>JANKKI010000122.1:1200000-1730000 GCA_025175665.1 Cinchona pubescens | reverse complement strand
GGAGTGGCAACGGTGATTTCCTTGAATATTACAGAAGGAAAATAGGAATTTAACATATTATAACGTCACATACATGTCTGTTTAATAATTTTTATCTCTTAAATTCTCTCTTATTTTTTAGACACTCTTCTTTTGAATATAAAACTCATCTAAAAATGTTATATTAGAGCTTATTTGAATGTTTTTTTACTGTTAATATCATGATTTGTAATGTTATTACTACTTACTCACTGCATTCTGCTCGTCACTCCTTATGGAATCTGATATCAAGAGGAAATTATTCAGTAGAATCCTTAAAACTTAGTGAAAGGATTTATGTTGGTTTATACTTTCACGAACTTCTTACATGTTGTCTAATAGAACAAACTCTAATACCTTAATTGAATCGGTCAAGATCAAATATGTTTATCAAAGTGTTTCTCCGATTGCTCAAGATATCTCTTTTCAACCGAAGAACAAAACAAGATCATTTTGTTTGATTTTTCAGTAAAATAGTGAAGGATATTCCATTAGTAATGAAAAAGGGGGTATGGAGGGGGTCTGAATATGTTGTTCAGGTCGATTAAAAGGTGCAGAAATAACTACAACTGAATACGTAAAGTATGGAAAAACACCTCGTGATGTATTTAACCAGAAAATCGACTATGCTCCTGCGGAAATATTTACTCGTTACGGAATCTCAGGTGTCAAAGTATGGATTTCATATAGTAAAAAAAGAGGGGGGGGGAGGCGTACTATATTTGAAGCGTACGAAATATAGTAAATATCGTAAAGGCAAATGTAGTAGGTGGTAATGAGGATTTTCTTCATAGGCATTGCTCAGAGGCGGAGTAACAATTAATTTTTAGTGGGCACACTAGTAATATAATAGTTATGTAATTTTGGATGGTGAAACAAAGCGAAACGGCGTAAATTTGAAATGATGGAGTTTCAATTTGTCATCAGACAGCTTGTGAGGACTCGTGTAATCGGGCGACTGCCTAAATTTTGACGTGATCCTTTTGGGGAAGGGTCCTGATGGGCATGTTGTATCATTATTTCCCAGTCACTATATATCTGTAGATGCTTGATAAAAAAGAAGTGTGGGTGACTTTGATCACCGAATCACCCAAGCCCCACCTGAGAGGATCACTTTTACTTTGACAGTGATTAATGAGAAAGTTAGAATTAGATTCTAGGAGGAGGAGAGAGAAAGTAGAAGAGTTGAATCTTGCAAGCATATTTGATTATCTGAATTTCGATCCTTCTTTAATAGCACACAAGCCCTTTATTTATAGAATTACATAAGGAGGCATAAGACTATCTCTATGCTAGTCCAGCTGAGGCTGAGTTACATAATTGCCCTTAATGAGGCTGCCACATAGGCACTTCTAGAACAATCTAGGTAACATACTATGTGTCACTAATCCACATCATCAATAGTCCCCTCGACTTGGTGCCGAGCCTCACAGATAGGGGCCTATCGACAACGATTGTTCACAGTCCCCAACCGATGACAACCAAGACTTTTATACCGAGCCGAGGTGGAGAACTTCGGAGCACTTTAGTACCCCCCCGTTGCCGAACCGCAGGTCGTAACGACCCTTGGGATCCTCGGCGGGTCGTATCTGCAGCATTAACTCTCAAGGGTGACGTTTTCACTGAGTCCCCATGCACTAAATTCACATTTATTGCACCGCATAATTCGCCCTGATTTTGCTGCAAAATGCCTCGTTTTATGCGCCGTAACGCCGGCACCACGTCTCAATTTTCACCCCATATCCCGTTTATCACGCCATAATGCCTCGCTTTTCACGCCATAACGCCTCATCTTTCCCGCCTAAATGCCTTTTTTCATTTCGAAACCATCAATCTTTCCCCCCAAAACCATTGAACATTCTGGAAGAAAACCCTCCTATTTATACCCCTATTTACCCCCAAATCACTTTTCTTTCTCTTACTCACCTTACTCCATTTCCCCCAAGCTATCTTTCTTTCCCTTACCCTTTTACTCCATTACTCCCCTGAGACTCGAACACTTTCCCTTCTTTTCTCTCATCCCCCAGTCCCCTTTCTTCTGTCCTCTGCCGTTCTACTGCTGTCACATATCAACTACCGCTGCTCCACGCCACCACCGGACACCACTTGGAGTTTCCCCAAAAATTCCCACATGCCCTCCAAACAGAAGACCATGGCCGGTACGTTCACTCCCACTTCTCTTATTAGCAAGCCGGTTCCCCCGTCCCCTGTAGACGCCGTTGACAGGATGTTAAATCCTTTCAACGAAGCCCTTCTGGCAGCAGTTCCATTAAACTTTCCTCCCGATCCTCTCTTTACCGAACCCCCATAAAACGACCACCCTAGCCTCCAAACACAAAATATATCAAACTCCCTTAACCCCGAGGATATCAAAATCCCTAGGGATAGGTGCCGTTTTTCCAAGAAACTGCACATCAAACTCCCAAACCCAGAGGACTATGGCCACCTGCCACCACCTGGTTACCTAACAGTCTACTAGGAACAACTCGAGGTAGGGCTGAGGCTCCCCATAGCGCCTCTCCTCATCAACCTATCCAACCACTGGGATATCAGCATATCCCAACTGATCCCAAACGCACTAACTGTTCGGGTCATCGCCGGCTTCACCTTCTTATATAGATTACACGACATCCCCATCTCCTTAGACACCTTTAGGATGATATTGAAATTATCCCCTACAAAGAAATTTTTTTACATCTCTCCCCGAACTGCGGGCAAACTGCTCACTTCGGGTAACCCCTCATCTATTCACGATTGGAAAAAGTCATTTTTTCTTCATCCGGTACCTCGACCCTCCAATGCCCTGGGGGTCCATGGAACCTTATAAAAGAAAACCTAAAAACCAAAAACGCCTCTCCCCCGGACTCCATCCACGCCCAGAGGCTTGTCGAATCCAACCTCTGGATAAACTTCAATAACCAACCCGCCATCTTATCAAACAACATTTTGGCCTGGGCAGGACTGTTTCCTACCCACGACATCCACCCGAGCTACGACCCTCAACAAGGTCGTCATCATCATCATTTATCACTTGTCCTTTTTTTTTAATATCATTACTTTTTCCTGACCTTTCATCTTATGTAGAGCTCGGAGCATTCCTCAGGGGGTTTTGGTGTCCAGCACACCTGCCACCGGTGCTTGCACTTCAAACCAGCCCTCTTCGTCAGCAAGCGGATCCTCATCCGCCACTATCAACACCCCATCAGGGAGTGCCAAGACTACACCTTCAACCTTCATGCCCCTGAATCAAACTGAGGCGGTCAGTCCGTCGGGGAGACCAGCCGGGGAAGTAACACTGGCTCTTCGGCCCACCGAACTAGAGCCTACTCGGGTTACGAGGAAAAGATCTAGGGAGGCTGCTGGCCTTAGGGAGGGTCCTTCTTTAGCCATGACCCTCTCCTCCTAGTCATCGCCCCCGAGGTCCATGGTTCCAGTAGCTAGGGTTCGGACCCCAGGGACAGGCTCAGGAAACGTCCCTCTGTCCAAGCAACTCATCACTTCATATAGTGAGGACCGCCGAACCTCATTCATTCCCACTTTTACTCCTTTATTTTAAAGAGCTAACACTTCTCTTCTTTTTTTTTTTTAGGTGATAAAAAATACACTCCCGAGGAGGAGAAAAAATCATGCAGGATCGCAGGATTTGCCCTGGGGTAGGTTGTCTGTCGATGCCCTTCCAGTGCCTTCTACCTCGGGAAGCTCTGATCTTCGACCCACCCCACCGATTGATTAAACGACCTGGCTCAATTCCCGAGGATGGATGGGAGCAGGCAAAAATAATGGCATTACCTCGGGATGTAGCCTATGTCAAAAAGGCTCACCCCTCAACAGAGGCTGGACAAATTTCACGTCAGCCTGATGAACGTAAGTCTACCTAACCCTTTGTGAGGTTCCAACTTTTTTGCACCTCGGACTTCAACTAATCATTTGGCCTTTTTGGTAGGCTATCACCATTTTACTCACCATGGCAGAATGGAAGACCTCCTTCAATACTGCCTTTAACTCTATGAATCAAGAGTTAGCCCACGCGAAGTCCAGCGTGGACCAGGCAGCGAAGGAGGCTGTCAATGCCAATTAGATGAAATGCAATATCGAGGCGGACAAATAATATGATGAGTGGAAGGTCGAGCTGACCGAGGTGAAAGGGACAAGCTTCGGTAATCCGAGCTGGAGAAGAAGACCCTTGAAGTGGATATTGGCTATCGAGACAAGAAGGTCACAGATCTGGAGCAAAGGGTTCTTCAACTTCAAGAAGAAGCTCAGTTGGCCGAGGCTAAGCCCGCTTCTCGAGAGGTGGAGCTGCGGATCAAAGGCAGAGGAATCAATTCGTGGCTTTGACCGAAGCGGATGAGATGCTGAAGGAGCTTACAAAAAAGGTCTTCTCCATGGGGTTCACACTGGCTTGTGACCACTTGGTGAAGAACCCTGATTTGTACGAGGGGCTGCCATACGATGCTTCCATCACCGAGGAGGTCATCAATGGCCTACAAACCCAATTCAAAGCCCCCTCTCCAATTCTCGGGACTTTCGAAATGACTCTGCTGATCTAGGGCCCGAATCTCGAAACTGAGTTCGAGCCTACCAACCAAGTTTCCACCTCCACTGCCGAGCCTTCCACTTCCGGTGCTCAGGGTGATATAATTTTGTTGTAATAGTGGAGTTAGGAACTCCTTTTGTAATAGTTAGAATACTTTAATGAAATTCCTAAGTTTTGATAACTTTGTCCCCTTGATAAGAGTCTTGGCTTTCTTTGCTTCTGGCCTTTTACCTGCTTCTCAATTTCTTTATTTTCTGCATTTAAAATAGAAGTTTTATGATATAAACAGGTAACAAACTTTCCACACTTAAGCATTCCAATCATAAAAGATTGTCTAAGACTCCCTTTCATTCTGAACTTAGGCCTTATTTAGACCCTTCCGAACTGAGGTAAAAGGATTAAGCTTGGCTCTTTATGTTTGCCTTAGCCATTTAATTTGAGTCAGACTTTTCAAAGTCCAAAGGATGATATTTTGCTTAAGCAAGGCAATCAATCCTCTTTGAGGATCGAATTCTCTTTGAGGATCGAATCCTCTTCAATTTCATTTTGCTTGGAGGGGTCTGCTTAGTTTCTACCCTTGCAGAGAGACTGCTTGGCCTCGGCTCCTAATGTTTACTTTTTTGTTGAAGAGGGACAGTCTAGCTGGACCCGAACCTCTAAGGATTGGAACAGCTCAAACATCTGACTGTGCCTTGTCTGAACCTCTGAGGATTGGCGCGACTTTGTTTTTGCTTGGGATGGCTACTAAGCCTCTGCCCTTGAGGGGGGATTACTAAGTTTCGGCCCTCAATCATTTACTTTTTTGTTGAACTGGGTCTAAAAATCTGAGAGTTGGAACAGCTTAAACATCTGACGTTTGAAAAGGGACTTTCATTATATGCCTTGATAATATTTTTTCAAATTTATAATATTCCACATTCTGGGGATAGGATCCCGTCTCATGTCAACCAACTTATAATAGCCCGAGGTGTGAGCTTCTATTACACGATAGGGTCCTTCCCAGTTTGGATATAACTTCTTAGTCCTCTCTACGCGGCTTGCTTCATTCTTCTGAAGCACCAAGTCTCCGAGCCGCAGATACCGATGCTTGACCCTGGCGTTGTAGTGTTTAGCCATGACTTGCTTGTACTTGGCTTCCCGGATGGATGCAGTCTAATCTCTTTCCTCAAGTAAATCTGGGCCTCATCGTTGAATCTCAAATCACACAAAGATATTCGAGCCGAGGGTAGCCCAATCTCCGCAGGGATAACAGCCTCGGACACGTAGGCCAAGCTGAATTGAGTGTTTCCATTAGCCGTTCGAGGTGTGGTCCTGTACTCCCATTGTACACTAGGCAATTCCTCAACCCAAACACCCTTGACTCTTTCAAGTCGAGTCTTGAGTCCTTTCAGCAGGGTTCGGTTGCACACTTCAATCTGCCCATTTGCTTGTGGATGAGCCTCCGAGGTGAAGTGCTGTTTAATGTCGAGGTTAGCGCAGAAGCTCTTGAAAGGCTCTCCTTCAAATTGCTTCCCATTATAAAAAATGAGTACATAGGGATACCGAACCGATAAACAATGATTTTCCAAAAGAACTTTTCTAGTGCATTTTTTGAGATTGTAGCCAGGGGCTCGGCCTCAATCCACTCGTGAAGGAGTCAACTGCAACTATTAAGAAATAGACAAACTTGCCTATCCCTCTAGGAAGTGGGCCCAAGATGTCAATTCCCCACTGAGCAAATGTCATGGGCTCTGAATAGGAACCATATCCGAGCCGGGTCTTTGGAGTATTGACTCATGTATTTGACACTGATGACACCCCCGCACCAAAGCGTCTGCGTCAGAGTGTAAGGTTGGCCAGTAATACCCAGTCAGCAAGACTTTACGAGCTAAACTCCGAGGACCGACGTGACTTTCGCATATGCCCTCGTGCACCTCTCGTAAAACATAGTTAGCTTCGGATGGCGTTAGACACCTCAGCAAGGGGCTAAAGTACACTTTTTTATACAAGATTCCGTCAATGAGGGTATACTTGGCCGCTCTGTATTTGATCTTTCTAGCTTCGACTGGATCTTCGAGGAGCGTATCATTATTCAAATAATTTATTATAGGTCCCAACCAACCGAGGTCCGATTGGACACAAGAGATCTTTCAGAGAAGTCAACTGAGCTACGTTCTCGCAGCTCTACCAAAATCTCTTTCGTTAAATGTGAGTATATTGCCGAGGCTAATTCTGACAAAGCATCAGCGTGCATGTTTCTGGTTCGAGCAATCTTAATGATGTCCACCTTTTTAAATTTTTCAATCCAATTTTTTACCTCGGTTGGGTACATTTTCAAAATCATGCCCCGAGCTTCATAATTTCTGAGACTTTGATTTATAACTAGTTGAGAATATGAATGAATCTTTAAGGTTCGGGCACCCATCTGGTGAGCCATTTCCATCCCACGGATGAGGGCCTCATACTCAGCCTCGTTATTTGTTGCCTTGAGTCCTAACCTAAGGGCGTAAGTGAGATAGTCCCCTTCTGGGGATCAAATTATTATCCTTGCCCCGGCCCCGGACTCACACGAACCTCCGTCAACATGAAACTCCCATTGGAGATCTTCTCTCATTTTCTGTTCCTTTGCTGGATCAGTCACTGTGATGAGGTCAACCCTCTCGACGCCAACATTTTCTGCAATAAAATCTGCCAAACCCTGAGAAGCTGCAATAAAATCTGCCAAAGCCTGAGCTTTGATTGCGGTCCGAGGCCTGAATTCTATGTCAAATTCAAACAGCTCTACGGACCACTTTAGCATTCTGCCCAAAGCATCTGGTTTGCTCAAGATATTTTTCAAAGGAAGGTTGGTCAAAATTATTATCTTGTGACTATGAAAATAGGGCCTTAGCTTCCGAGCCGACACCACCAACGAGAAGACTGCCTTTTCAATGGGGTTGTAATTCCTTTCTGGACCTTGAAGCACTTTGCTTACAGAATATAAAGGACATTGGTTGCCTTGCTCATCCTGCCTCAAAAGAACCGAGCTGACTGTCGGTTCGGCAATCGAGACGTACAGGTATAGCGGTTCTTCTTTTTGTGGAGATGCGAGCTTCGGTAAAGTGCCCAAGGATTCTTTAAGCTCTTCAAAGGCTTTACAAGCTTCTTCGGTCCATTGAAAGCCCTCAGTCCTCTTTATGAGTCAGAGATTTGGACAGGAATCGATTTAGAGCCAGGATGAAGGCTATTCTACCGGTGAGTCTCTGAACCTCCTTCACCGAGGTGGGAGTTTTCATGTTAATTATGCCTTGCACCTTTTCAGGGTTAGCCTCGATTCCCCGGTGAGAGACAATAAATTCCAAGAATTTTCCCTAGAGGACCCCAAATGTACATTTTTTGGGATTCAATCTCATTCGAGTGGATCTTAATGTCTCGAATGTCTCTCTTAGATCTTCCAAGGTTTCCTCATAGGTTCGGCTCTTGACCACCATGTCATCAATATATACCTCCATATTTCGTTCTATTTGGGACTTGAAGGTTTTATTGACGAGATGTTGATACGTGGCTCTAGCGTTTTTTAGTCCAAAGGGCATAGTACTGTAGCAGTACGTGCCTCGGTCAGTGATGAAAGAGGTTTTCTTTTCATCTTCTCTGGCCATGTATATTTGATGCTAGCCCTTGAATGCATCTAAAAAGTGTAAAATATAAAATTCAACAAATGAATCTACTACTGTATCGATTCGGGGATACCTCATTAAGATGGGATAACTGTTCTTTGGACAGACTTTATTAATTTCAGTAAAATCTTGGCCAAGAAGAATTTGGTTTTGTTACAAGGACTGGATTACAAAGCCAGGTGAGATACAATACTTCTCTAATCAATCTGGCCATTAAGAGGTTATCCACCTCAACTTCAATTATCAAGCTGCGCTCTGGACCGAAGAGGTGCTTCCTCTACTTTACTGGTTTACATGCCGAGTCCACTCCGAGTTTATGCTCAATAATTTTTTGAGGGACGCATGGCATGTCTTCAACGGTCCAGGAGAACACGTCCTTGTATTCGGCTAAAAGCCTGAAGAAAAGGCATTTAAACTCTACTGGGAGCGTAGCACAGATCTTGATTTTTTTATCAGGAAGGCTCGGATCTAGTGACACCTCCTCTATTTGAACCTCGTCTTGGGGCTCAATTTTTGTTTTGCCCTTCCCCTTGGGCTCTGGAGGTTCAGGGATCTCAGTAGCTACGAGCCGGGGCTGCACCTTCTCTTCCCCGTCCCTCTGACTTGTCAAAGGTTCTTCGAAGCCATCCCAGGTGGATAAGGCATCAAAAGTTTCCAAGTAAGCCTTGTTAGCAATGGACATCGTTTGCGATTGGGATCGCAAGGACATCATATAACAGGCTCGGGCCTCCTGTTGGCTGCCAATGACTGTTCCCTCAGATCCATCTCTCAACATGAATTTTATCCCAATATGGAACACAGAGGAAAGGATTCTGTAGGTGTATTGCATGGGTCGGCCAAGGATCATATTGTAAGGCTGTCCCTTTTGACGACGACGAAGTTAGTCATCTCAATTCTGTGCCTCAGGGGAGCTCCAAGACACAATGGGAGCATTATATGTCCCTTGGGCACTACCGAGTCTTCGGTAAAGCCAACCAATACAGTCTTGAAAGGTTTTATCAGAGAATAGTCCATATGCATTTTGACCCAAACGTCCTAAAAGATTATATCCGTCGAACTTCCAGTGTCGACGAACACACGGTGCATTTCGTATCCAACCACATTTACGTGAACCTGAAATTACCACGGGATCATTGTGTGGCATTCGGCTGGGAATGGGGTCCTCGGAGGTGTATCTGAGGGTCATAAATGGCTTCAGTTGCTTCTCCAGATCCTCGCCCGAAGGAATATTTCGGGCATATTTTTTTCCCGGTATTGTTTGAGTCCCCTGTCATCGGGCCTCCGGTAATTGTATTTATCACCCCGGTGACACGGATCTATTCATTTTGGTTTGCTGGGGATTGTTCCTATTTTTGCCTGTCCTTGGTTCGGTTGACGAGGCGGTGGGCGAGGTTGCGCCGAATTTCTTTGGTTGGCTGTGTTCATTCGGAACTCTACCACAGTTCGGCAGATGAATTGCTGCAAATGTTTCTCTTGGATGGCCTTCTCAATTTCAACCTTCAGGTGGTTGCATGCCTCGGTATCATGGCCTTCTGGCCATGAAAAGTACAATATTTTGCCCGATCTCTTTTGTCCGAGGCTGATACCATTCAAGGGGGGAAGCTCTAAAAGGCCCAGGTGTTGTATTTGGAATATACGCAAATTTCCCTCCTCGGTGCATTGAAAGGTGTAAAGTCAACCTCAGGATGGCTCTTTATTCGTGGGGGTCAGTTCCCGACATAGTTGCCAGGGAATACCACCCGGTTCACCAAAGGTGTGGCTCTGGAATAACTCAACCTATCAGCGACCCTCAGTTTTTTCGATGTGAGAGGTCCGGAGTCTTGAGGACTTTTTCTCTTTGTGTATCTTAAAGTTCTCTTTTTGCCCTGTTTGACTCTTCACCCCGTATGAACTCTGATACTCTTTCGAGAAGTTCAGAATAGGAGCTTGGCATCTTTTTGGCCAGTTCGCTGTTGAAGTTTCCTGGTTTGAGCCACTGTAGAAAGAAGCCACCAGAATTCTTTCATCAATATTTTGGATTTGGACCACCTCATCTTTGAAGCGGTCTACAAATTTACTAAGTGACTCATCGGACCTCTGCCGGATGTTTATGAGATGCAATGTGTCCTTTTGCAATACTGATTTACTCATGAAGGAAAGACTTCGCCAAGTTGTGAAGCTTTCTGAATAAGTGACGATTGAGTTTGTCGGCAGCTCCTGGAACTATTTTTGTGCCGGACCTCGAAGAGTTGTGGCAAACAACTTGCATCGGGTGGCGTCACTGTAGCCATATAGGCTACTGATTGCCACCACGTGCTGCAGGTGATCTGACGGATTAGACTCTCCTTTGTAGCGATCTAGGTCCAGCAGCTTGAATTGCATTAGAAGAGGTTCGATTTTGACAGAGATCGTGAATGGATCTCTATCAATCTCTGTCATAGCAGGAGCATTCAGAAGTAAATTATTTTTTCTCAAAATCTTTTGGATCTTATTTTTGAGGCTCTACTCCTTGAGTTATTTTAAAACAACCGAAGAGGGTCCTCTTGATCCCGATTTTTTTGAGGAATGTGCACCGAGTCTCTCGTGCATCAGTAATTTTTTGCTTGTCGATGAGTGTGACTCATCAGATTATTCATTCGAGTACAACTTTGTTAATTTGAAACGTAGATCGATTGGGCTCATGGCATCAACCAACTCTTTTCCAAGAGATAGGTCGTCGGCGGGGTCACGCTTCTGTTCGACTTGTGGAATGGCTACTCAGTTCGAGCTCTCAGATAGAGTTTTGCTCTAACGCTGTTCCACGAAAGCTCGGAAAGACTCGAAGTGGTCAGCAATGTACCTTAAGACATTGTTTTGCTTTTGTTAAGCTTCACTTGGTGTACCGACGTTTTCTAATTCATCGGTATGCACCACGAGGTGCTGATTGCTCGTCTCGGCGTCCTTGCTGGCAGTTCGGCGTGTTCCACGGTTCTTCATCCTCCTCAAAGCAAAAACAAACAATTCAGATGATTGAGAATTGATTGAAAGTAATGGAAATCTGTCAATTTCCACATACGGCGCCAATTAAGAAAGCTAGAATTAGATTCTAGGAGGAGGAGAGAGAAAGTGAAAGAGTTGAATGTTGTAAGTATATTTGATTATCTGAGTTTCGATCCTTCTTTAATAGCACCCAAGCCCCTTATTTATAGAATTACATAAGGAGGCATAAGGCTATGAATCTCTATGCTAGTCCAGCTGAGGCTGAGTTACTTAATTGCCCTTAATGAGGCTGCCACATAGGCACTTTTAAAACAATCTAGGTAATATACTATGTGTCACTAATCCACATCATCAATTAACACTGCCTCCAATGTGGCTATGGTTGTAACTAGTGGCAGCAAAGAAGAGGCTGTACACTTTGGTAATTGATGATGCTAAGTCTGACAGTCCGTCATTGCCTGCAAAATTGGTCCAGCTAACTACGGGGAATTTGGTGTGGTTTTTGGACAAAACAGCAGCCTCAAAACTTGACAAAACAAAAATTTTCGAGTAGGGACTGGCATGCACTTGCCTTATTTTTATGTAGTGAAGGATATGGAACTTTGTCGATTCACAGCTTCCTTTGGGGTTCGTTCTTTTTTGTTTCTTGTTTACGGTTAAAAAAGAGCTCGTAGTGTTGGATTAGTCTCTTATATTTTCTGGCCTCTGTAATTGGGGTTTGTAGGTGTGTTATGTTGAAGAAAATGAAATGTATGGTTTTATAGCCAAGATAATGACTGCAATTAGGTGTGTTAGTAAGCGTTTTTCAAAACACGCAAACGATTAATATCTTTGCATTTAGTTCAGTTGTTCAAGTAATTGTTGACAAATCCATTATTTAGTTGGGTTGTTCAAGTAATATGCTCTCATTTGCTGCTATACCATGTGAAACTTGATATTGTCTTTGACTCATCTTTCCAAGAAGACTACACATAATCTAGAGTCTGGACGACAGTTATCGAAACTTTTCTCACTTTTACGAACTGCATATCGATTCATGCTTATCGTATGCGTATAGAAACACGATTCATTTACGTCCCATAATACCACGATTCACGTTTCGAAACGTCAAAGATAGCAAATCCTTATTTATTGAGTAAATGAGAAAATATTTTCTAAATTTAGCTAATTAGAACTATTTAGTATTGGATTGAAAATGATATTTTTTGAAAGTTGAGCAATTTATTTTCTCTATTTACTAAAAGTTTAATATTTATTAGAAATTATAGCAGCTGTCTCTTCTAATATTATCTACTGCCACGGACCTTTTTATCCCTATAATATTGTAACATTTTTTAAGAACTAGCGCGATTTATCAGTTAAGTCTACACTTACTTTACAAAGTGGTGAATCGTGTCCCTTCCTCCGTACTCGTATCTTATAAATATTTCTTCTTCTTCTTTTTTTTTTTATCTTATAAATACCTTATTATAAATATTCTTATAAAGTTTAGATGCGTATGTATTTATAAGAGAATTTTATAGTATCGTTAGAATACCACACCGTTATATTTTAATGTTTGTATTGTATAAATATACAAAATATAACGATATGGTACACGAACTCTCCATATTTTTATTTCATCTCTATCTCTTGTAATATGATGCAGCAACTTATACAGCTTGGCGAAACGGATTCATATCCTCGGCTACACTTATTTAACGCCAATCCAGTGACAGCTCTAAAAATGTGACACGTGTTCACTAACTTAAACTCATGAGAGTTATTGGTTACGGCTCGGCTCGATCAACTAAGTTAGACTCCAATTGAAGCCAAACTCCCCTACCATGATTTGAAACCAAGTTTCCCTGCCACGTTTAAATTTGTTAACTCAAATACTCTCAAGCCACATCTTCTTTAAGGCATCAAAGCACAAAGGCGAAAACTTCCTCCTACCAAAAACAAAACGGCAAATTCAAGAAAATATAACCTTGAATTTTTTAGTTTGACTAAAGAAAATATAGACAATAATAAGTTAATAATTTACCTTTTGATTTATAGAATTTATCAATAGGTTATAAAAAAATATTTTATCATATAAATGATGGCACTTCGTTATTTGTGAAAGAGTTCAATATATATAAAAAAAAAGTAAGAAAAATATTTCTGATGTTTATCATAGAAACATTGGTGGTGTTTGGACCGCCAATAATAGATTATTATTTGGTAAATAACATTTGTATATTGACTTTTGTGATTTTTAGAAATAATGTTGGCTTTTGGAATAATAGAATAATTGTATAGATATGAAATAATATTTTGAAATATAAACTATTTGGATTGGAAATAATGAATAGTACCTATTATTTGGTGAACCTATTTATAAAAAAAAATAATAATGCAAATAGAAAAATGACAGTTATAAAGATTCTTTACTTATTCTCGTCACACTACATTTGATAAAAACTTGAAATTACATCTTTCCCTTTGTTTCTATCAAACTCCACATACATAAAAACCATTAACTTTACTTTACACTTTTAATATTTATACTCATTATCACTTTAATTTGTAATGTTATTTTTTAAATATTTAAATTCTTCCATTAAATTTAACCCAACATTGAATTTTTTTTAAAGAGAATTTACAATGAATCTCCACTTAACCCCTTGGTGACTTGAACCTGTGACCTAAATCACAGGAAAAGTGTAATTTTACTATTTAAGCTACACTTCATTGTCACTCAACATTCAATATTATTTTAACAAAAATACCCTTATTCTCTATTTTTCTTATTTTTTTTCCATTTTACTTGATTTATTTTCTCTTTCTCTCACTACACATATTTTATTGACATTTTTTAATAATTTTTTATTATTCATCAACGTATTTTAAATTTTATCAAATTCTATTTATGAAAATAAAATAATAAATTTTGGGTGTTAAGAGAAAATTTGTTTACACATCAATAATTTGAGGGTAAAAATATCATTTAAGGCAAAAATTTAACACTATTAGGTTTAACTGTTAGTCCAGTGACTAAAATGTCTAAAAAATAACATTAGGGATTAAAGTGATTATGATCCTAAACGTTAAAAGGATAAAGTGAATTAAACCTACATAAAAATTAAAAAAAGGGTACAAAATCAACAATTATAAAAGATAATTAACATCTATACCCAATTATTTTATACCATTATTAAGAGAATTGCCACAGACACACATATATAAACATTTTGTATGTAACTAAGTAAATATACAAAATAACTCAAATTAAACCAATAATAAATATATATTCATGGTTCAAAACGAACACACAAAGGCGAATTATTTTTATATTGCATAATATTAATATTTATAGATTACTAACAAAATATTACAATAAATACGCGTTAAGATAAAAAATATACGATCCTAATAGTTATCAGATTAAAACGTCCTTATGCGAAAGTAAGGATTGCAAAAAAATAAATAAATAAATAATAATAATAATTAATTCCATTATTTATACATAATTATTAATAGAATATTTTCTTAAATGTAAATAATGAATAGGACATGAATACTGCAAATAATGTATTGTGTGAATAATGAATAAGACAAAATATGAATGGTTTAAAATATTATTTGAATAGTTATTTGCTGACCTAACAGCAAATATTTTGATTAAATACTATTTGGCAAATAATATAAATTTTTTGCAATCCAAACAGCACCATTTATATCAAAAACTTTTTAGTTCCATCCTAATTGATAGTTAAGGACGCAATCAATTTTATTTGAGGTGTGTAACGTACTCTGTTGTCTGATTTGACTAAAATTTTTAATGCATTAGTCTCACTGGGAAGAAACGAGATGGTTATCCTTTCTTCATACAATCTTGTCAGTTTCTTTTATAACATAAAATGCACTTTAATCGGAAATAAAGTATTATTGTTTCAAATTTAAACAACTTAATGAAGAATTAGTGACAACTTGCTCATAACCCATAAAGTCAAGTCAAATCTGTTAATCAGTAAACAATCAAGTTTTGCATTTTATTTAAGGAGAAATATTTAGGTAGATTTAATTTACGGTCTCACTTATAGATCAGATCATATGATATAAATTAAATATTATAAAATTTATGTTATTAAAAAATATAAATAAAATTTTATAAAATTTAATTTTGATCGCTGAGTTTACATATAAGACTCAAGATAAAATCTATTGTAATATTTCCCTTATTCAAAAAATAAAATATAGCAATATTTGCAGATTACATGGGATTGCAGATCTTACAAAATCCTTATTATGTTAGCCTTTCAATATCGAACAACTGTCCGAAGAAAAAATATTGAAGTCACTAAATATATGCCGGTCAAAGAACTTGAAGACTTAAAAAAAAAGAGTTTCTTTAATAATTCAATTGTGTAATTTTATATTAATATTGTCAGTAAAGGAAAGAAGACGCGGCTCGTAAGGTATATAGAAGGTGCTGGAAAATTTTTATATGGATCGGATTTATTATGTAGTACCATGAACTCTTTGATTTATATTATTTTACATTACCGCATATTATTTAAATGAATGATATGAAATAATATAAATCAAAAGTTCATACTATTATGTCATGAATTCAGTTTATGTAAAAATTTTTGAAAGTAGGTAAGTTTAGCTTGAACTAAAGCCGAGACAAGGCGTAACTAACATTATTGCTTAAATTAGAGAGACACGTGTCCCGTTTTTAGAGCTGTCACTGAATTGTTGTTGAATAAGTGTAGCCGAGGATTTGAATCCTGGCGCAACACGTATAGTAGTCCCTGGAAATTTCCCAATCGGTTGCTTCCCTGTCACTTTGAACTTAGGAGGTGTTTGAGGTTTATGGGTATAAGATGAGAGAATGAGAATCAAAGTTAATGATATTCATATATGGTATTTGATTGAATACTATGGGAATCATTCTATAGGAATGAAAGTATTAGAAAATACCTACTTTCATTCCCCACTGTGACATGGGTTTCAAGTTGAGTAACTATTAACGTAATGAAACTCATTCCTATGTTAAACCAAACAAATAAGGAAAAATGATATAAACTCATACCAATAATAAAATTTATGATTCCTATTCCGATTCCGATTCCCGAATGTGAATAAACACCTCCTTAGTTTCTACTGCAAGTTTTCAAGAGTTCGACGAATTTGGGTGCTCGAGAAGTTTCAATGATCTGACCATTTTGTCATTCTCTTGCTGACTACTGCGGCGCTTTTCGATCAGTTCTCAGTCGTGCACCCCTTCTAGGTATGAGATCCTTGTTGCTTCTCTCTATCTCCTCGACCAAATTGCATCTCGTTTCACGTAAATTTTTTTTTTTTTTTCTATTTTTTTGGTGATGCTTTGGGGTATGCAAAACGACGTAACATAGTTACATGCACAAATTGCACTGGAGAATAACCTTTGCAACATGCCAAATACCCTTTTGGCATCCCCAATTTTAATTTGCAAAATTTGTAATAGTAACTTTTAAATTCATCACGTTTTAATTTAATTTTTAATATCGTTATCAAAATTAACGAAATATCTGCACGCGTACCTAAAATATTGCGGCACTATTATTGTACATCTTGTTAAATATATTATACATGAGAAAAGATTCTGTTAAATTTGGTGACAGTATTAAAAATTAGACGAAAGTGAACATATAATTTGGGAGGGTCGAAAATATCTATAACTAAAATTAGGGGTGTAAAGTGGGAATTGAGTAAACTTGAGGGGTGAAAAAAGAATTAGTCCTTAAAGGTTATCTCCTTCAAAGATTATACATAGTCATTGAAGAAATGCACGCCATGGGTTTGCAATTTTTTTTTTTTAAAAAAAAAAAAATTACACAAAATTTTAAGCATAAAAACAAAAAAAGAGAAAAGAATAGATAGTAGAAATGATAACAAACAAAAACTAAAATAATAATGTAGGGACTGGAGGGTGGAGATGGAAGAGTGGAAACAAAATTATTGGTAATTATGCATATATATTAAGAAATTGGTTCAATACGGCAACAACAAAAGATAAAAGAAAATAGAGTTTGAAGTCAACAAATTATGTGGTACGGTTAATTAGACTGCCGTCCACATACAGAAGAGAAGAAATTTATTAATTTGATAAAAGAAATATAAATTAAAGAGATATTCATAAATCCAAATAAGTCCCAAGCAAAAATATCTAAATATTTCAAAGATATTCTAAAATAGAGAGTTTATAATGAATATATTACTCCCTTTATTGGCACAGTATATTTGGTGCATTGAAGAAATGTTTTGGCTTTGTATTTATAAGCAAAATTGCCTAAAAACATCCAATAAAAACAAATCATGTTGGCCGAATATACGGAGCACGCCGGGCAAGCCATTTCAACTTTCGTGAAGAAATTGAAATAGACGATGCCTTCAGTGGCAGTGTGTGGCATGCCAAAAAACCATCCACTTGCTGCAACTTCCAATGCCGATAATATATAAGGATATTATTAGAGAATAATTATGAAATTGAGGGTATTTTTTTCCTAAAAGATGATTTATAATAGATTTTCGTTTACTTCTGATGATTCGAATTTATAGGTGTATTCTTGGATAGAGTTTTTGAGTTGGCCGGTTTCGAGATGTTTAAGTCAAAAAATAAAATTCAACTCAAGTAAATTCAACCAAGTATTAGTCAAGCGGATTATCTAGGTTTTTGGTTTATTTGGGTTAAAAATTTAAATTGATAAAAAAATAATTTTAAAAAATCTAAGATTGCAAAATTATCCATAAAAAATATATGTTTAGTTAAAAATAAAATGATTACGTCAATAATTGAAAGGAAAAAAATATATAATATAATAAATTAGATGTTATTTCAAGAATGAAAATGAAAAAATATAAATTAGATAAAATAATTAGGACAAAAATGAGAATTAAAAAGATATATAATTAAACTTTATTGGGTTATCGTGTTATCGAGTTGGGTTGAGTTTTAAAAAATAAAACCCAACTTCAACCCAATTAAACTCGGATAATTGAATCTAAATAATTTAAAACTCGATAACCGAACTCAGTTAATCCAAATTCATTTGAGGTTAAATTGAATCTCGAGTTAGGTTGAGTTTGAATATCCCTACAAACTCATGATATTAGGTCACAAAGAATGATAAATTGAGGATATAATTAGGCATAGGCAAATTAAAAAAAATAACGCACACTCCAAATTCTCCCTCATTCCCTTTATATCTATTATAGATTCAAATATTCAATCATAAAAATCAACACATAATATAACATGTATGCCGAGTAAGCATCAAATTACCAAACAACTTTGATTCTATAGATAGTGTAGTAATCCAGGATATATTCACAAATGAAGTCGTTTGCTCCAATGGGATGCATGTTATATGTGTTATTATTTTAATTTCAAATGTTATTTTTACATGCGTGTCATACATATACACCCGATAGTATAGAAAATTTTTCTACACCAATAGTACATGAAAGATTAATTCATTTATTTAATTAACTACTTTGATTAATGTGATGTGATGAGATTATCCTAATTGCATTTATGAAGGTTTCAACTCTTGCTCGCTACTGAAAGCTTGCTGTGGAATTGGAGGGCCATACAACTATGACAGGAAGAGACCGTGTGGAACAGCAGGAGTACCAGTTTGCCCAAACCCAAGCCGAAACGTAAACTGGGATGGCTTACATCTCACGCAAGAGGCTTATCATCGTATCTCAGAACTCATCATTACTGACATTCTCTCAAGAATTCAGCGCTTTTAGACTTTTTTTTTAAGACTTCAATATGCAAATGCTTTGTTTTATTTCAGCCAAAATCTTCTAATTAGATTGGCTAAATTAATTGCACTATGCAATTTACCTTGTGGAATTTGCGGCCGCTGGAAAAAGATTAATGAAGTATGCGCCGTCTGCGCAGAAAAAATGAAATTTGGAGAATAAATTCCATTACCTACAAGATTATAGACAGTTTTTTTTTTTTTTTTCTTCTTCTTGTTTTAACTAATGTCAAGTAGTTAGTGGTGGATGAAATATTGTAATTTCTTTATATGACAAACAATAAAATATCATGATTATTTCATGCATAAAATTCAGGAATAATTCCATTTTGCACCCCTGAACTCATACTTGATTTTCACTCTGTATCCCAAATTTTAGTTTTGGGCACTTTACATTCTGAATTCTCAAATTCGTTCCACTTCAGTCATTTTTTTAACGCTATCTACAAAATTATCGAAATTTTTTCGTGCATACGACAAATTCAACAGGATGTACAATAATAATTTTTGCGAGAAAACACAATGATTCCGTTAACTATTTTGACAGAGTTAAAAAAAATAGTTAAAGTATGACAAATTTGAGAGTTGGTAGTGTAAAGTGCCAAAAACTGAAACCCATATATAATTTGAGTATAACTTGAGGGGTGCAAAATTAAATCAGTCCTAAAATTCACATACATATTTGTTAGTAATTATTTTTAGTTTTATGACGTGGGGGTAATCCAGTGTCGAAAACTATCCGGGCAAAAGTATGTACGGCTAATTTCATGCATTTTTCCACAGTTGCTAATTGCTAAATAGACTCGTAATTAAACTTTTTTTTTTTTTTTGGGTACTCGTAATTAAACTTGCTCCCTTGTTTAAGCGTAAAGCCCTTCGTATGTACAAATTAATGTCCCTATAAACACAATTTAATTAATTGTACACGACTCAATTCACTCTATAAATGTGCCGCTTCATTATGTACAAGTTATGTAAGATGTAAAATTAAACCATGGAAAAATCATTGTGAATGGGTGGTAATCGTTATTGGGTAAATTGATGTGATGCACATACATTTCTATAGAAGATAAAGGAACTTGATATAATTCAGGGGAAGGGAAATGTTTCTGTACAAATTTGCTCGAGTCCTAATCTCATAGTTCATGCTTTATGGTACAGAGTCTCAATCTTTGCCTTCAAGGAGGAGTGAGGTGGTCTTGGGAGACACTCCGATACTTAAATCAGTAAAATTGTAAATAGTAGAGGACACCTTGCAATTGATAAAGAGAATATGTAGTTATGAGTTTTTTTATGTCTAAGTTATGAAAAATCGTATCATATTTGTAAGAGTTTCAATACACTTACCTGACCTATGGATATAATGGGCTGGACCGTGGGTCCAGTCCTGTTTGGAGACCGAGATCAAGTATTGTGACTTTATTTAAATAGGGTCATGTGATGATATTTTATTGCCTAATAAATTATATCGTAAGAGAAAATAATAAAATAACACAGTAATAAGTTAATAACACAAAAGTTAAGTACCATTCATAAATAAGTAAAGTGTTTATTTGGTCACTAAATTATATTTTGATTATTATTTTAGTCACTAAATTTGTTGGATGGTCAAAAATGTCACTAAACTACAAAAATTAGTGTCTAAGGGATCACTCCGTCTTTTTTAGCCATTAATGTTAATGAAAATTAGTTTTTTGAGGGTTAAAATTGTCTAACTACATTAAATTAATATTATTAAAAAAATTTGAAGGTCAAAATTAAATAATAAAAAATTAATTAAATTATTTAAAAAAAAAATCATACTAAAAAGATATAAAAAACTTAGAACCAAAAAAATTAAACAATTTAATTTATTATATTTACAATTGAAACCCATAACTACCAGTTACCCCTTTCCCCAAGCCAGCTACCACTATCCTCCCTTCTCCCCTCTTTCGCCACCCTTTCCTCCCTTTCCCCAATCCCCTCTTTCTACCACAACATCCTTCTCCTTGTTTCACCGCCATCCCCTCCTTCTTCCCAATCTGAAACACCCCTGCCCTCCTACCACCTCTTCCCTGCTGTCTACGCCTTCTCTCCTGGATTATAATAAACCCCCACCCCGATTTGAAACCACCCTCACCCTCACGATTGCAATCCCCTTCCCCTCCTTGTCATCTTCCCTCCCCACTTTCTGAAATTACCTTCCACCGCCACTAAAACTACCACCATCCCCACTGCTTTCACCCCAAAAAAAAGCCCAAAAAATTATACTAACCCATCATAAGCATCACCCATTGTCAACAACGAAGATCAAGGGGACATCTGGAGAAATTGACAATAGTAAACCTCTAATCCAAACCATGGTACTCTGGTAACCTCCTGATTTGGACATTAATCCATCCCAACTTAACTACCCAACATAAGTTTGACAATCCTGGATCCAAGATTTATTTTATTTTATTTTATTTTATTTTTGTAATTAGATTCCAACCTTGGGTTCAACCTGGATTTGAAGTCTCTTGGATTTTGTCTACATTTATTCTATCCAAATCAAGAGAAGTGAGGACTTGAGTTATGGAAGTTGTGAGATTTTTCACTACACAAGTTCGTTCTTTTACAACTGATTTGAATTGGGAGGTTAGGAAGAACAGCATGCGGGGAATAACATGTGTAAAATCTTTTCCTTGTTATGTAAATGCAAGTTGGGGTAGTTCTTGGGCTATAGTGTTCGCAGGAAGGTTTCAGGGCTATGGTGGTTGTGGAGGTGGGTTTTGGGAAGGGGGTCTGTGGGATGGTCAAGGTGTTAGAGGTAGAAAAGGGTAGCGGTGTAGGTGTTAGTTGTTTGTTTTTTTTTCTCCTTTCCTTTTCTGAGATAAAATGTAGGTTATTTATTTATTTTTTACCATATTTTTTGGACACTTTTACCCCTTAGAAAAGGCACATGAAAGTCCCAAACGAAGCTTCTAACAGAAGAAATAGGCAGAATGACATTATCAACACATTTTAGAAATTAAGTGATCATTTACACCACAAAAATAATTTAGTAATTAAAATGACAATTCTTGTATAGTTGAGTGGCCTTTCAGGTTATTTGCTCTTCATAAATTAGTCACACAAGAGTAGTACTAGTATCTTATAAATACTATATATTATGTCATAAAAGTTAATTTTATTTTTTCGACACCAGTCAAATTATATCGAATTTTTACTTTTCATTCTAATTTTACTTTTGGACATTTTGCACTCCTAACTCTTAAGGGTATCTCAGCTCAATCCAGTTTTAACACCGTTATCAAAGTTAAAAGAATATTTGCTCTTACAACCAAGATATTGTGACAACTGTGTTGTACATCTTGTTGAACCTGTTATACCTACGAAAAGATTTCGTTAATTTTTGTGAAAATGTTAAAAATTAGACTAAAATAAGAAGAATTTCATATTTGGAGGTGCAAAATATCTAAGATTAAAATTGAGAGTATAAAATAGAACTTGAGTATAAGTTGGGGAACACAAAATGGAATAAGTTCTAAACTAAATGTAGTGTGTATGTCTATCTTGTTAAGGAAATACTTAGGTAGACCTAATCTTTGACCCCACTTGTAAACCCTGTGGTGTTAAACCTTAAAAAATTTATGATATCAGCTGATGTAAGTAAGATTCTTTAAGATTTAATCTGACCACAAGGTCTACAAATGGGGTCAAAAACCGAATCTAATACCTAAGTATTTTCCATCTTGTTATATTTCTTTGGCTTTTAATAGTTCAAAATATCCACTGTTTATGTCTATAAGACTTTCTTCTCCCAACCATTCAAGTTGAATTAAGGGTTAAATACATTAACCCCTCAAAGTTTGGGTTATTTTACAGTAAATTTTTTAATATTATCTTTTTTCTCACTTTATCTCTTTCGTTAATCCAATTCATCGAAATGACTGATGTAAACTATTAAATGACGAAATTGCCCTATTTTAAAACTACACAGTATTATTTCTTAAAATATCAAAATAATGTAATGTTATATTTCCTCATTTACCATTTTAGTTTTTGGTTTCTTTTTAAAAAAAAAAAAAGAATTATGGACTAAAATGATAGCATTGAGGAGCAAGCCGGCTTGGCAAATTGTGGTGGTTGGTGGAGTCGTGACAGCACCACTATCGGCCACCGGCCGAAACATTTTTGAGCACATTTTTGGGTAAAAAATTATACAAAACGGACTTAATTTTTTACCCAACAAATCAGATTTTTAGTACGACAAAAATCAAGAAATCATCACAAGATGGTCAAAACGATATCAAAATAGACTGCATTTGAGAGGCATTTTCACCCGGTAGAATGACCATAATTCCTTTTTGTTTTTTTTTTTGCTTAAGAATAATCACTGAATGATATAGGTGCTAGATTAACAACCCATAGAATATATAAGTTAAAAAATCTATCAATTAATTATTCATCATTAAACTACAATTCGCAATCTATTCTGCCATCGCGCTTTTGCTTTGCAGCTGCCATCGCAGCTTGGCTATCGCACACCACTGCCATTCTTCGTCGTTGCTATTGCCGACATCGGAAAGCTAAGACTAGTGGTTCCCCTTCAGAAAAGAGTCACCTAAGATCCGCCGAGGTACTAAAGTGGCCAGATCAGGTTTGACATAATTTTTGTCCGATGTATTTCTATTTATATTCTAATTAGATTCATTTGTTTCTTATTCTTTGAAATTTTAATTAATTATACTTTTTATAATTGAGGCATTTCATCGAGTAGGTAGCCTGTAATTTAACGTTAGCTTATTTTCTGTTCAACTTATATTGAGCTGAACCCAAAATCAATAAACCAACATCTATTACGAATATCAATGATTATATTAGCTTCATCCTAAAAAAGAGTATCATAGTTGCAGATTGTTTAGTTCTTTGCCAGAGTAAGGATGGAATAAAGAGAAGAGACATTGCAAAATTTTCTTATTTTTTATTGATTTTTTGTGTTGCGTTTGTGTGTAATATGTGTGTTGTGAATCAGAGATGAAAGTTTTGGTAGGCCAATTTAATGTTGGTCGAGGTCATGAACTTCGTCGGGGAAGGAAAATGGATGAGAAAGCAGTTCATACAAAGCTTTGAAGAAGAAATCAGATTTTTAAAATTATAGTTTAGTTCTTAAATTTTTTATAATTTCTGCTTTGACCCTCATAATTTTTAGAGCACATCTTACATGACCAGGATTTAGGGGTATTTTCGCCTGTGCTTTGTGGTAAGGCAAGGTAAAATTGTCTTTTTTTACGGCCTCCTCATTATCAAAAGTTAGAGTTGATGGTTAGTACCAGAGGACAAATTGAGAAAAAAAATAACGTCAATAAGTTTATTACAAAATAACATAAACCTTAAAGGAGTTTAATGTATTTAACTCTTAAATTAATTACTAAAGAAAATGAAATCTCCTGATCCCATTCTACGGTATGTTTTTTATGGTCAATGAAGAGGTGTGGAAAAGTGGTCCTAGAATTTGACCACCATTGATCTTTAATCGGTTAGTTACTTTTTGTTTGACTTGTGTAGGGGAATCAACTTGCTAGAGGGCATGTGCACCAAAGAAAACCTTCTACCTGTTAAATTATTGGACTAAAAGATAAATATTAGAAAGTAAATACGACAAACTTATGTACTAATTTATGTAAATATATTCATCTCTCTAGTTCCGATTACACTATACCCCTTGAATTTTTTCTGCTCAACCTTTCAGTCACCAGGTAAAAAGAGAGAAGAGAAGTTGAATAATTTCAAGATGTCGCTTTCTTTTTTCTTTTTTTTTTTTCTGCCTTTGTGCTTTATATCAATTCATCTTTTTTCAACGCTCTTTCTTTCCTCTTTTCTTTGTTAATTTGGTGATCAGATTTACTCATCTTTCAAACTTTTCTTCCATTATTTTTCCATTTCTCTTCAACAAATAAACTTGGGTTAAGTTTTTCTGTAGGTATATATATATATATTTTCTCTACACATTTATTGATTCAATTGATGAATGATTTTTAATAAAGCCCTAAAATGAGGGGTTGTGAAGTTTAGTATTTGATTTATAGAATTTTTTTTTTATTTTGGAAAAATGGGAAAAGTCAGGAGTTTTAGTCATTAAGGTTTTCCTCTTTAATTTTTTCATAGTAAGAGCTTGATTCGAAACAAGGATGATAGATAAGAACAGAGTGGATGAAGAGCTGTAAGCTGATTCCCCAATTTCAGTTCTTGAATAAGGTTTAAAAATGATACTCATATTTATTTTTTTGACTAGTGTTTTTTATTTTAAAGTGTGGGTAGGAAATGAGTGAAACTTGTGGTGACAAAGATTGTTCTCACAAAAAAATTGTTGGTAAATCATAAGGAAAAAGATGAGTGTTATAAAGAGATAGAAATAGCATAAGAACTAACGAATGTAGAGTCCAAACTCATCCTTGTGACTACACGGATTATAGAAGGACTTTAATTTTTCGCATCGTGTGAACTATGCAAGTGAAAGTCTGTAGTGACCACATAGTGTTTGGGGTTGTTGATTGCTTCATTTCTTATCATTTACATTATATATAACTATAATGTTGAAATTGTATTTGATATAAATGAAATTGATGCTTATAACTTATATAATCAAATATTCTTTTATAAACTTAACTACTCATATTGGAAATGATTTGTACTTATAGTTTTTATAGTGCTAATAATTATTAGTAAGTATTTCTATATACAAAGGACATTGCTACGTTGTTAATACTTGTTATTTATGTTGTGATATTGACACTTATAGCTTACATAATCAAATGTTGATTTTCTTTCTTTTTTCTTTTTTTTTTAACCCCAACTCTTCTCCCTATTATTTAGTGATTCAAACTCATAACTAATAGGTCATAAGAGAAGCGTCTTAACACCTTAGTTGCATTTCGTTGTCGAATAATCATATGTTGCTTGTACTTTTGGTTGTATATCTTAATTAGTTAGATTGTACATTATTAATAATTTAATGAAACTTATAGCTAGTTAGATTATAATTTTGATTTTAATACTTACAGGGACATAATTATAATTTTATAACTTAAATTTAATTAATACTTATAGTTTGCATAATTAAATATTCTTGTTAGTTTTGGTTTAAAAGATTAATTAGTTTTACTAATGAACACATTTTATTTATAAATGATAATATTAATTACTAATAACTATGTAAGCAATAAGTAGGATCACTAGCAATATTACTAATTAAATTGTATAACAAAAAGTACAAGTAATTATAAGTAATAATTACTAGTAAAGAACCGACTTTCTTTACAAATAGTAATGCTATAATTTTTAACAATAGTATTTGATTATGTAAGTTATAAATGTTAATACCATTTAAGTAATTATATCCTATGTACCTATAAGTATTATTACCTGTAGGTTATGCAATCGAATATTCTTGTTAGCTTTAGTTTAACAACTTAATTAGTTCTACTAGTAGCTTTGATTTAAAAACTTAGTTTCTCTAATGAATGCACTTCTTTTAAAATGATAATACTAATTAATAATAAGGGTAAATTACGAGAAACCCCGTTGTGGTTAGCCCAATATTCATGTTACCTTCTTGTGGTTTACAAACCTACATTTTATCCTTTGTAGTTTAGACTATAATGAAAATGTTTGTTTTTCCAGTAGACTTAACAATCAAATAAGAAAGGTCAACTTTTTAAAACAAATTAATAATTAATTTACTAATTTCCCTTTAAACAATTTATTACCATTTACCACATGACTCTAGATTAATCCACTCACTAATTTGTCAAAGTTAGGGTTATATAAAATTACACAAATATATTGGGTTCAATTTGGAAATCTGAAAAGTTAGCACTCTTCTTCTCCAGGAATCATATCTTTTATTTTTTTTTTCTTTCCATTTTTGAGACTCTTTTTCTTGTTGTTTCTTGATGTCCTCTGCCATGGTGCTCTCTAGTCACATCTAACATGAGGTTAGGAGAAAGAAGGGACGGGGTGGCAAACAAGACTGTCGCACCCCCCTCACAACCCGCGGTCTGGCCGGCACCTTTGGGACTGGCACCGTCGCCATGTAGTGCTCGTGAAATAGGTGATTAAATGCAAAAATCCTATTTACTATTTACAAACATAAATTACCTACTTACTATTACAAATTTAAATGAATCACCTATTTACTATTACATAACGGGGCTTTAAATGCGACTATGAATTGTACAAAAATAATCTAAGCTAGGGTGCGACAGTCTTGTTTGCCACCCCGTCCCTTCTTTCTCCTAACCTCATGTTAGACCTGTCTCTTATACACATCTAGATGTGTATAAGAGACAGGTACCACGCGTACTGTTCACGCGCCGAACAGTCAAACATGAGTTCGGGAATCCTGTTGTAAAATGGGAAGGTTTGGGATGGATTTGAATTTCTCTCAAGCACCACTTTACCGGCGTTGGACCGGTTGCATGATTTTATCGCGTTTCCCTTTTTAATTTTAGTACTCATTATTGCCGACTTTGTAGCGTACGTGTGCTTGAGATAGTTTAAAAGTAATAAAATATGTACATATTAATGAGGAAATGAAAATAAATGGTAAATAATAACATTGATAGGTAAATTTAGCCCGTGGTCCAATTTAAAGTCGCACACATTTAGCTTGTAGTGTCCTTTAACTCCCAATGTGCAAACCAGTCGTTTGTCATGCACGCCAAAGTTTACTTCTAGCCCGATTTTATATTATTGATACAGTTATTAAGTTATGGACTAAATTGAGTTTGACTCAAATATTTAATGTCTAGTCGAATACAACTAAACAAAATTGAGGACAGAAGAGTAGATTCACATCATTTAACAAGTAAGAAAAAGCATAAATATTATATCGATGACCAACAAACATAAAAAATTGGGAGCACAAATCATTACAAAAGAAACTAATCGAAAAATATGTGCAAAATCAGAGCCTATTTACAATTTAATACTCATAAGGACAAAACGATAATTTCACAATCAAAGGGTAATTAAACATATTAAAATGTCAAACAAAAATCAAATTAAAGCTTGGTGGTTATTGTCATTAAAAATGTAATTTAGAAGAAATTTGAAAAGAAAAAAACAGTAATATTAAAGAAAATTTCTTAAGGGCCTAAATGTAATTTAGAAAATTATTTGAGGGCTAAAATGCAAAAATCTGAAATCTGGAAGGTTAAAACGTAAATAAAATTTTTTCTGAAATTTTTTTTAAATTTTTTTGTGTGCCACGTCATCGATGACGTGGCGCAATTTGGTGGTGCCAAATTGATCGATGACGTGGCATCAAGTGGGACATCTCTGTCAGAAGGCTTTTCTTTTTTTTTTTTTGGATTGCCATGTCATCGCTGACGTGGGATAACATGGCGCCACGTCATTGATGACGTGGCAGTCCTATGGACCCAAGGGGACAAAACTGAAAAAATCCTAAGGAAAATGGGAGCAGGAGATTCGAACCAAGCCACCAAGAAGGAACACCAGCTGCTGAACCACTAGCCCAAAGCCATTTTTGGGTGGAGGTTCAGTTTCTTTTTATTTATACATTTGAAAGTTTATCTGCATTCCCCCAACTTCTTCCTCTTCTTCCCCAACGGTAAACAACCATTCAAAATTCTCCCAACTCCATAACCACCCCAAAAAGTGAAACTTTCAAATCTTAACCCAAAAATTCTAAGAAAGTAGCCATAAAATTCTAATTTTTACATAGAATATGAAGATATAACAATTAATTAACATAAACAATTACATAAACATAAATCAAAGGGTGAAAGTGGGCATATGAACCAAACACAAACTTGCATAAAACATGGCCACAAAATTTTCGTATAAAACTTTAGAGACACTCCAAAAAATATTCTAAAGCTAATAAAAATATTAAATTTAAACATTATGAACTATAAAATTAAATTCAAAAATTAAGTCATAAATAATGTAAAAATAGTAAGATAAGCATTTTGTCACCAAAACAAACGATTCAAAAGCCCATTTAACTCACCTCAACCTCAGGAATGTGGTGGAATTGGTTATACTTGGCTTGGAGTGCGTTTCAGCCGAATTTGCTAAAGGCACCTCCAAACTTCCGGTTGGGCTAACCGGCAACGGGGTTTCTCATAATTCACCCTTAGATGAACGAATTTGCTTGACCTTTACGAAGAGAAGTGTATCCCAGTCTCTTCTACACACTTTTCTTCTTTGAGGTTTAGTCTAATTCCCCTTCGATCGCTTGGAATCTTGGCTCAAAGTTGGCTGTCTGGAAAATTTTTCAAACTTAGAAAAATTTCTCTTTTTTTTTCTGTAGATTTTCTTAGCCACCAGCCATTCTCCTACCACGTTTTTGACCCTCCAAATGAAAGATATATCTTGAGCTTTACAAAGAGAAGTTGTAGTCCCAGGTACCCTCTACAACTTTTCTTCTTTGAATTTGGTCTAATTCCTTTTCAATAGTTTGAAATTTTGGCTCAAAGTTGGCTGTTTGGAAGATTTTTAAACTTAGAAAAATTTTCTTTCTTTTCTTCCTACAAAAATTTTCGTCCCCCTTTTTTAGGCTGAGTCCACCTCTTTAAAGAGGTGGATTGAGTGTAAAAATAGTCAAAGACCATTCCTTTCATGTTGGAAGTATGGAGCATCTGATATTTGGTGACCCATTCTCACCAAATATCAGATGCTCCATACTTATAATAATTAAACACCATAAGACAAATTAAGAGGGAATTAAAAGATAAATTAAGAGGAAATCAAAGTGCAGGTTAAAAAGAAATTAAAAGGGAAATTAAAAAGAAAATTGAGAGTCAAATTAAGAGAAAAATAGGGGAGAACTTAAGGGATAACAGTCCGGTGACTGTCTCCAATCCTCTTTGCCAGAGTGTCGAAGAGGATCAAAGAAACTCTAGGCAAAGATTGTAGACACCGCATGACTGGATGATTCCAATCGTGCAAGAAAATCTGCCACATGTCAACTTTAAGCTCATGAGGTCATGGAAGAGGAAATTCACCATCTTAACAAACACACCGGGGAGATTAGGTCTATCTATTCATCCAGAGCGGAAAAGTTTTCATTGGGGGAAAGAAGTGAATAAAAAGACGCGCAGTGAAATGAACCATAAGAGACATAAATGAAATTTGGAAACAAGAATGAAATCCCGATCTGGTGTTTATCGAGAGTACATGGACTTAGAATGAAACGTTAGTTGTGAATGACAAAGAAAACTAATTTGCCATAACATGCAAACGCCACTGGTGATGAAACTCAGCAAACAATGTGAATTAAAAGCCCGACTTTGTACCATCAAGGCAAGGGTATGTAAACACAAATGAACACCCGACTTTATGTCATCGAGGTAAAGACATGTAAATTAAAATGAAAACCCGACTTTGTGTCATCGAGGTAACAAGAGTGAAATGAAAACCCGAATGGTGAGTTTGTCGGGTAATGCAAACTTGAAATGAAAGCCGAAATTCGTTTATCGGTTGATGTATTAAATGCAAACCTGAAATTCGTTTATCAGGTTAATAGAACAGGTTAATAGAATAGAAACACGAAATTCGTTTATCGGGTTATGAAAATGGAAATGATAACCCGAAATTCGTTTATCGGGAGTGCAAATGCAAACCCGAAATGCGTTTATCAGGTTAACGGAGATGGAAATGAGAACCCAAAATTCGTTTATCGGGTGAAAATGTAAACCTGAAATTAGTCGTTTATCAGGTTAATGGAGATGGAAATGAGAACCCGAAATTCGTTTATCAGGTGATGCAGAAATGCAAACCTAAAATTCGTTAATCAGGTTAATGAAGATGGAAATGAGAATCCAAAATTTGTTTATCGGGAGTGCAAATGCAAACCTGAAATTCGTTTATCAGGTTAACGGAGATGAAAATGAGAACCCGAAATTCGTGTATCTGGTGAAGATGCAAACCTGAAATTCGTTTATCAGGTTAATGAAGATGGAAATAAGAACGCGAAATTCATTTATCAGGTAAAAACACAAACCTGAAATTCATTTATCAGGTTAATGGAGATGGAAATGAGAACCCGAAATTCATTTATCGGGTGATGCAGACATGCAAACCTGAAATTCGTTTATCAGGTTAATCGAATGAAAACTCGAAATTCGTTTATCGGGGATAAAAATACAAACCTGAAATTCGTTTATCAGGTCCATCTCCATATAAATGAGAACCCGAAATTCATTTATCGGGAGTACAAATCTCGCAAACCTGAAATTCGTTTATTAGGTTAACTGTTCTTTTTGTTAAACATCGGGTGAAGATGCAAACCTGAAATTCGTTTATCAGGTTAATGAAGATGAAAATGAGAACCCGAAATTCGTTTATCGGGTGAAAATGCAAACCTGAAATTCGTTTATCAGGTTAATGAAGATAGAAATGAGAACCCGAAATTTATTTTTCGGGTAATGCAGACATGCACCTGAAAAACGTTTATCAGGTTGATAGAATCAGGTTAATAGAATGAAAACCTGAAATTTATTTATCAGGTTAATGAAAATGAAAACCAGAATTTCGTTTATCGGGGATAAAAATACAAACCTGAAATTCGTTTATCAGGTTATGAAAATGGAAATGAGAACCCAAAATTTGTTTATCGGGTGAAAATGCAAACCTGAAATTCGTTTATTAGGTTAACGGAGATGGAAATGAGAACCCGAAATTCGTTTATTGGGTCCAAATGCAAACCTGAAATTCGTTTATCAGGTTAACGGAGATGGAAATGAGAACTCGAAATTCGTTTATCGGGTGATGCAGAAATGCAAACCTGAAATTCGTTTATCAGGTTATGAAAATGGAAATGAGAACCCGAAATTCGTTTATCGGGAGTGTAAATGCAAAATTGAAATTCGTTTATCAGGTTAACGGAGAAGGAAATGAGAACACAAAATTCATTTATCGGGTGAAGATGCAAACCTGAAATTTGTTTATCAGGTTAATGAAAATGGAAATGAGAACCCGAAAGTCGTTTATCGGGTAAAAATATAAACTTGAAATTCATTTATCAGATTAATGAAAATAAAAACCCGAAATTCGTTTATCGGGGATGATAAATGCAAACCTGAAATTCGTTTTCTTGGGGATGACAATGCAAACCTAAAATTCGTTTATCAGATTAATAAAAATAGAAATGAGAACCCGAAATTCGTTTATCGGGTAAAAATATAAACCTGAAATTCGTTTATCAGGTTAATGAAAAATGGAAATGAGAACCAGAAATTCGTAAATCCTTTTATATGTTTATCGGGTAAAAATACAAACCTGAAATTCGTTTATCAGGTTAACAGAAATGGAAATGAGAACCCAAAATTCGTTTATCGGGAGTGCAAATGCAAACTGAAATTCGTTTATCAGGTTAATGAAAATGGAAACTCGAAATTCATTTATCGGGGATGAAAATCCAAACCTGAAATTCGTTTATCAGATTATTGAAAATGGAAACCCGAAATTCATTTATCGGGGATGAAAATCCAAACCTGAAATTCGTTTATCAGATTAATGAAAATGGAAACCCGAAATTCATTTATTGGGGATGACAAATGCAAACCTGAAATTCGTTTATCAGGTTAATGAAAATGGAAATGTGAACCCGAAATTCATTTATCGGGTGAAAATGTAAACCTGAAATTCGTTTATTAGGTTAGTAGAATGGAAACTCAAAATTCGTTTATTGGGGATGAAAATGCAAACCTGAAATTCGTTTATCAGGTTATGAAATTGGAAATGAGAATCCGAAATTCATTTATCGCGGAGTGCAAATGCAAACCTGAAATTCGTTTATCATGTTAACGGAGATGGAAATGAGAATTCGAAATTCGTTTATCGGGTGAAGATGCAATCCTGAAATTCGTTTATCAGGTTAATGAAGATGGATACCCGAAATGCGTTTATCGGGGATGACAAATGCAAACCTGAAATTCATTTATCAGGTTAATGAACATAGAAACCCAAAATTCGTTTATCGGGGATGAAAATGCAAAATTAAAATTCGTTTATCAAGTTAATGAAAATGAAAATGATAACCCGAAATTTGTTTATCGGGTGAAAATGCAAACCTGAAATTCATTTATCAGGTTATTGAAAAATAGAAATGAGAACTCGAAATTCGTTTATCGGGTAAAAATGTAATAAGTATGATACATACACGGAGCCATGTCATTGGGCTTACCCATGAAATGAAGTGTAAAAGGCAACTAGTAATTAACCCTAATCATGACTGGATTGTATATTAGGATATTAAGCCCTAAACGCTAAATTAGGTTAGACAGCATTATTTAAATTGAGAGGTTTGACTGGGAACTTAGTGTACCATCTCCCAAGTGGCGATCACCTGTGAGGTTGATTGCTTCATTAGGAGTTGGCGTGAATCACCTCTTTCAAAATGCGAACAAAGACCGTTGGGTATCAAGACAGCTCTCAGGATTAGTGTATCCCTTGTTATTTATGAAGGATATCCAATCAATAAAATTTTGTCCCAGTGTCGTGGATTTTAGCATCCATTTTATTTTCATGTACCTGCATGTATTCAAAATAATGTGATATCAAGTAAAGAAAACTCGAATTGGTCAGTGCCAAAATATACGAAATGTCAATCTTAGCAACATTTCTATAAGCAAGGTGACCGAGCTCGCTAAGAGGTGCCTACGTATCCCATCACAGGAATCAGGTCGAACGTAGTTCAATTAAACAGATGGTTTTCACATATTTGACAACTAAAATATCAACAACAAAAAGAACAGCTACAAACAAACTAAATGGCAGCATGCGACTGTCCCGGTTTGATAGAAGTACATGAATAAATAATACAGGCACATCGGAGCAATCTTAGTAAAAATCGTGCCATCACCGTATTAACATCGCTTTGACTTTCATTCCAAGTGATTTGGACTCGATCAGGCAATGCTTTAGATCCATCGGATACGTGCCTTTTAAAGGCCAATGACTGTGTTGAGAGAACTACATAGAGGCAACCAATAAGCCTAACTTTGGTCAACAAATTTCAGTTGAATACTTTCCCAAACTTGGACCAGAGAAGTCGTCAACCAGATTTTGACCATTTGCTCAGTTTACCCATTCCTTAGCGCCTTTTCAGGTTTTCACTAAGGTTTCCCTCCTTTTTATTATTATTTTTTCCGCACACTCTTCTTTTACCTAAGCCGCCCCGTAGGGTTTTCAACCAAACCTCTCTTTTGCTCTTTTTTTTTTTTAAACAAATGTGTCCTTTCCGGGTTTTCACCTATGAGGTCAAGTAAACGGCAAGGTGTGGGAGTAAAAGGAAGACGTCTGACTGTTAAGTAATCGCCTTTTCCAATGCATGCGAACTTTAGTTTTCAAAGTTTTTCGGCAGCAGTAAGTCCATGTTCTTTGTATACCTTAAAGGGAGACATAAACGAACATCAACTGCCGAGACCGCACAAACTGCTCCCTTTAAGCCTATGCAAAACTTGGGATAGTTAGGGTCAAAATGGGTTAAGTCGTGTGATTGGTAAAGATTGGGATTATGTTAACCAAAACTTGCCCCAATTTAAAATGGGCGCTTTGGTTGGAAAGAACATAGCTACAAGGGATGGAAGATCGGGTTTGTGATCTGAGAAAAAATTGGTTATATCCCTTATCTAGAAGAATTGCCCCAGTTTTGGGCTGAGAGACTTACTTGAATGCAACTGACTGGCTATGGAGAAATAGATTTGAAAAAAATTGCCCCAGTTTTATTATAACAAACTGAGTTTTGTTCGGCATTTGTTTTGGTCAACCTCTCAAATTTGTCACCCAAAAACAACAATTTGCCCCAACATTGTAAATGAGCACAGTTCCAATTTGTTTTTACAGCAAAGGATAGGGACAAAGCACAATTGAAACGAAAGATAGGCAAATAAAGAGAAGAAATATAAAAGGATTTAGTTCGGATGTGGGTGAAAAGGGAAAGAAAATACAGGTAGAATTCTATCCGACGTTCTGCAATGACTTAAAGGTTTACAATCTGCCAAATCAGATGAAAAACTTTTTGACCATATCCGCATTTATCGGTTGGGGAAAAACCTTCCATCCATGCTCCGTAAGGATAAGAGCTCCTCCTGATAATACTTTGTGTATAATGAATGGACCCTGCCAGTTAGGAGCAAACTTGCCATTTACTTCGTCCTGTATTGGCAATATGCGTTTCAAGACTAGATCGCTAGCCTGAAAATATCTGGGCTTGACTTTCTTGTTGTAAGCTCGGGCCATCCTCCGTTGATAACATTGGCCATGACACACAGCTGTTAGCCGTCTTTCATCAATGAGTGCAAGCTGTTCATGTCTGAGCCGCACCCATTCTGCATCCTTTTCTAACTCAGTTTCCATAAGAATGCGTAGAAAAGGAATTTCTACTTGTGCAGGCAAAACAGCTTCCATTCCGTACATGAGGGAGTAAGACGTTGCCCCAGTAGATGTCCTGATGGCAGTCCGATAAGAGCAATGCATATGGCAGCTTTTCATGCCAATCACGCTGACTGTCAACCATCTTTCGAATAATTCTCTTAAGATTCTTGTTAGCTGTTTCAACCGCCCCATTCATTTTTGGCCTGTAGATGATGGAATTCTGATGTTTAATCTTGAATTGGGCACAAAGATCATCTACCATGTCATTGTTCAGGTTCTTGGCATTATCGGTAACCAATGTATCCGGGATCCCAAAGCGACAAATGATGTTCTTACGGATGAACTCCGCCACTACCTTTTTTGTTACGTGCTTGTAGGATTCAGCCTCGACCCACTTAGTGAAATATTCAATCGCTACCAGAATGAAGCGATGACCATTAGAAGTTGGCGGCTCGATCAATCCAATGCCGATCCATTCCCCAAATTGAACAGGGCCATGGAATAGTGATGTTGTGCAATTCAGTTGGTGCTGCCCTTATCTCATCCTCGTGCATTTGGCACTTAACAAACTTGCGGATAAATTCGATGCAATCATGCTCTATAGCAAGCCAGAAATAGCCTACTCTCATTATCTTCTTAGCTAATAAGTGCCAGTTATGTGTGGCCCACAAACTCCCCTATGAACATCCTTCATAATGTAAGCGGCCTCTTTCTTATCAACGCACCTCAGAAGACCCAGATCTATCGTCGTTCGATAAAGTACATTGCCATTTAAAAAGAACTTGATTGACATTCGGCGTAGGAACTTCTTATCTGACGTACTAGCCCCTGGAGGATAGCTACCTTTGTCCAGAAACTCCTTGATATCATGAAACCAAGGAAGTCCATCAGATTCTGCCTCAAGAGTGCAACAGGACCCTGGCTTTTCCAGCACCTAAATGGTAATGGGTTCTATCACTGTGCCGTCTGGATGACTGATCAATTGAAGATAAGGTAGCCAGAGCATCGGCAAATACATTCCTGGATCGGGGTGTGTGAGTGAATTTCAAAGCATCAAATTGTCGACCTAGTTTGAGAATACTGCAGTGATATGGCATGATTTTAGAATCCCTGATTACCCAATGCCCCAATGTCTGATGGACGAGCAAATCTGAATCACTAAACACACCTAATTCTTTAATACCCATGTCCAATGCCAGTTTCAAACCAAGTATGCAAGCCTCATACTCTGCCATATTGTTCGTACACGGAAATCGTAACTTGGCTGTTTCTGGGAAGTGTCTGCCTCTGGTGATATCAAAATTGCTCCTATGCCCGCACCGAAAGTGTTGGATGCACCATCAAAGAATAGCCTCCAATGTGGATATTCATCTTTCATGTCTTCGGCAGTGCCAATGAATAAGATGTCTTCGTCCGAAAAGTATGTGTGCAAGGGTTGATCATCATTCTCCCTTAGGTTCTCAGCAAGATGATCCGCTATCGCTTGTCCTTTGACAGCACACTTTTGAGTAGTGAAAATGATATCGAATTCTGCTAACAACATCTGCCATCTAGCCAAGCGTCCAGTCGACATAGGCTTCTCTAACAGATAGCGAAGGGGATCATACCTGAAAATGAGATAAGTGGTATGACCCAGTAGATAATGCCTTAGCCGTTGGGAGATCCAAACCAATGCACAACATGTTCGCTCCAAAAAAGAATAATTGGCTTCATGGACTGTAAACTTCTTGGTTAGATAATAGATAGCCTGCTCTTTTCTGTCCAAATCGTCATGCTGCCCCAAGACACAACACATGGATCCGTCCAAAATCGACAGATACATGATTAATGGCTTTCCTGGCTTTGGGGGGACCAACACAGGAGGGTTCAAAAGATAATTTTTGATTTTGTCCAAAGTTCAAAGAAACTTTTTACGTTCTTCTGAGTCTTTGGCGCAGACATATCACGGATAGCTTTGATTTTTGCTGGGTCTGTCTCAATTCCCCGCTTACTAACAATGAAACCTAATAACTTTCCGGAAGGAGCTCCAAAGGTGCACTTTGCTGGGTTCAACTTCAGATTATATCTCCTCATCCTCTCAAATACCTTCTTAAGATTGGTCAAGTGATCCTCGGCCTTCTTGGATTTGATAATGATGTCATCGACATAGACCTCCATCTCTTCGTGTATCATGTCATGAAACAAGGTGGTCATAGTGCGTTGATATGTTTCACCAACATTCTTAAGTCCAAATGGCATAACTCTGTAGCAAAATGTCCCCCAAGGAGTAATGAATGCTATCTTTTCCCTATCTTCCTCGTCCACTAGGATTTGGTGATACATAGCAAAACAATCGACAAAAGTCTCCATCTCATGGCAGGCAGCGCTATCTAGAATGATGTGAATGTTTGGCAGCGGAAAATCATCCTTGGGATAGAAGTGGCCTTGTTTAAGTCTCGATAGTCGTGGCGAATCCACTGGGGTCCCTATACACATCTAGGTGTGTACAATAATCCTCATGTATCCCGGTATCCTATTTGGCTTTCCAATATCTGTCTCTTATACACATCTAGATGTGTATAAGAGACAGCCACATGGCTGACCACCCCGTAATTTTACCAATCAATGTTATCAACGGAGGATGGCCCGAGCTTGTGAACCACGACATCTGTTGAATGCTAGGCATATCATCATAAGACCAGGCAAAGACGTCTTGGAACAAAATAAAAAATTCTATCATCTCTTTCCTCGGCCCTTTAGTCAAATGTATGCTGATTTTAACCTCTCTTACGTCCGTGTCTGTCATAATGTTTACAGTTTCTATTTCTTCCAAATTAGGCTTTGGTTTTTCCTCGTGTCGCCCAAATTCATTTTCAATATCACACTCGTCCTCATCACTCTCAGACTGTGTAGAATCAGGGTCGGGTGTGATATTGAAATTGCACTCAGTGTGGTCGGCCTCATAAACGGTAGTATCCAAGGGATAAAAAACATTGATTTTGGGCTATCTGGGAAAAAATAAAGCATGAAATGAAAGAAAACAAAATGAGCTAAAATATTTTGAAGAAAAAGTTCTCATTAATCAAAGATTTGTACCAGTGATCCTAGAGAACATAAACTTAACATTCATTGGCCATCATATAAAAATCAATTATCTTCAGAATTCACCTCCAAAATAGATGAATAAGATGAATCATGAAAGCAATATCATGATTGTACTTGCCTCACTAATCAAATTATTTTCAAGATTCATCTCCAAAATAGATGAATGAGATGAATCATGAATACAATACTGTGAATGCACCTATTTCTTGACTAGATGGCATAAGCAAAACAACTTAAGAAGTATGAAACATATATACAAAGATGAAATTGAAAGGAGAAAAACTAAAAACAATATCTTTCCAAATTTACCGAAACTCCCTATGACTAGGGAGATCATCAGATGTCCAATTGTGCAGTGTGTGGTCGATCTCAGCAAATGGTAGCTCAGTGTCATCCTCCTCTGTCTGCTCCTGAATAATTACCCCCACAAATAATTCGGCTACCCATTGGATAAGATTCTCCTTTTCAGCCTCATCTACATGAAATACATGTTAGCCTTACTTGAGGCTTGTACCCCTTCAGAACCTTTATAAAATGAACACGCAAGCTTGCAAATCCCATTGTAGGTTATGTACCTAGGGATAGGTATGCAATTCTATACACAGGGTATCCCTTCTACGGCTAATGATATGCAATAAGTAGCCTACGGTGGCCCTATAACGCTGGGGTTAACCTAAATGCACCCAAGGGCTAATAAAACTTTGAAAATATGTCGCGGGGGTGGGTCTCCTATTTGGGTCTGGCAACCATATGCCTTTGACCCTACCTAAGGCTTATGTAATGCAAAAATCAAAATTTACTCTTTCTTGCGGGAAGTAGAAACAAATTACATGACCAAAGTAAATCATATGAATCAAAAAAAACTAATTACTGCTATTACATAACAAAATCGTAGAGCTATTTACTATTACAAGTCAGATAAATGGGTGGATCCTACCGCCTCGTGTCTAGTGTCCTAAACAAGTTCCACACAGTTCTGCCTTATGGTTTAAACTATTTGAATATGAGGTTTGGCTTACTAATGCAATCTAGATGGGCTTGGTTCCTGAACCTTCAGACTTTGGGTCCAAAAATAAAATCCGTCAATTCTGATTGGCCTTATCGTCGGTGGTCAGGTGATCGCCACAGATACCATTACGTGCACATTGTGTCACGGCCGCATATCTGGTAGATCTTCTTAATTCCTACAAGGAATGTGGGAACGACACCCACAAAAATAGCACATGCAATAAATGAGACATGTGTTATGCTGTGTTCACTTGGAAGCAGTAAGATTCACACATTTTAGCAAGTTTGGCTCTAAAGGTTTGATGCACCCCAACACTCAAAAAATTGCCCCCAAATTAACCACAAACAGGTATAAAGCAAAATATATTAAAAAAACATGTACAATAAAGCAAGAACAAATCACACCATAGGCAGACAGGGTATGACACGTAAAACGAGACCTAAATCGGGCAAACGGGTACTCAAGATAGTAAACATAGTGAAATATAATAAAATAAGTGTAAAATAATTTGAAAAGAACAAATAAAGTAACACATAGCATGTGGCACATAAAACGAGACCCAAAATCCATAAATCAGCACACAAGACAGCAAAAATGGTGAAATACGGTAAAATAAGTGTAAAGTAATTGAAAAGGAACAAATAAAGTAACACAGCATGTGGCACGTAAAACGAGACACAAAAATTCGAAAACCAGCACACAAGACAGGAAAAATGGTGAAATACTGTAAAACAAGTGTAAAGTAATTGAAAAAGAATAATTAAAGTAACACGTTACACATGGCACGCAAAATGAGGCATAGAGCCGGTAACATAGCACACAAAATCGGTAAAAATTTAGCCGGTTTATAATGAACGAGGTAAAAAAGTCTACTTATGTAAACGTGTTAAAATCGTATGCCCGGATTCTCAGGGTCCCCAGTGGAGTCGCCACGCTGTCGTACCCCCCATAACCCGCGGTCTGGCCGGCACCTTTGGGACCAACACCGTCGCCATGTGGTGCTTGTGAAATAGGTGATTAAATGTAAAAATCCTATTTACTATTTACAAACATAAATTACCTACTTACTATTACAAATTTAAATGAATCACCTATTTACTATTACATAACGGGCTTTAAATGCGACTATAAATTGTACAAAAATAATCTAAACTACTTAATCACCTATTTCACAAGCACCACATGGCGACGGTGTTGGTCCTGTCTCTTATACACATCTAGAGAAAATAAACCCTAGTCTAAATTGACTCTGGTCCACGTAATTCAAAAAAACATGAGTTCGGGAATCTGTTGTAAAATGGGAAGGTTTGGGATGGATTTGAATTTCTCTCACCCACTTTACCTGTTGGACCGGTTGCATGATTTTATCGCGTTTCCCTTTTTAATTTTAGTACTCATTATTGCCGACTTTGTAGCGTACGTGTGCTTGAGATAGTTTAAAAGTAATAAAATATGTACATATTAATGAGGAAATGAAAATAAATGGTAAATAATAACATTGATAGGTAAATTTAGCCCGTGGTCCAATTTAAAGTCGCACACATTTAGCTCGTAGTGCCCTTTAATTCCCAAGGGGCAAAACAGTCGTTTGTCCTAAACCCAGAGTTTACTTCTAGCCCGATTTTATATTATTGATACAGTTATTAAGTCATGGACTAAATTGAGTTTGACTCAAATATTTAATGTCTATTTTGCAACTAAACAAAATTTGAGGACAGAAGAGTAGATGTCTCTTATAACATCTAGATGTGTATAAGAGACAGGATCGATACGTGGCACATGTAGTGGCAATATTTTACAAATCATCACAAAAGAAACTAATCGAAAAATATGTGCAAAATCAAAGCCTATTTACAATTTAATACTCATAAGGGCAAAACGGTAATTTCAGCTCACAATCAAAGGGTAATTAAACATATTAAAATGTCAAACAAAAATCAAATTAAAGCTTGGTGGTTATTGTCATTAAAAATGTAACTTAGAAGAAATTTGAAAAGAAAAAACAGTAATATTAAAGAAAATTTCTTAAGAGCCTAAATGTAATTTAGAAAATTATTTGAGGGCTAAAATGCAAAAATCTGAAATCTGGCGGGTTAAAACGCAAATAAAATTTTTTTGAACTTTTTTTTAAAATTTTTTTGTGTGCCACGTCATCGATGACGTGGCACAATCTGGTGGTACCACGTCATCGATGACGTGGCATCAAATGGTCCTTTAAAAAAAAATTTTGTGTGCCACGTCATCGATGACGTGGCATCAAGTGGGCCCTGTCAGAAGGTTTTTCTTTTTTTTTTTGGGATTGCCACGTCATCGCTGACGTGGCAGTCCTATGGACCCAAGGGGACAAAACTCAAAAAATCCTAAGGAAAATGGGAGCAAGGAGATTCGAACCAATTAAAAGAAGGAACAACAGCTGCTGAACCACTAGGCCAAAGCCATTTTTGGGTGGAGGTTCGGTTTCTTTTTATTTATACACTTGAAAGTTTCTTTTCATTCCCCAACTTCTTCCTCTTCTTCCCCAACGGTAAATAACCATTCAAAATTCTCCCAACTCCATAACCACCCCAAAAAGTGAAACCTTCAAACCTTAACCCAAAAATTCTAAGAAAATAGCCATAAAATTCTAATTTTTACATAGAACATGAAGATATAACAATTAATTAACATAAACAACTAAATAAACATAAATCAAAGGGTGAAAGTGGGCATATGAACCAAACACAAACTTGCATAAAACATCCATAAAATTTTCGTGTAAACCTTTAAAGACACTCCAAAAAATATTCTAAACCCAATAAAAACATTAAATTTAAACATTATGAACTATAAAATTAAATTCAAAAATTAAGTCATAAATAATGTAAAAATAGTAAAATAAGCATTTTGTCACCAAAACAATCGATAAAAAGCCCATTTAACCCTCACCTCAACCTCAGGAATGTGGTGGAATTGGTTATACTTGGCTTGGAGTGCGTTTGAGCTGAATTTACTTTTGGCACCTCCAAGCTTCCGGTTGATGAACCGACCTTCTTCCACCACGTTTTTCACCCACTAGATGAACGATTTTGCTTGACCTTTATGAAGAGAAGTTGTAGTCCCAGGTACCCTCTACAACTTTTCTTCTTTGAGTTTAGTCTAATTCCCTTTCGATTGCTTGGAATCTTGGCTCAAATTTGGCTGTCTGGAAAATTTTCCAGACTTAGAAATATTTCTCTTTTTTTTCCTGCAGATTTTCTTGGCCACCAGCCTTCTCCTACCACGTTTTTGACCCTCCAAATGAAAGATTTCTCTTGAGTTTTACAAAGAGAAGTTGTAGTCCCAGGTACCCTCTACAACTTTTCTTCTTTGAGTTTGGTCTAATTCCTGTTCAATCGTTTGGAATTTTGGCTCAAAGTTGGCTGTTTGGAAGATTTTTAAACTTGGAATGTTATAAATTTTTCTTTCTTTTCTTGCTGCAGAAATTTTCATCCCCCTTTTTTAGGCTGAGTTTTTTGCTCTTTAAAGAGGTAGATTGAGTGTTAAAATGGTCAAAGACCATTCCTTGTCATGTTGGAAGTATGGAACATATGATATTTGGTGAGAATGGGTGAAAAAATGTCTCTAAAAATGTGGCCAAAACAGGTCTGTCGAGTTAACTGTTCGGCGCGTCAACAGTACGCGCGGTACTTTTCACGGGCTGAATTTTTTTTAATAAATTTTTTTTTTAAATTTTTTAATTAATTATTATTTTTTTTTTGAAAAGTCAAAAAACTTAATAATATTAAAACTCATTCTTAGTATTTCAAATGCATAAAACACATAATAATTAAACACCATAAGACAAATTAAGAGGGAATTAAAAGATAAATTAAGAGGAAATCAAAGTGCAGGTTAAAAGGAAATTAAAAGAGAAATTAAAAAGAAAATTGAGAGTCAAATTAAGAGGAAAATAGGGAAGACTTAAGGAATAAAAATTATCGAGGTGTCTACAAAGACGAGCGGGTTGGAGCAGCGAATCTGGTTGGTGGGATGGTAGTGGCAGACGAGCTTGAGGGGAGAAAGGAAGGATGGTAGTGGCGATGATGGGGGAGGAAGAAAGAGGGGACGAGATCTGATTTGGGTGATTGCAGAGGATGTAGGGGAGGGAAAGAAAGGAATGGTGGTGGCGATGGTGAAGGGAGAAGGCAATGGATTTGGTTGGAGGAGAGATGGTATTGGCAGGAGAGGTTGGGGGAAAAGAAGGAATGATGGTGGTGGCTATAGTGAAGGGAAGGAAGAAGATGGCGATGGAAGATGGAGGATTTGGTTGGGTTACGTTAGTAGCAGAAGAAGTCGGAGGAGCTGAGGAGGAGAAGAGATGGGGTGGTTGCAATAGAAAGGAAGGAGGAAGAGGAGTTGGAAGATCTTGTTGGAGGAGGGATAACACAGGAAGATAAGGTTGGGAGAAATAAAAGAAATGGGCTGATAGTGGTGGTGGCAATGGCAACGAGTAGTGATAGGATTGAGGAAGAGGATTTAGTTGGGCTTGGAGGAGGAGAAGGGTAGGGATGGCCTTGGTGAAGAGTGGAAATTTTTTATTTTCAAATTACTTTTAGGTTAAAAATTTTAAAAAAACTTGTTTCAAAAAATATTAAAAGACAAAAATAACCTTAAAATTAAATTTGTTGACCTTTGACTGTTAAATGGGATGTTAACGGCTCCATTCTAGTCCAAACCACAAGCGGTAAAATGTAGGTTTACAAAGCACAAGAGAATAACATGTATATTGGACAAATCACAAGGAAATTTCTTGTAATTTACCCTAATAATAACTATGTAAAGTTATAAATAGGAATCACTATCAATATTGCTACTTAAGTTATATAACAAAAATTAACAAGACCTTTTTTTATAAATGTTACTACTAATTAGTAATATCTATGTAAGTTATAAGTTGTATCACTATCAACATTATTAATAAAGTTATATAACAAAAAGTAATAAGAGTATTTGATTATATAGGTAAGCTATAGGTGTTAATCATTTAAGTAATATTATATACGTTACGTAGCTATAAATATTAATATCACTTAAGTTCAAAACATTATAATTTATGGAAGCCATATAATTTATGCAAAACAAATTTATTGAAAACATTATTATTTTGATACTCGTGCCTTCATTATTGATCTTGTATCCTTTTGATTATTATTTAAAAGTAAGGTATAGTGTCCAAAATTAATTATTTAATGCAAAATTATTAGGGTATGTTATCCTAATAATATAAATAACAATTCAATTTAATTTATTGTATTAATATCACTACAAATTAGTAAATAAGTAAGATTGTGAAACAAAACAACATACAAATATTTCGTTATATAAGTATTACTGATTAAACTTTGACAATTATATGTTGTGTACCTATAATTTTTTAAATCATTGTACTTACTAGAAGATCAAATCTATGAAGCTTTAAGTATGATATATAATTATTACTAGTGATAAACTTCTTTACAAATAGGAATTACTATGTTAACAAACATGAATCACTATCAATTTTATTAATTATATTATATAACAAAACTAACAACATTATTTAATTATGTAATCTAAACGTATATGAATTACTATCGTTTGATTTACAACATTATAACTTATGTAAGCTATACAAATATATATTAATTATTTTTGTGTTATAATGCTATTCAAGTTTTCATTATTTTAATCATTGTTATAATCATTTAAACCAATTTTTAACATGAAGTTACTATTTATGATGTTAACCCAATGTGGTCACTGCAAATGTCCACTTGTATAGTCCATACAATATGGACTATGCAATATGATTTTTCCTTTGTCCGGTTCATCGTTGGAATATATAAGGTTGTCCCACATTTTTTAACGTCTTATTTATAACTATGACTTTTAATTTATCTTCAGCTCATATTGACCTCGACAACTTTTATAGCAATCGATTATTACCTGCTGACTTGGCTGCATAGTTTTTTGTTATACCATTTGTCCACTTATTATTGGTTGGAAACACCTTTCCACACCTATCCTTTGATTTACATTGTAGAATCTTCCACTCCCTCCGTCGTAAATTTTTCATCGCATTTCGAGAATCTAATATTTAACAATAATATTTTCGATTGTGGGAATATTCTACAATATAAATAATAAGTTAAAGATATAGGTGGGGAAATGTGCTTGGAACCAATGACGATTAGACAAGAAGGAGAACAAAAAATAAGGAAGCCAAGTCAGCAGGTAACACAAGTATTAACCGGTTGCAATTAAAAATTATAGGGGTCAAATATGGATTAGAGATAAATTAATGGCCATAACTGTAAATAAAATGTTAAAAAATATGGGACAACTAGTGATGAACCAGATAAAGACAAATCATATTGCATAGTCCATATTGTATGAACTATGCTAGTGGACAGTTGTAGCGACCACATTGGATAGTCCATAATTGTGTGGACTATGTTAGTGGCCATTTGCAGCGACCACATTAGGTTATACTTATGGTAATTAATTTCATTAATAATTAACTTCATATTAAAAACCAGTTTAAATGATTATGACAGTGATTAAAATAAATTTAAAAAATTGAATAATATTACAACACAAACAATTAATATATATTTATATGGCTTACTTAAGTTATAATTTAAATCATACCATAGTAAATCATATACATATAGGTTTTAATTATAATGTTGTTACTTTTGTTATATAATATAATTAGCAAAATTGATAGTCATTCATGTTTGTTAAGATAGTTAGTAATTCCATTTATAAAGATGTGGCAGTAATAATTAGATATTGTACTTAAAACTTCATAGATTTGATCTTCCAATAAGTACAATGACTAAAAAAAATTATAAGTGCACAAAGTATAATTGTAAAAGTTTAATAAGTAATACTTATATAGTGAAATAGTTGTATTAGTTTTGTTTTACTACCTTACTTATTTACTAATTTGTAGTTATATTAATACAACAAGTTAAATTGAATTGTTATCCATTACATTATTAGGATAACATACCCTAATAATTTTGGCATTAAATAATTAGTTTTGGACACTATACATCACTTTTAAATAATAATCAGAAGGATACAATATGAAGAATGAAGGCACGAGCATCAAACTAATAATATTTTCAATAAATTTGTTTTACATTGTAATAGTAAAAAGGTTATATAATGTTGAGTATTTTCAAAAGAAAAGTATAGGAATAATTTTATGTATTGGTTTAATTCATAGAATAATGAATTATTCTCCAAATTCACGATTAAAAGAATTTAATAATACGAAGGTAATGTTGTAAAGTAAAAACTTTATATGTATATTAAAATCATCGTGTTAAGTGCATAAAGATACACACACAGACACACACACAAATATATATATATATATATATATATATATATGTTTATTGAAGAAGTTTATTAATTCAATATGCAGTTATTTCTTTCGTGTCTTGCATTTGTGTTACTAAATGTAATTATATGTATATCATTTTTAAAACATTATTAAATTAATTACTAATTATGTAGCAATTAATGTATATATATTAATGTGAATCCATATGTTACCTTTAAAAATAAATCATTTGACAAACACACATTAATAGTAACCCATATATTATACAATAAATTACCCATTTTTTTGTTATTGTTCAAAATAGCTAGGGTAAGTTTTTGGTTGTTATGTTATTTAAATTGAAGAGATGAAAAGTTTAATTATACATTCTCATTGCATTACACAATTATTTTGCTTAATGGGTAACATGGTCATTTACCGAATATGCAAGTGCAGGGTTGTAGACGAGCTAGATTCGGGTATAATCTAGCATATTCAAAATCAGATCTAATTAGTATAATCAGATTAGGATCCGGATACTAATTTTCACCCCGTCTATAAAAGTATATGCAAATCAGGATCCGTCTGGTCTTGTTGATCCGAATCCGGGTCCTAATATTATTATATACTTTTAAAATTTTATATAGAAATTTTACAACTTACCAATTATATAATTTTTTTTGTAAAAAATTAATAAAAAAAATTTAGTTCATAATTAATATTTATGCATGTATTATTCATTAAAATATAAATTACATTGATAATTTACACAGAATATATGTATATGTACTCGTAAAATAATACTAAAGTATAATAAATTTAATATACTATATATTAAATTCTTTAATCGGATTCGTATCCTAATTATATTGGAACAATAATATCCGTTCCGTTTGTTTATTATAACAGCTAAACGAATTTGGATCGTATCCGGCTGGAGACTGAAAAAATGGTTCGAATCGAGTAGGAATATGGTATGGACCCAACTCAAAACAAGTGATCAATAGGGCAAAATTGTTCCCTGATCAAGTAGGATACGAGCCAAACCTGACCACAGCAATAAGATATCAGACTATTCGTCCTAATCGAGATGCTCGTCTAGCCTCTTGCAGTGTGCCACGTTCTCTTCCTCTTTCTCTTCTGCTTTTGCTTCCTTTTCGTGTACAATACGACGGAACATTGATACAGGTGGCTAGATCAAATTTTGGAAAGGAAAAGAGATAGTGTGAACCAAAGAGAGAGAAAGAAAGCATAAGCACTACAAGAAAATTGCTGTTTTCATGCGGATTTTGCTGCGGATTATAATGAAAAATCTGCAGCAAACAAGACTTTCTGCGGATTTTGGTGCCAAAAATAATCCGCGGGTAAAAAGGCCATGGATAATAATTTGTGCGGATTATAAAATCCGCAGAAAATTTGATGGGGAATTTTCATGTATAAGAGACAGTAGTAGATCCATAAGTATCCTAATAGTTATATAAGAAGAATAATTTTTGCACAAGAATAATTATTTTTTGCATTTATATTATCCTGTGTAAATTTCCAAAGAAATATCCCAAACAAATTCCCATATAATTTCCGACAAAATCCCTATATAATTTCCATAGGAAAATCCCTAGCAAATATCCCCAACAAATTCCCCATATAATTTTCGCAAAATCCCCATATATTTTCATGACAAAATCCCCAAATAATTTTCAGAAAATTTTTGTTAGTATTGTTTGGTTTTTTCATCCCCTATACCATCATGCCACATTCCAGCAATTTCATCACAAAAAACAATTCGCATTGATCATCATGTCACATTCGAGCAATTTCATCTCAAAAAACAATTCGACGAAACAAATTCAAATACAATACATATATAGCATTTAGTTATCTAAGTAAACAACCAAATACAGTCTAATCATCCGAGCTACCATCTGCATCAAGGTGTGGGGAACGCTTTGTTTGATTTAGAGGATCCAGGAAGAACGCCTAATCGCTCCATCAAAGTATGCAACTGGTTTCTTGTTTCAGATAGTTGGGCTTGTAGTGAAGCTTGCTGTTTCTTCATTTCTTCCTTTTCCAATCTCTCCCTTTCCAGTTGGGCTTATAAGTTCACACTAAGGGAGTGGAGAGATGCTCCTAATCCTCTCATCTACATCCTCAGGTTGGTCGTATGGGTGTGAAGGTCTGGATAATAACCCTTCATGGTCCTACCTAAAGAACCAAGCCCAGTGGTTTGCTGGGCTGATTAGACTGTATTTGGTTGTTTACTTAGATAACTAAATGCTATATATGTATTGTACTGTCTCTTAACCATCAGAAGTGTATATTATCATTCTCAACAGTACTTTGAGAAGATATTTCAGCCTTTTCTTCTCTTGTTTCCATAAAGTTCATATAACAAATATCAACTTTATGGAAACAAGACTATTAAAGTCTCAAATCATAATCTGATTGTGTAGAAAGCCATAATGACTTACATAAGCTAATCGGGAAATGCAGGTGCATCACTTCATACAGGCGGTTCTATACCACACAGAGTGCATTTCAAGAAAATGGTAATACTACCCTCTCACCTTCGTAATTAAAAGAAATAAATATTTTCAAGTCATCAATAACAAAGGCATTGTAATATAATGAAGTATTAAAAGTACAAGAAATTAATTAGTATTACCATTTTCTTGAAATGCACTCTGTGTGGTATAGAACCGCCTGTATGAAGTGATGCACCTGCAGAACATTGGAATTCCGGTTCTTCTTATTTTGGTCGGATTTTTGTTTGAACTCTTGGGATGCTTGCAAACTAGGTTTTGGCCTCACAAACCAGCAAGATGGTTTTCTACCATCTTTTCGGACTTTTGTAGCATCTGTGCCACCTACGCAGGTGCATCACTTCATACAGGCAGTTCTATAAGATGTGTATAAGAGACAGGTGTGCTGCGGAATAAATTTTCCGCAGCACCTGTGCATGCGGAATTTGTTGATGTAGTTTCCGCAGCAAATTCTTTGCGAAAAATCTGCAAGATCTCCTTCATCAAGATCTTCATCTTCTAGGTTGATGGAAGCATTTTCAAACTTCTTCCACGAGGGTTTGCCTTCTTCAAACTTGGTCTTTATGCATGCAGCGATGCCCTCAATTGCTGGTTTGTGAGGCCAAAACCTAGTTTGCAAGCAAACAAGATTAATACAACACGTTATCTTAGGGTAAGCAATTAAATCACAATTTTATATTCCTATTATGAATAATATTAACCCATCTACATCGGGCTCTATCCAAATCAATGTGTCATCAGCATCATTTCCAACGGCACTAGAAGAACTGGCAGCTGTATGAAGGCCACCAGCCGGAGAAGATACGAATAAGGGATTGCTCTGAGCTTGATGAAGGAGAGGTTGAGGGATTTGTTGAGCTTGAGGATTTTGTTGAGATGTGGATGGACTAGCATGACACATGACACGAAGGTTAGCAATGGGGATTAACTCAAGAATGTGGGCATTTGTTTGTTGAGTTTCTGATCATTGGGAGTATGGCGGTGGATGAACTTGGAGACACCCCTGCTTATGCTCACACTCCGTCTGTGAGAATTTTTTCCCTCTCTTTTTGGTTTTTTCTCCTCCTTGATCTCCTTGCATCAGCCATCTACAACAACCAATGAAACCAAGTAAGATATTGATTAATTCAAATACAAAATCACATAGCAATAATATAAGGATTCTTGAAAAATTACATGAATATGCAAGATCAAATTCACATGGCACCAATGTAAGCAATATTGGAAAAATAACATGAACAAATCCCTCATTCAAACCATAAAAGAATATAAATGCAAAAAATAATTATTCTTGTGCAAAAATTATTCTTCTTATATAACTATTAGGATACTTATGGATCTACTATTCTTCGTCTTCGCCTTCGCCTTCGCCTTCGCCTTCCTCTTCCTCTTCCTCTTCCTCTTCGTCTTCCTCTTCCCTTAACTGCCTCCTACCTAAATCAACTTCTTCACCATCATGTTCATCATCGTGCAGTTGGTCGATTGGGTCTTCCTCAATCATTGCATTAAATATTTTGGTTGTTGACAAGCAAAATTTATAAACCTAGCCAAACCCTCCAAAAATTCTTCCACATATCCCCGGCGATTTGGAAGAAGCCTATTATACACCCATCTAATCGATGCTCCGGAACTTCCATTTTGCCTAACCAAACTAATGACTTACTTAGTCTCTTGTTAAACAATTAATTTCTAGACAAGCTCATATAAGAATATAATTTCATGAAAATTTTCCACTTGCTTATTATAGTAAAAATTTAGTATATGATAGTATAGGTGTTAAATATTGTCATTATATGGAAATAAATTGAAAATAACATAGCAAAAATCCTCGACAAATTATGGATAACAAACAGTTGAAAAAAAAATGTAAATAACACAACAAAAATCTATAAGAGAACAGACAAAATAAAAAAATTGATGTCCAAATTTTCTGAATTATAGCAAAAATCCTACAGAAATTAGGGATAAAAAAAATCAAAATAACATAGCAAAAATCTATACGATAACAAACAAAATAAAAATAAAAATAAAAATAAAACTGCAAAAATTATAGCAAAAATCCTACAAAAATTAGGGATAAAAAAAAATGAAAATAACATAGCAAAAATCCTACACAATTTTTTTTGATCTCTTAACACACATCTAAATGGTAGATCAATCAATCACCTTGGAAATGGTTGAGGATGTGCACGGTTGCGGCTAGAGGAGATGGTGGTGGACATAAATTAATCCAAGATGAACACCAAGTTCACGCGGCTTCTTCAAGAGGAAGGATGGAGCAAAATTGCTTGATGAGAGAAAGAAATGAGGAAGAAGGGATGAAATTTAGGTTCTAAATAATGGATGGTAGTTGGAAGGAAGGTGGAGGGTGAATGGTGGTGGTGGTGCAGAAATGGAGAGGAAAAGTGATTTTTTCCCGATTAGATCATCCAAAATGTCTTGGGTTTCGCACTGTAAATTGAATTTTCTGCGGAATTTTTCAGAATTTCCAGACAAATTTGTCTGCGGAAATTAACTTTAAATTCCGCAAGACACCTGCGGAATTAATGTCCGCAGACACACTGCTGCGGATTTAATTCGCAAAGACACACTGCCGAATTTATTTCGACAAGTGTCTTTGCGGACATTTAATTCAGCAAATTTCCTGCGTAAATATATTTCGCAGCAAATTTGCTATTGTTCTTAATTTTTCCTTCGATTTTTGTTGCGTAATTTTTGTAAATAATACGTTCCCGCTTTATCGAGGGACTGTTATTTGCGGATTTTGATGCGGATTTTTTAATCCGTAGCAAAATTTTAATCCCAAACCGTGAAAACTAAAATTTGCAGTAAAATCCGTATATAATTCCTGGGGAAAAAATCCGCAGCAAAAATCTGCATGAAATTTGCAATTTTCTTGTAGTGAAGGAAACAAAAAAACTGTTTATATGTGCACAATTATACTATAAAATTAATTATCATTTTTTACTTTCTTCCTTGTCCATCCAAATTGAACCAAAATCTAGTTTTTCAATATCTGGACATCCCTTACTGTCCCAGCCTAGTCCGCATGATATGCATAAAAAGAACAGCTAACTTTTCAAATAATAGAAATTTGAAATACAAAAAACTAAAGTATGCTTCATCAAAAACATTTAACAAAACTCCTACATGAAAAGCAAGCATTCATGCGTGCACTATATCTTACCGCGATATTGGACTTGCCTAAGCATCCTGTTTGCAGATACTCAAATCGGGAGATATGGATTAATTTCCTTCTTCGATTGCCTTTTGATATTTTTCTTTTTTCGATAGACTTATTTTTTTTCATGTACTGATTGTCCCTTCTATAAGATTTCTTTATTCATTGCCTTTTGATATTTTCCCTTTTCTGATCGGCTCACCCTCCCTTTGAAACATAATCAAAGATTTTTTTTTTTTTAATCGTAGCTTGAATTGTATCAAATAAGATTCAGCACACTTTAATAATTTCAGTTAATACCCACAAGTTCTTCAATGTTAGATTTTTTACCTTATTATAAATTTATTTGCAATTTAGTCCCTCCTATCTTCAATTTGCTCTACCTAAATCTTGACTACTCACTCTGCAACGCAGGGTAGATATAACAGCTATAGCCATTGAAATGATTGAAACCATTGACATGATCGAAAAGCAGTATGGTTCTATTACTTTTCAATCATCCAACAATTTACAATACTTATTTCGCATTGCAGAGTGAATAACAAAGAATTTTTTTAATTTTAGCCCCAATACAGCTGTCAACCCAAATACTAACTGTGGGATCAAAGTCAAAGGTTAAGATAATCTAAATTTCCCTTTCCACACCTATGCATGTGGACTACCAAATATTATGGAGAAGCTTCCTTTGATTGTGATGATAGTGCTTTTTGTTCTATTCTTGTTCTCCAAAATTCAAAATTTGAATTTGGAATATGACAAGAGCTATCATTAAAAGAAAGGGCAATAATGAAAAGAGAACCAAATATAACTTTGATTTTGTAAAGGTGACAAAAATTTTACTATAATATTTTAACATGGAAAGTGTGATACTTTCAATGGAACTAAGTGAATACATAGAATTCAGGACGGAAAACTGTAATGAATAGCTGCGGCTCAAATAATTAATCAATCTACTACCTTCAGTCAGTATTTGCCTCGGCTGATGCTCGTGCGGTCGTGCCTCTTTATAGCACCACAAATTGGATCCATTTATGAACAAAATATGTGTATGTTGAAATTGAAACATCAATTTTTCCAAGCTCGGATTGCTGAACTTCATCAATAAAATTGCCTTGCATGCTCGGAAAAATGATTAATTTCATCACGTGTAGCGAAACGATCAATTTTGTTTTTAACATTTTTACACAGATTTTCATCAATCTGAACTTCAGAAAAAGCAGAATACAACTTACAAGCTACAAAAGGGGTGATATTTTATTCACATAGTATACATTCATGATCTTCTGCTCATCTGCTAAGAAACAGTAAAAATCTTTTTATTCAATAGTTCTTGATGACTCCGGCTGCTGTGCATTGCCTAATTCAGATAGCTGAACCTCACTAGTTCCACTTCCAGCTGAAACAACATTCATAGTTGTCCTGCTGGATTCAAGAACTTCACCTGATCTGCCTGAAATATCTGCATCTGGTGTCCTCAGATTCACGAATTTCCCCAGTTCCTTGACTAACGTTGGGGCTGTTCTCCTCGAATTGATTAACTTCTTCACCGGATGCATCTCCTGCACCATCCCTGTGACTTAACGAATGAACTCTTGATTCTTTATCTCTAGAATTCAGAAAATTTGAACATCTGCGGCCACAATTTGATACCATGGCAGTGAATCTTTGTCCAATTGAAGTCTTAGAGCAGAATAATGCAATTATGGTAGCTGAAAGTATAATTATGAATAGGCCTCCAAAATTATAAAATGTAAGACTAGGGCTCTCTTGATTGATTGAATCTTGATCAGAAGGATATCCAGGCCCAAAATTTTTTTGCTCAATCACATTCATGATTGCACCTTGTGTTACATTGAGGATTGCCCTTGAGAAGTAACTAACAAGCGGCGAGCCCCAAGGAAATGCCTAAATAAATAGAAGTAAGACATCAGAATTCTGAATTACTTCAGCATCATAAAAGTATTAGGAAGCATCAAAAGGAAATCATGTGAAAGAATCATTGAGTGCACATTCATCAGTGATGCTGTCACTCTATTTAGCGATGTAAAGATCACAAAAATCCATGAATTCTACATTGAATATGTGATCTCATTGCTAGCAGTATATTAATGTTTAATGTCTATGTTGTTGCTGTTGCATTTTATTGATCTCCAACTGTTGTAAATATGGCAAGTAAATATATTTACTTAATTGTAGGATTTGATTGTAGGCTAATTGATTTACCTTGATTGTAGCTAATTGATTTACCTGATTGTAGGATTTAGATAGCTTGATTTTAGGATGTAAGGATGTAAATTGATTAGCTTAATTTTAGGATCTAGATTATTCTACACTTGTATATATATAGATCTTATGTACTCTTGACAGAAGTGTGAGAATAAACAAGATATTTTTCTCTCTATAACACCAACTAAAGATCACTTGCATATAAACTCAAGTTTGTTACATTTGATGCAAACTCTAGTACTATAACAATTTTATGCTAGTAATAGGTTTCATTACGGATTTAGGCATGAATTCTCCTCGAGTACAAAATCCAAGCATAATCAGTTTTATGGAAATTTTAAGGTTTCTGATTTAACTTGAGTAAGAAAAGTCGTAAAACTAGAGTAAGGAGAAACTTACAAAGCCAAAGCCATCTGTTTTGTGTGTTGGCCCTATTATTCTGTATTCAGAATCATATCTGTTAAGCAGGAGCTTCATATAAGGTATCTCGGCATAGATGGCATCAATGCCGTCCTTTTTGCCACCTCGAGACATAGCATCATGATACTCCTCGATTGTTGAGTAGTTCCGTAACTTTGACTCATCCAAGTGGAGCTCATTAATCAAAAAATCATGGACAAAAGAACCATGCTGGTAACCTATATAGTAATCCTTCGAAAATGCAAAATTCAACTGATCAACTGTAAAAATTGCTGATAATTTAGCTGTGTAACTTTGCATCAATATGTATGCCACGAATAACCATACGACTAATTACAAACATTGACCACTTGTTCGCCACCATATTCCCTGTCAAAAGAAAGATACCATCTGGTGAATTAAGCACCTCGGAGTTTAGTGAATATTTGTTTATGGGTGCAAGGTTAAGGGGAAAGGCTGGAAAGTACTGAGATATTATGACAAGATTTTTAGTTACTTTCGGGGAAGGCAAGAGCTGCGATAGGGAACCAAAAGAATAACCCAAGTTGCTGCTCATTCGGTGTCAAAGAGTCTGCATTAGTGTTGTTTCTCTGATCCTCCAGTATTCTGACAACAAATCCAATGAAAATGCAGGCCAAGATAATAGTCATCCAAAGATCCCACCTTAATGGCTTCAGAAAAATCCACATGTCTATGTTCTTTCTGTTTTTCACAACCATCACAACTCCTGATTCAGTATATGGGAGGGTAAAATCAATAAATGTAGATCTATTAGCCAAAATCGTGACATCGCCCACAACAAAATCATAAGTCTGCCTTGTTCAAAAGAAACGAGAATTTTTTTGATGTGTCAGTCAATACTAATCCAATTCAACAAAACAAAGATAGAATTAGTATACAATAAATGAACAAATGCATAATAGAACACAAACCTTGTCAAGTATTCCATCAAGCATAGCATTGTAACTCCCATTATTGTGTTCACTTGTATTCAGATAAGGAACGAACTCATAATCGAGCTTGAAAGGTAACAGATTCAATGAAGCAAGAAAAACATCTATAGACAACCCACTGAAATTATATTTATTTGTCACAGGATCTAGTTGTATATTGACAAACTCAGTGAAACCGTCTTTCTTGGGAACCCCTACTTTAAACTTTCCAGCAGTAGGAATAGCCCAACCCTTTGGGGGTACTACAGTATCTCCTGGCCACATGATAGCTCTGAGCTCTTTCATGGAAGTTGAGTATGTTGGATTACCTATTGAAGATAATCTGTTGGATATTCCTCTTTCTGGAGTCCAATATCCAACTACCCTATCTCCTGATCCAATCACATTGAATATGTACTCAAACGCTGAAGGTTGCAATTGCCCATCAACCAATTGAAACTCTCCACTTAAACCTGTAAATTTTGTATGCAAGAGTTCTGTCAATATCGTCCTGCCAAACTGAGAAACTTTTAAACTTGATATATCACTTCTGTTATCTCCCAAGCTTGTTGATATATCACTTTTGTTATCTCCCTGGCTTGTCTTCAGCATATCAGAGTCTGGGGGCGGAAGTTTTTCTATGGCCAATGCTAAGGCCCAAACTGTGTCGTATGCCCACAAACCATAGACATTTAACTCCATTACTGTACTTTCAGGTTTCATTAAGAGTGCCTTCCTTTTCCACTTTGCCCTGAAATTGTCAAGGTTCTTGGACTTCGGTACATGAGGCCTTATCCCCAAAACACCTTCCATTGAAGAAGAATCTTCAGAATTTAGAAAGTTGGACAAACCATCAGTAATGAGCCAGGCATATCCTTCGCTTATCATTCCAGCTTTTCTTGCAAGAACAAAGAGCCTATCTTCCGAGTAAAATATTCATGTGGACCAGGAATATCCTGGTTTGCTTTGTCATCAGCTTGTTGAGTTCTTTTGTAATGTCAACATCCTCAGCTGAAGTAGAGATGGCACTCATGTACGACAGCTGAATATCAACTTCTTGTAATGCTTTATTTAGCTTAGAAACGAATAGATTTCCATATTCAGTGTCCTCATATAGAATAAACACTTCATGCCATTCAAAACCTTGGCAAATGGCAGCGAGACTTTTCACTTGGTATAAGTCATCTGGAGTTGTCCGAACATAGTAAGGGCTGGGCGAATGAGAAAAAGCTCGGTTTTTGGCTGTAAAGGAAATAACAGGTACATGAGCTTTTGCCCCGAGTTCTACAACAAATGTAGCTTCCTTTGACCATTCTGGCCCCAGAACACCTTGCACTTCTTGATTCTTCAGCATTTCTAGCACTGCATTGCATTCATGGAAAGCAGAAGCAATATATAAGGTCATTAATGTAGATGACAGTATCTAAACCTGAGTTCGAAAATTTTCCCCATGTTCAAATAAAAAGAAACCATGAGCCTCTAACAATTTATGCGAGTATAATTTGGTCTTATATAGTACTTACTTAAAAAAATACTAACTGATTGGTTATAATGCATGCATACATCAAATACTTCCCAATTAAGGGTAACTGCAATCACGGCAAAAACAAAACTGACCGATGAGAAAACAAACTCATTCCAAGGAACTAGCTTCCACCATTCACAGTGTTTGAAATTCTTAAGTGTGCCACGGACACCAAACGAATAGAATGAGAAGCTACATTGACAAAATCATGAATCTGTTACATGATGCAGAAAACTTGGAAAAGTAAAAATCTATCCATGAGTTCAGAAATGACTTCTGCATCCTTAGTGTTAGGATCGAACCTCGGAAATTTTTCTGAAATTACTTAATAACCCCTTGAAGATGATAACGAATGTAAATAAAGAGAAATATTTCAAAAATGACTTCTGCGTTCTTAGTTGTTAGGATCGGAATTCCGGATATTTGAGGAAATTACTTAGGATCAGAACCCCGGATATTTACAAAAATTACTTAATAAACGCTTGAAGATGATAATGAATGCAAATAAAGAGAAATATAACAATAAAAGGGATACAAAGATTTATATGATTCGGTGACCTATGTCCACGGGCAAAGGAGGAAAAATTCACTAATTTAAGAGGAATATAAATTTGTTGGATGGAAAAATCCACTAATTTAAAAGGAATACAAATTTAGAAAGACCTCCACAAATGTGCTAGAGACACCATAATAACAAAAACATAAGAGAACCCAAATAAGACAAAAGACTGGATAGCCATAAAGACCCTGAAAATCCACTAAAGCTCTTTTGGCTTGGTGCACTTAAAATCTTAACTAAGGCCCTTACTTTATAACATTGAGTGAGAGACAAAAAGTCTCACCAAAATAATGTAGGACAAAACAAAAGATACAAGGCATATTCAACAAATCTCCACCTTGACTTTGAGAGTGTATCGCATAACAAATCTTCGTAAAATAAAGCGAAATTCTCCACCTTCTCCACAAAAAACTCAATCACAAATGGATCGACATAACTCCACCTTCTCCAACAAAGTCCCAAATTTGTACTTAACGCAAGTCCACTCCTAATTCACAAAATAGACCCAACAAAACTCTTCACAAATACTAAACGGACCACCTGAAAATTCAAACGTCCAAAGAAGAGTAACAAAACGGCCAATACCAAGAGGAAATTGCTTGCCAACAAGCAACCCATGATTCAAAATTTCTTGACCCAAAACTTCGTTACCATCAAATCGTCTTAACCTGGGGTCTCGACTTTACCATCAAATTGGCTTAACCTGGGGTCCCGGCTCTCATACCAATTCCTGATACCAATTTGTTAGGGAGGATTCCAGGAAATTAACAAAAGTTCGAGACAAATCCACAACAAACGATAACAAAATAATAGAGAAAATAAAATGGAGACACTAGATTTACGTGATTCAGTCAAATTGTCAACCTACGTCCACGGGCGAAGAAGGAAAAATCCACTAATTTAAGAGGAATACAAATTTGGTGGAAAAATCCACTAATTTAAGAGGAATACAAATTTAGTGAAAAAATCCACTAATTTAAGAGGAATACAAATTTGGAGAGACATCCACAAAATGGGCTAGAGGCACCATTATAACAACCATTATAACAAAATCACAAGAGAGCCCAAATAAGACAAAAGACTAAATAGCTATAAAGACCCTGAAAGCCCACTAAATCTCTTTTGGCTTGGTGCATTTAAAATATTAACTAAGACCCTTAATTTATAACATTAAATAAGAGACAAACTCTCCCCAAAACAATGTGAGACAAAACAAAAGATACAAGACATACTCAACACTTAGGCCTTACTAGATACCACCAATACACGACATTAGACTTCCTCCACAGACTTGATAATCAATGAGAACATTGTAAGCTAGAAAGAGTCATATGATTGAATATCTGTGTAATAATACTTTCAAGTATATCAGAAAATGATGTCAAAGAAGTAATTTATAACTAGAAGCACATGAATATCACCTGCAGAAGCCACATCCAGCTCCTCCTCGGCATTCTTGGTGTGGAGAAGTAACCTTGTTTTGTAATCTGAATGAATTGAATAGAAATCTGAAACTGCCATAGACAAACATAAATCTAACATGGTGCCCATGGGAGAATTCAAATCAAGAACCGCGCCAACATGGACAACGGAATAAGTTGTCTTGGTAGAATTAGGGAATTCATTACTATCAGCAATTGAGTTGACTCCAAACATGAGGGAGAGCAAAGCATACAAGGAAAACAAAAGAAGGCTTTTGATATTTTGCATTGTAATTGTGATCCCCCTAAACAATACCACTATATCCCTTACCTATTAGACTTGTGGAGTAATTGGATACGTGCAAAAGTCTATTATATTGATATTTCAGCAGGAAATCATCTTAATTGATGTTGCCTCACTACAACACTTCACATGGAGAGAGAGAGTCCTTGGTAAGCAGCAAGTGGGGCGCTTCTGAATATATATTTAAATTGGAAGACTTTAAGAAAATTCCATAGTATTTTGAGATTTGAAACAAAAAAGGTAATTGCATTCAATTTTATAATTAGTTATTAGTGTTTTATCTCAATGGTACATCTTGAAGTGGACAGGAATGACAAATCTTGATGTGGACATGAGAAGTTTATTATGTAGTATTACATGTTAAAATTCCACAGAGGTTTCCTGGAAATTATCCAAGTCAGAATCATGATTATTACATGATGTGCGTATAATTGAAAATGCATAAATAGGAAATACAACAATTTCATCAGGTTGACCTGACTGCATCCCAGCCATCGACACATTGCATTTTGAAATCTGATTTAAAGAAAAAAAATGTAGATTTTGTTTGTATCAGATATCAGACTGTATTTTAAGGGAAGAATGAAGAAAGATAGAAAAGTCTACAGCTGAGATTCTTGAAACAACATTTGGATTTGGTAAACCACAAGGGAGATTTCTGAGAAATTTCCAACTCCCTTAGTCCTTAACTCATCTAACTAACGATAGATACACAGATTTGACACATCCAACGTATGAGATATTTATCTCCTTTCTTTAGTTTATGTTATAGATGCTAAATACTCCAAATTGTCTTCGCTTTCACGGTCAAACAAACATCGCTTTCTTGCCTTCCTTGTCTTAATTTAAGATACGTCAGTATTTGTATTGTTTTGCCCAAGTAATCTAGATCAACATGTAATTAATTTGTAATGATAATGTATTTTCTTTGCACATTTGTATTGTCCTAGATTAATTGATAGATATTCCTTTACATACTATTTTCGTAGTTCCTTTTATGTTGCTTCTTTCTTGTTTGAAAATGCATGTTTTATGCTCCAATTGTACTCAGAAAAATATTAGTGCATCCAATATACCTCACTCTTTAGTTCAGGAATTAGCCAATCACCAGGGAAAAGAACAGTGCAGATTGTTTTCTAGTGGAAATGAGCTACACTAAGGGCAGTTTGTAAGGGTGGTTTTTTTTTTTTGGCTAATACTCTGGACTCTCTAGTAATTTATAATGTCAAAAAATCTATGGATTGAAAAGCCCCTTAATAGTCCCAATAATTCTAGTTGACTTAACCCCTTGAAATATTACACATAGAAGGAGGAATTTTAACTTGAAACTAGCAGATCTTTTCATATTCCATTCTCTGCATTCAATTTATAAACATCAAGTCCATCATCCAAACTTTTGGTGCATCTTAGCAAGATCGAAAAGCCTTTAAATTACATGCAATCTTTGTTGATCTTACAATACAAAAGTAATTTTTTTTTTTTTTAAAAAAAAAAAGGACAAATCAATATCAATAAATAAAGTTCCACTTGATCAATGAATTCAAGGAAAAAACTTGCCAATTTCTGTTGGAAAATTACACCGTGCATTGATTTGGTTCAATGTTCCAAAAGGCGACGACCACGACTTTTTCAAGTAACTCATTGTCAACGGCCATGTGTCTGTGATTTAGTGGCACTTTTATATAGCGCACAATAAATGATCGTACCAAAAAATTGATTGCTTTAATTTTATTTTTTTTTCAATCTACAACAATTTAGTATCTATTCCTATATAAGGGGAAGAGAAAAGGCCCAACTAAACCAAGCACATTAGAAAAATTAATCTTGAATTAAAATTTTTAACTTTACCCAAAGCACATAACTTTATAGTTAAGTCACCCAATGCAAGTTAGTTAAATGAATTACTTTATTCACAACTATGCACAACGTCAAGTGGGCTCATTTTTAATTGCTCAAAAAGGACAATAAAATATAGATCAAATGGTAAGATTATAGTTCTCTAATCTAAGTCATGAATTTGAGTTATCAAAAAGTAGGTGAAATCTACTATAGATTTAAAAAAAAAAAAAAAAAGAAAATTGCTCGAAAGCATTCATAAATTCACAAGAAATAACAACAAATTATTAATTACTATATTGGTGATTGGCATTTGCACAAAATCAACAACAGCCCATGACAGAACTTAACCTGTTTTCTATCCCAAAAAAAAAAAAAAACCAGCAGCCCATGAAAGATTTCTTTAAAACAAAATATTTGTAGTACCATAATTCATTAGCTTTCTTCGAAAGACTTGGTTGGTCTAGAAAAATGAAAAAAATGGAAACAAAAAAGCTTGCAAATTTGATAATCTTACCTTATTGATTAGGTTTCGAAATTTATTCGATTTACCTCTCTTTGTTTCTGCATGAGGCATCGTATTAATCAATTAACAGATTAACCAATCAAGTCCAGTTCCAACAATCAGGAAATGAATATAGAAGAAAATTTTCACGTGGGAAAAAAAAAATTAACCTGCTAAGGTTTCAACTTGATTCTATCGATGGAATCTGACAATGAAGAAGTAGATGCCATATGTACTTTCTGGACTGATAACACAAAATTAGCAGCGTGAAATATTGGATCATGCATAGAAATGTGAATAAAAGTGGTTCACTGTGTAGAGATTTTGGGGTGTTCGAATAATTAGATAGGGTATATAATAATGGAGTAGAAAGCAAAATTTTAAAATAGATTCGATCCACAGTCTATCTAAGTAAGTATATGCCAGGTTAAAGGATGAGTAGTGAAAAAAGGGTTAATGGCACTATGTACCCTTCAGCTTTGCTAGTTTAGCACTTTACATTCCATACTATTAGAGGTGTATATCAATTAACCGATCAGTTAATCGGTTAATAAAATCGATCGGTTGAAATTTGAAAAAAAGTTTTAAATTTTTTAACCAATTTCAATTTCAAATTCAATTCACTAGAAAATTCGGTGAACCAAATTCGAATTTGGTACTCAACTTTGAATTCGATTAATCAAATTCAACTTGAGTTAGTTGGAGTCTTAACATTGGGTCAAAATTCTATAGAAAAACCTATAATTCAAGCAAATTGTTCCTAATTTTATTTTATTTTGCCACGCAATTTGATATATTGTGTGAATTTTTATTGATAAATGATTTAGAAAATGAAGTAAAAATTAAACTATATCATGTAGAACTTAATTGAATAATAAAAAATATAATTATATACAATATTATAATATTATGTAACTTGCAAGTATTAATAAATACATATTACAAGACTATTTAACGCAATTTATGAACACTAATTTAATAATATAATTAAGTGTGAATTAATATATAGGAATATAACAATTGTACAAATTAAGTTAAAAATGAAGCCAATTATAATAAGTATCAATAAATATATTTTTAGTCGAATAACTTAATTTATATTTTTATTGACGTACTATTTATATATCAAAATATTTTAATAAAACTTTATTTTAATTATTGCATTTGGTAATTATTTAACTGAATTCAGAAAACCTCTTTACCATTTTTGAATCTATTAACCGTATTCATGAATTCAGTTAATTAATTTCTGACTAAATTTAAAATTAACTGAATTAAATTTGAAATTAATTACAAATTCGATTAACCGAATGCTTGCACACCCCTACACACTAGTATTTATTTTTGCAAAATTACCATTCAAAAATTACAGGTTCTAATTTTCAACACTTTTATGGAATTAGTTGAGCTCATTTCAAAATTGTTTAATTTGGTCAACCTTTCATCGGTGAAAAAACCTTTTGCCAAAAGCTAAACCGTACCTTATGTAGGTATTTTAGATAGTGCCCAAAAGGTTATATTTGTCATCTAGCGGTTCAAACTGACAAAAGTTAAAGTGATTGCACTAAATACTAAACATTAGTTGTTTGAAGTAGTGAACTACAAAAATTAATAGTTTGAGGTGCAAAATAATAAACATGCATAATTGAGGAGTGCAAATGCCATTAACCCCAGAATAAATGCAGAACAGAACAGAACAGATAAAAAATGGAGAATAATGACAATTCTTTACCAAAAATAATAACAAAGTATATATTAAACATCAGAACATCAAGGGGTCAATGATCTCATTTTGAAAATCTCTAAAGGCAGCTGCCTTCTGGCACACCTACATATCCTGAGGCATAAAGAATGCCAATTTTTCAGCCTAATTATGCACAATAGACAATTTGTAATGCGCATACATGTTTACAGGCACAAAGATAATACTTCTACTACTTGATGCAAATTCTTAAGACTAATCCTTCATATTGTTGTACCTGAATTTTATTTTGTACCTTGTTCTGGTTGATACCCTCTAAAACAAATGGACGAAATTCACTCTAGTCATGCTATTTTGCATCTCTAGTTGTGGTTGGTACTTGCATTACATGTAAGACATGATAAGCTATATACTCATTAGCCTTATCCATCATTTGTGTTATCTTCTGTTATTGTTATACTATTTATCATTCAGAAACCATAATCAAGAAGTGCAGCTAGCCTTTGCAAGATCGGTAGAAGATTAAAAAAAGGTGTGGTTTCTTATTCTTCGGATAATATGGTACTTTTCTTACATTCATAAGTCAAAACATTCAGCTCATATATTACTAGCAAAATTTGCAATCTGCTCATGTACACCTTTTGTCCAGCTGCTGCTGCTGATGCATCCAAATTGACTGATTCAGATACCTCAACTACGCTACATCCAACTGAAATGATATTCATATTTCTCTCGTTGGATTCGTGAATTTCACCTTGTCTGGCTAAAACATTCATACTATTGTCCTCGCGTTGAATTTCACCAGATCCAGTTGACATGTTTCTGTTATTATCCTCGGATTGAACAACTTCTTCATTAGATGACTCTCCTCCTGTAGCTTTGTTGTGACTCATCAAGTGCACTCTTGATCCTTTGTTTCTAAAAGTCGTGAAAGAGGAATATCTGTGAACATGGGATGTAGTCATTGCTGTCAATCTCTTTCCAGCTGAGGTCATAGAGAAGAATACAGCAAATATGGTCGCTGAGCTTTCTTGATTGATTGAATCCTGATCATAAGGATATTCTGGTCCAAAATTTTTTTGCTCGATTACTTTCATGATTGCACCTTGAGTTACATTGAGAATTGCACGCGAGAAATAACTAACTAGCGGAGAGCCCAACGGAAATGCCTGGATATAGAATAAACTGTATTGTTAAATGGATTGTGAATTAGTGATCAAGGAAACTCTCAAAGAATAGTAGAGAACAAAATAGTGTTTTATATGTTTGCCCTCACACTATAGTGTATTTGGAACCATATCTTTTCAGGAGGAGCTTCATGTAAGGGATTTTGCCAGAAATGACATCAATGCCACCATTCTTCCTACCTCGAGACATTGCATCATGAAAATCGTCAACTTTTGAGTACTTCATCAACTTTAATTCATTAAAGTGGATTTCATTAATCAAAAACTCTCGGACAAAGCAGCCTTGCTGGTAACCTACACAGTAATCCTCCAAAAATGCAAACTGCAACTTATCAAGTGTGAATATTAATGATAACTTTGCTGTGTAACTTTGCATCAATATGTATGCAACAAACAGCCATACAACCAGCAGAAACCTTGACCAATTGTTACCCACAATGTTCCCTGTCAGCAGCACAAGAAAGCATCTGGAAATCAATAAGTACCCTTTTGCTGGGTTACAGCAGACAAAGATCAGATAGTATACAGCTATTACGGGACAAGTTTCTACTCACTTTCAGGAAAGGCAAAAACTGCAATAGGAAACCAAAAGAAAAAGCCAAGTTGCTGTCCATGGGTAGAGCCTGCAATACTGTTTTTCGCTTGATGCTCCAAGATTCTAAGAACAACTCCAATAAAAATGCAAACTAGGCCAATTGTCAGCCAAAGATCCCACTTCGATGGCTTTAAGAAAATCCATGTCTATGCTCTTGTTATGTTTTACTACCATCACGATTCCTGATTCAGTATATGGGAGGGTAAAATAACATATGTAGCGTGATTAAACAAAATTTTTACGTCTCGCACCACAAAATCAAAAGTCTGCCTCATTAAAGGAAAAGAAGAAATGTATCAGATTGATGCTGATGTAGTCCTTAACAGAAAATAAAACAGCAGTGAGGTCTCTAATAGAATTATGCATAAGATGACACAAACCTGGTCAAGTATTTTATGTAGCATGTGCACTGTACCTCCCATTACGATGTCTAGTTGCATTCTCATAAGATATAAATTCAAAATCAAGCTTGAAAGTCAGCAGCTGCAAGGAAGAAAGAAATACATCTACTGAAAAACCCTGACATAAGAGTGATTTGTCAAAGGATCTATTTGTACATTCACAAATTCAGTGAAACCTTCTTTCTTCGGAACACCAACTTTAAGCTTTCCTACTGAAGGGATTGCCCAACCCCATGTAGGTATCAATGTATCTCCATGCTGCATAATCACTTTAGTTCTTTTGTGGAAGTTGAGTGTGTTGGTTCATTGTAGAAGCTATACTTTCTGGAAATTCTTCTATCTGGAGTCCAGTATCCAACTGTCCGGTCTCCTGACCAACATTAAATATCTCAAATGCTGAGGGCTTCAAATGCCCATCAGTAAGTTGGAATTCTCCACTCAAACCAGTAAATTTTGTAAGTAAGAATTCAACTAAAATTCTTTGGCCAAATCTAGAAACTCCGAAACAGTTGCAAGATCATTTCAGTTTTCTCTCTTGCTTAAATGTAGGAAATCAGAATTTATCTGCAGAACTTTTTCTACTGCCATTGTTAAGGCCCAAACCGTGTCATATGCCCACAAACCATAACTATTTTAACTCCATTACCATATTTTCAGGTTTCATCAATAGCGCATTCCTTTTCCACCTTTCCTTGAAATCTTCTAGTCTGTTGGACTTAGGTACATGAGGCCTTATGCTCAAAACACCTTCCATAGAGGCAGAATCCATGGAACTTAAAAAGTTCGATAAACTGTCAGTAATGAGCCAGGCATACCCTTCTGTCATCATTCTTGATGTGTCAAAGAGCGCCTATATCCAAGAGAAATATTCATGTGCACCAGAAAAACCCTGGTCTGCATTTCTCATAATACAGTTCAGTTCTTTAGAAATATAAACATCTTGATAGGATGTAGAGAAGACAATCACATATGCAACCTGAATATCAACTTCTTGGAATTCTTTCCTTAGCTTCGCTAGAAATAAACGTATTGCCATACTCAGTGTCCTCATAGATAATTACTACTTCATGCCATTCAAATCCTTGGCAAATTGATGCAAGACCTTTTGCTTGGTATAAGCCATCTGGAGTTGCCCGAACGAAGTAAGGGCTCTGTGTATAAGAAAAAGGTGTTTCTTGCCGTAAAGGAAATAGGAAAATACTTAAATTCGGTTTTTGGCCCTATCTGTAGATCTTGCGGTCAAGATTAAATCTTATAAATCTTGTTTACATTAGTTTATGTCATAGATTCCATAACATTTAATCTACACCACAAGGTTTACAAGTAGGGCAAAAAACCAGATCTACCTAAGTCTTATTTAAAATTTTTACTTTTTATCACAGATCATCTTGATTAATTTATATATATTACAAAAAATATAAAGATTATACTTTAAAATTGCAGTAAAATCTACAATATATTTGGGATGTTGATCCACAAGCCGCAAATCTACAATATATTTGGGATGTTGATCCACAAGCTGCAAAGTGTCCGACCTCTAATGGTATGCACACAGATAATTGAATCAGAAATTTGCACAAAATTAATTGACCCAAACCAAAAAGTGTTACCTCCATAATTATTTTTTTCATTTTTCAAAACATGAATTTCACGTTTTTAAATAAAATTTGTTCACGGATTTTTTCAATTCTTAATCCGTGAATCAACTTCAATTCAATTCACATATATACATATCTAATATAATATAATATATAATTCTAGTATCTCAATTAAATTGGGTTTAGGTAATTATAATAATTCTAATCAATTTGAATCAATGGCATATGAATAAGTATAAAATCATTAACTTTTAATATGTATTACATATTAATTCTTAAAATTTACAACTTATTACAATTAACCCCAAAAAGTAAATTTATCTCATAAATTAACCAATAGATATCTCATACTTATCAAATCAATTTAAACCCGAACTAATTATCCTTAAGTGTGTGATCCTTTAACTTCTCAATCACGTTGGCAATAAGTATGATTCTAAATTATAATATTAAATTAATTTAGATTAGATAATTAAACACCTTTAATGTATCATTAATTCTCCAATTAATTAATTTACACTTATAAATTAAGATTGGTTTCTAGCAAAGTATCATCACCCAAATGTTGAAATATATCAAGTGATTCGATATCACCCATCCGTGATTAGTTTCGGTATAATTATTATCTTTTCACTAACCTATACCCCGATTAACTCAAGAGTACAGATACAATACCAACTCTTATTGAATTAATCAATTTATTTATTTTTTAAATACAGCTCACTTAAAATAGAATTGAAGACACTTTTAATTCTATTTTCACTTTGCACAAAGATTTTCGAATCATATTTCAAGAAGTAGCCATACAGGGTTATACTCTCCTATTATAAGGAGTGGTGAATCTTCTATTGATCATATCTTATCTTATCATTATTCATATTATACCCGAATTCTACAGTATATACAACTCATTAAGAGTAATGACTAATAGAACCGAAGTAATGATATTGATAATAATCCACAGTCAAGATAAACTCATGAGTTCAAGTCAAATGATCATTACACTACTATCACAACGAGATTAATCCACTGACATTTAAATAATAATTCACATGAAATACTCTTAACGGGTCAATCTGATACACTTATTATCAATAAACATCTGCATACAATTATGTGATAATCTACCTATGTAAAATACAACGACTAAGGATATTCACGAATAAAATATAATTACATCATAACTATTTATAATTTCATATATATATATATATATATATATATATATACATATATAAAATATTCAAAAAATGACATATTACAAAATAAACATAAATATAAAGTATAATTCATCCCTAAAATAAATTAGTTTTAGGGCATACACTAACAAATTCCTACTTGCACTAAAGCCAATCATTCATGTATTTAAGACCAAATAAGTTAACATGACTCTTATGTTTCTTCTGAAATAAGACTTTAGTGAACGAATCAACAATGTTATCATTCATGGGGATGAGCTTTTTATCCTTACTTCATTTCTATCAATGATTTTTCTAATCAAATGATAGGTAACACATATTTAGATCGCAGATGAGACCTTGATTCCTTTGCTTGTTCAATAACTCTATTATTATCACAATATAAGGGTATAAGATCACTAATGGAGAAAGCCTCTCCAAATTCAGTTACAAACTTCTGGATTCAAACTAGCTTTTTTGCTACTTTTGAGGTTGCCATGTATTCAACTTCTATTGTAGAATCAGTTGTGGTGTCCTGTTTGAAACTTTTTCAACTAACCACACCAATATTAAGAGTAAATACATATCTAGATTGTGACTTGCAATCATCCTTGTCAGATTGAAAGCCAACATCGTGTATCCGCAAACTGTCAATTCTTACCCACCATAGATCAAAAATAAATCTTTAATCCTTCTCAAGTATTTAAAAATATTCTTAACTGCTATTCAATGACCATTCCCTAAGTTAGATTGAAACCTTCTTATGACATTTAGAACCAAATATAAGAGACATCGAATCTAGTATATAATATAACATACATTATAAAACTTATAGCCAAAACATATGAGATTTTTTTCATGCTATATCTTTCGATATCTGTCTTAGGACATATGTCTTTAGAAATGTACACAGTATGAGACATTAGTAAGTAACCCTTCTTTGATTCATCTATGTTGAACCTCTTTAGCACCTTGTCTATGTACATTGATTGAGTAAGACCAAGAAATCTCTTTGATCTATCTCTATAGATCCTCATTCCCAAAATATAGGTTGCCTCTCTTAAATCTTTCATAAAAAAATTATTGGACAACTATACATTTACACTTTGAAACATAGGTATGCCATTCCTATCAACAATATGTCATCCACATAAAGTATCAAGAAAAAAATGGCGCTCCCACTAACCTTATTGTAAACACAAGCTTCGTTCTCATTTTTTATAAAATTAAACTATTTGATTGTCTCATCAAAACAGATGTTCCAATTCTTAGAAGCTTACTTTAATCCATATATAGACCTTTATGGCTTGCACACTTTGTTAGGATCTGTGGATGTAAACACTTCAGGTTATATCATATACACTTCTTCCCGCAAATTCCCATTAAGGAATGCAATTTTTACATTTATTTGTCAAATCTCATAATCATAATATGCAACTATCGCAGAAAAAAATTTAATAGATTTCAGCATTACAACTGGAGACAAAATTTAATCAAAGTCAATTTCTTGTCTTTGTGTATAACCTTTTGCCACCAATCGCGCCTTATAGGTCATCACAGTACCATCCATGTCGGCCTTTCTCTTAAAGATCCACTTGCACCATATAGGTTTAATCCTTTCAAGTGGATCAATTAAGATTCAAACCTTATTGGCATACATGGAATCCATTTCAGATTTCATAACTTGTAGCCACTTTTGAGAATCTTTATCAGATAGTATTTTTTCGTAAGGTGTAGGTTCATCATTTGTAATGACTAATACATCATTATACCCATTTACAAGAAACTCAATTTTTTTTGGAGCACGACGTATCCTAATAGTCCTATGAAGATCTTGTATATCATTAGCTTCATCCTCTATCACATCATCATATGGTTGAAGCTCTTGCTCCATGTGTTGATTAATACCATACTGTGTTTTTTGAAATTCTTCAAAATCTATTTTACTCCTACTTACCTTTTCAAGAATAAACTCTTTTTCTAGAAAGACAGCATGTTTTGAGACAAACATCTTTTACTCAATGGGATTATAGAAATATTATCCAAAACTCTCATTTGGATAGCCCACAAATAAGTATTTATCTAACTTGGTTTCAATTTTATCAGATTCAACCCTCTTCACATAAGTAATAGCCCTATACCTTCAAGTATTAAATTTTTTTCCAAACTATATTTTATACAGAATGGAATCAATAATTTTTGATAGAACACGATTTGATAAATGGGAGACAGTATTAAGAGCATAGCCCCAAAATAATTTCAGGAGGTTTGCAAGACTCATCATTGAATGAACCATATCCAATAGAGTTCGATTACATCTTTCAGATACACCATTTAGTTGTGGTGTATAAGGAGGAATCCATTGAGGTAGAATCTCATTTTTCTTAAGATAATTTTGAAATTCTTGATTTAAATATCCCCATCTATCAGATCAAAATATTTTAATACTTTTACCCAATTATTTTTCAACTTCATTCCTGAATTCTTTGAACTTTTCAAAGATTTCAGGTTTATACTTCATTAAATATACATAACCATATCTATATTGGTCATCTGTGAAGATAATGAAGTATAACAAACCTCCTCTAGCATGAATTGACAGAGGATCACAAATATCAGTATGTATTAATTCGAGCAATTCACTAGATATATCACATTTTTTAGTAAAATATAATTTGGTCATTTTTTCAAGTAAACAAGATTCACATATATATCATATGATTCATAATCAAATGATCATAAATAACCATTATTGTGTAATTTGGTAATACATTTCTCATTTATATGACCAAGTCTCTTCACAATACCAAAGGAAAGATTGTTTTAAATTATCAATTTTGGACATTTTTGGATTTATGTTGATAATTAAATTTTTCATAACTAGAATATAATGACCATTATTCAAAGAAGTAGTTCCATACAGAATGCCATCACGTGAAAAAGAACAACATTTATTTTTTTGCATAATGACAAAACCATCAGTGTCTAAATATAGAATAGAAATAATATTTCTAATAAGAGTTGGAACATAATAATAGCTTTTAAATTCTAAAACAAGACCACTAGGTAAAGAAAGATAATAAGTCCCTACGGCTAATGCAGCAATATTTGTTCCATTTCTCACGCGCATGTCTACTTCTTTCTTAACCAACATTCTACTTTTCTGTAGTCTTTGCATATTTTTACAAATATGACATGTTGATTTGATATCTGATATCTAAGTATCTAATTTAGAAGTAAAAATATTGATTTCAGTCATAAACTTAGATGTGTAAGTAGACAGGTTAATTAAGCCTCTTCTACTTCGAGGTATCATAATAGGTCTTACAATTCCTTTTTCAGTGCCTTTCGTTTTCACAATGGTAACAAGTACCTTTGACCTTGTCCTTCTTGATCACAGGTGTTAGTTTTAACCCAAATTTGGCTTTCACAAAATCGACTTTGAATTTCTTTTTCTTCTTATTAGAAGAATCAACAACCATCACTTGTTTCATTTCCTTTTTGGTAGTTGTCTCAACAATTTTTAGCATATTCAACAGTTCAGTCAGAGTTGTAGATAACTTATTCATGTTATAGTTCATAAAGAACTGTGAAAAGCTATCAGGCTAAGACTGTAAGATCAGGTCAACATTTAACTCATAATTTTGTTTAAATTCCAATCGTTCTAATTTTTTAATTAATTCGATTATCTTCAGTACATAAACCACTACTGAAGTACCCGTCATTTTACAATGAAATATCTCTTTAAAGGTCTTATACCTCTCATTCCTTGATTCTTTATCAAACAACTCATTGAGATGAAGAATCATAGAATGAGCATGAGGTATCCATCCATTTTATCATGTTACTTCTGCAATTCAGAACTCATAGCGACCAACATGATACAAAAGGCAATATCATTGTCCTCTATGTACTTACCATAAATATTCTGAACTGTTTCATCACCATCATCTGCTGGAACATTAAGAATAGGTTGATCAAGAATATAGCTAATTTTCTCGTGCTTGAAACCAATTCTCAATGTCAATTCAGAAAATTTAACCCAGTGATTTTGTTATAATACAAAATGGGATGTAAATTGATGTTGCTACTCATATTCTACAACAAATAAATAAAGATAGTATAAGAATTTGTTATTCATGCATAAACAAAATCAAAATATAATATGAATTTCTTTTAATTTGATTTTGCTCCCACTATTTTTATTTAAATTAATGACCCTTACATATTAATTCGGAAGCTATCACATAACCCCTAGCGGGTTAGGATCCCATATAATTATTTTAATTTTTGGTGTACCCAACAAAGCAACATAATTTTAAAAGGTAGGTAACATCTTACCAATTACAATACTTTGTAATTTTTAAATAGTTAGATATTAATTCTTTGATAGTACATCTTATGTGACTCCTAACCTTTACCTCAAAAACATATAATCTTGAGTGAACCTAACAAATTTTATGCCTCCGTTAAGTCATACCCATTATTCAGAAATCTCATCTCATAGTTTAAACATGTTCAACGTAGAGTAATTTTGGATTAACCCAACAAGTTAAATCTAAGAAGAACTATCGTTTGTTGTTATAATAATGGAAAGTAACTTATTTATTGACTTAATATTAATTGAGGGATTTTCTTTTATTTATTTTATTAGATCTCATCAAAATTGCATGCAATATTATCATGTCAATATATAATAAATAAAACTTGCATAAAACCATGGATAATTATAGACTTTTATTAATCTAATTTCCTTGAGTCACAATGAAAATTAGGTGGTCAAATTTTAACGGTAATCTTCAACCCTTGAAAATTTCTTTCGAAATTGCACTTTTGTGCCATCTCCATTATCTTGTACATTACAAATGTAATTCTATCTAAACATTTTAGATATTCAATCATATCCTTAACCTACTTCTATGTACATTACATGATTGGTCAAGAAATCTTGAGTTACATTCCAGGTGATTGAAATAAGAAAAGAATTACATTCAAAATAATAGAGAAATGCATGACACACAACCCCTATTTAAAAATTTACAACCATTGAATTTGAACCAAATAAATCAAGTACAATCACATTGGTTTTAAATCCATAATCATCTATCATGCTATTAAATAATTCAATAATTAAATAAAAACATAAACCCATATTTAGTATCTAATCATGAATTACTATACATCATAATTCCAATCCCATTGAAATTATCAATTTTGAATTATTTAAGAAAATATTTTATGGAGAAAAACTATTATTTTCCAACTCTTTAGAAAATAATTCTTTAAATAATAGAATTTCAAAAATTATATTAGAAATAATTTCTAAATTTTTTTGAACAATTACTTTATTAAATTCCAATATCATTGAAAAATAATAAATTTCTAAAATTTAAACAAATTAATCTAATTCTAATTTCATTAGAATTAAATAAATATTCAAAGGTTTTATACTTTCTAAATTTTAATTAAATTAAAATAAAGAAAGTTTCTAAATCTTATCAATTAACTTTAATCAACAATTGTTAAAAATGAATAGATGATTTCTAAAATCAAATTTAGAAAAACCTTTTACATGAAAACATAAAATAAGTGTCGTTAAAATTAATTCAACTCATTAAACACTTTTAGCGACGGAAAGCACAAATGTCGCTAAAAGTGACAACATGCGATCAAAATGATGTCATCAAGATCACATCATCAAGAATTTCATGACCCAAGAATCAAATTCTCGGATCTCTTTTTTTTTTTAATTTGTCCAATATTTGCATAAATAAAATTAAAAAAATTCATATAATTTGAACAATTCAATATTCATGACAACTGAATACAATTATATCATAAATTAAATAGTCAAATGTGGCTCTAATATCACTGTAAGAAAGTAAATAATCAGTAACGCAGAGGAATTTTGAAATTCTTACTTTTCTATTACGGATCACCTTGATTGATTTATGCATAGTACAAGAAAAGTATAAAGATTATATCATAAAATTACAGTAAAATTTACAATGTGTTTGGGATGTCGATCCACAAGCCGTACAAGTGCCCGATCTCTAATGGTATTCACACAGATAATTAAATTAGAATTTTTCACAAGATTGATTGACCTAAACCACGGAGTGCTAACTCCACAATTATTTTTCCCTTTTTCAAAACATGACTTTTACTTTTTAAATCAAAATTGTTCACTAATTTTTTCAATTCTTAATCCCGTGAATCAACTTCAATTCAATTCACATCTATACATATATAATATAATATAATATATAGTTCTAGTTTTCCAATCAAATTTAGTTTAGAGAATTACAATAATTCTAATCAGTTTGGGTCAAATATGAATAAGTATAAAACTATTAGTGTAAATCACTTTTAATATGTATTACATATTAACTCTTAAGATTTATAACTTATTATCTAAAAAGCTAATTTATCTCATAAATTAACCCATAAGTATCTCATACTTATTAAATCAATTTAAACCCGGATTAATTATTCTTAAATGTGTGACCCTTTAGGTTTCCAATCACATTGGTAATAAGTATAAATTATAATTTTAAATTAATTAGGATTAGATAAATTAAACACTTTTAATTTATTATTAATTCTCCAATTAATTAATTTATACTTATAAATCAAGATTGGCTTTTAGCAAAGTATCATGACTACCAAAGTGTTGAATATGTCAAGTGATTCAACATCACCTATCCGTGATTAGTTCTCGTATAATTATTATCTTTTTACCAACCTGTACCTCGATTAATTCAAAAGTACAGATATAATGCCAACTCTTATTAAATTAATCAATTTATTTTTTTTAAAAATACAGCTCACTTAAAATAGAATTTAAGATACTTTTAATTCTATTTTCACTTTGTATGCAAAGATTTTCGAATTGTATTTCAAGAAGGGACCATACTAGGTTATACTCTATGATTATAAGGAGTGGTGAATCCTCTATTGATCATATTTTATCTTATAATGATTCATATTATACCCGAATTTTACAGTATATATGACTCATTAAGAGTAATGACTAATAGAATATAAGTATAATAATCTACGATCAAGATAAATCATGAGCTCAAGTCAAAAGATCATTACAATACTATCACAATGAGATTAATCCACTAGCATTTAAATAATAATTCGTATGAAATACTCTTAATAGGTCAATCCGATGCACTTTTGCTTTATAAGCATCCACATACAATTATGTGCTAATCTACTCGTGTCAAATACAACGATTAGGCATATTCACGAATAAAATATAATTACATCATGGCAAATACTTAGGTAGATCTGATCTTTTACCCCACTTATAAAACCTGTGGTTTGGATTAAATTTTAGAGAATATATGACATTAATTAATGTAAGTAAGTGTTATTGTTTAAAATTTAATTTTCACCACAAAATTTTCTGGGTAGAACCAAAAATTGGGCTTACTTAAATATTGTTCTTACGTCATAGCTATTTAAGATTTCATATATATATATATATATATATATATCAAAAAATGTAATATTATAAAAATATATATAAATATAATTCATCTCTAAAATAAATTAATTTTAATACATACACTAACAAAAAAAACTTCGGTGTGGTGCAGGGTGTCACCTCCTCATTTTTCAGCATATCTTGGACTGCATGACATCGGCAGAAACATTAGCTCCGCTTATTCATGCTAGCGTCAATTCTGAAACAGAATTATATGCTTTATCTTGTCCCGTTTACACGTGAATCCTGACAATTCAAATATACAGTTCAAATAATAACTTTACATGTGAATCCTGACTAAGGATCCCTACAAGGTATCACTAAAAGTACTAGGTATATTTTAAAATATCTATTATTTTTAATTGGTACATATAAATTAAAGTATATTATTAAATTATATTAATTTTTAAAAAAATAATTTAAGGTAATTAAATTATCCTTTGTATGAATATCCCAATACATCATGCTGTTTTTATTAATGTGGCACTATGAATAAAAGGTAAAAATAAATATCATTTAATACTTTTTTAATTTTTTAAAATGAAAGATAATATAAAATAAAATAAATTATTTAAAGTGATAATTATTTTAAAATAGAGGGAATGGCCACAAAGACTTGATTGTTCACGAGAATGATCGTGACCAAGAAACTAGTAATTTTAAATAGTGTTTCTAAGAATTAGAATAATGTTACATAGGTAATCCAAAAACTAAAGCATGAGTATCACCTGCGGAAGACACCTTGCAGTGCAGTGTTAGCAATCGTGATCTATAACTTGAATGAACAGAATAGAAATCTGACAGTGCCATAGACAAACACGTATCAAAATTGACCACTAGTCAGAATTGACACCAAGTTAGAACAATTACTTTAAAATTATTTGAATTATTAGATAATGTCAAAGAAGAGTAAGTAATTCTGATAATAATTCAAATAATAAGTAGGTTAAATAGACCGACTATATAATTAAACTGTGCATTACTCGAATAACCGAACAACTTAATAAAATTGACCGACTTAAAAATCTACAAATATATAATAGAGGTTACTTCTCATTTGTGAACGGCCAAAACTAAAAATTCCCAACACATCATTTGTTGTAATAAAATATTATACATCACTTTTTGTCTCTCTTTTTCATCTTTCTTTCTTTATCAATCATCATTTCATATTTGTACAAATTTTTGAATCATCAATAACGCCCATTGCTGAGCTTAGAACTGCACCAATGTGGAAATAGGGAAGAGTCGATGGCTGCACAGATTCATTAATCTCATTGCCTGCAAAAATTGAATTGGCTCCACGAATGAGGGAGACCAAAACAAACAAGGGAAAGAATACAAGGTTTTTGATAATTATCATCAGGCTTCCACTTGACACTACAATAAACTCCATAAACCTTTTTACTATATGAGGAGACTGTGTATATACAGAGCTTAACTTTTATACTTTGAGATGTAAGTTCTCTTAATCACCGGCTTCTGTAGTCTCTATAGAACTTTAAATGGAGAGACAGAAAGTACTATTTTAAAATCCATATTGGATGTGTCTAATTTTGAATGGAGTATGCTGTAGACCTAATCAGGGAAACTAAAGCTAAGAAAGAACAATATAAAAGATAGTCATATATTATATTTTTTCTATTCTCTTACTAATAATCTAAAAATCAAAGTTAATTTTCATACATGACACTAATATTGTCATGTCAGTTCTGTATTCTTGGTGTTTTATTTATATCTGATAATTAATATGCAATTCCATCTTGATTGGTATCATAAAAAAAGTCATTGTACTTTGTAACAAAATATTCCAATTAAATAATTAGTTATTTTGATTAGAAATATTATAAAGACTTTATTAATAAGGGAAACTTGTATGTTTATGTGTGATGGATTCAAATAGCTAAATTATAGTATAGAAAGTTTTCATTCATAGAAGTGAGTATTTATGAACAATAATGTAATAAAAAATTTAGAATATAACTAATAAAGTTAAATGAAGCACCACCATGCCATCTTTTATTTAATTAATGAAAGTGTCTAATAAATTTGAAATTGAATCATAAGGACCAAAATTGTGACGCCCGTTCTCAAGGGTCCTGTGACTGCAAGGTCCTCACCTTTTTCAGAGGACACAAGACTCAAAACCATTAAATCTCTGATATGAAAACCTTACGAACACCTACAAAATGGTTATATAATGGAGTGAGTAAAACACGAGCAGTGGTAGTTCCCTTCCACCGGATCGCTCCACCGGATCGCACGTGCTACATATATAAATTATCAAATTCAAAATCGTTTTGTATACATGCATGCATACTTTATATACAATCAAAATCACATAAGAAATAATAACAAAACATAGTCAAAATAATAGATATTTATAAGTAATTTTATGGAAAAATTATTAAATTCACAAAATGAACAAATACTTGTGTCAATCAATTGAATCCATGCAATACAAGACAAGGACTATACAAATGGTTCAAGGGTCACTAAGGACTTGCTGGCAATATAATATAAGATATTCCATCCTAACTTTAGACCTGTTAGGAATAGGGCCATATGCTCTCCTTCATCTCCCGGGCCAAAAATACCTTTCTCCGTACCATATCATATCGGATCAAAACTAATTAGTACTCCTTCCCACCAACTCAACTAAAGTTATCAGGAGTCCAAACAAATTCACATTCGAACAAATATATATAAACGGAGTATTCATTAAACGCATACTTCAAGCGATAATACACATAAATAATTTAAAGTACCACTTACGTATATTTAATATAAAAATAAATAATTCAAATATCTTACATACTATCCAAATTATGAACATATATCTTTCGAATATTACTTAATACAAAATATTTAGAAAACATGAAAGAAAATCACACCACTTATGATACCAATCAAAATTCAAAGTCACCCCGATTTTGTCAATAAATCCAAACCTAAATATATAGATATCGGAAGGGTTCAATTATATTCTAAAATACTCCAACATAAATTAGTAAATAAATCGAGTCGAAATGGTAAAATTAAGCCGTGCTTGACCCTATCGTCTGCCCGAGTCGATTGATCAAAATCAGTTATGTTATTCCACTTATTCTGTTTCAATTCCATACATCAAACATCATTATTGCGTCCTTGTTTATTTGCTTTGCTTCCACGTATTCTAACTATAAATGCCGTTAGTATATAAATCATCAAAGCCTTTCTTTGTCTTACTACTATCCATGAACCAATTAAACAAATTATTACTACTCCAATTTTTACCAATCAAACATGCCAGCATCAGTCTTAACTTTCTGTTCACGAGTTTCAAGTTCGAATCCACAAATAATTCTTTAACAACAAGATTATGATAGATTTTTAAATCTATAAAACTAAATTTAATCTGTGCAATAAATAATATCACAGAATATCGAATGTGGAATAAAAATCAAGGAACCTCCCGCCATTGATGTTGTTGAGTCACTGTAAAATAAAAAAAGAAAAAAATAGAAATAATTTTTCTAGATACTTCTAAACCTAGACAACACGATACGATGATGTATTTTCTTATAGAATGTTAGGCCTAGGGGCCCAAAATCCTCTGTATATTTATAACATTTTTCTCCATGATCCCATCAGAAAACGTAAGCAATTACAATGAGTAGTTATTACAAATGTAACAATTATCACAAAATATTTATTAAGTCAAATTGATAAATATCAGAATCATCATATACTGTCCATTAAATCCGATAAGAAACCAAATATATATATATATATATATATATATATATATGTAAGTCTATTTTCTCTTAAAACCCAATGATTTATTTCTAACCCTATAAATATAGAACCCTGTATAAAATTCATATTAGTCAATCAATATTTGGGTTGGACATACTTACCTTAGAATTGAAGAGATCCATTATCCTGAATTTTTTATATTAGGTTTCGTCCTTGACGGCAGCTTTAGAAACCCTAGAACTCCAAAAATAAAATATCAATATGTGAATAGTTTGAGGCATTACTTACTTATATTGTCTATTAATTACAACTTAAACCCTCACAATTAATAGGGTATTTTATAAAAGCCCACCAAAAAGTCTGGATTTCACAAAAATGACATGATTTCTCCTAAAATACTTATTTCTAATTTACTTCACTTTTTATTCTAAAAAATTATTGATATACTCTATTTTTTTATGTATAAATTCCTTTTTTTTTTTTTTTTCATTAGGTGGAAACTAAAATACCTATTAGTTATAACAATTCAAGTTTTCATACTAACTTTGCCAATAAAGTTTTGTCCATTTGTTGTGGAGGTCAACAATTTAAATTTCTATTTCTATTTTCAAATAATCTTCTTTTAGTATGCGCGTAATTTTAATTTATTATAGGCCGCAGATCATACAAAACTTGAAATAGAGTTGCCAATAAGCTAAATATCTTCAATAATATATTAAATAGTTATAATTTTCTTCTATTTTCTTATTATAATCTTTTTTAAACCATTATCTCTTATTAATTTAGACGAAAATGTACAATAAACGATCATGGAAGAAATATATCAAACGTGCAATGCACGTTCTTTCATACTAATAATTAAAAAAAGTGAATACACACCTCTTCCTTTGATTGTTCAGCCGGAGATGTAAAACAGTTCCCTTTCCTTGTTTGATCGAATCATAGTAACCGTTTGGAGTCCGAATGGGGATGCATTAATTATAAGAAGAAAAATAAAAAAAAGTTGGAGTGCAAGAATCAGCAAGACCGATCACAAAAAAACAAAAAAAGAGAGAAAATAATAAGCGAAACAAAATAAAGTTTTATTTACTGCACTATTGTTTTCAAAATTCTCTCTTTTCCGGAGAATAAACACGGTTTATATTCATAATCTTCAGCTTATGCACTGTACTGTCTATTTACCTAATTAACACTAGGTGAACACATGCGAATTGCACATTGATTCGTACGTACTGGACCTGTACCAGTTATCGATAATTATGCTATAGACGTTTACAATCAGTCTATTTAACTTCTGCCAGAAACATCTGCAGTACTCGACTCAGATGGATGCCCTCCAATCTGTCCGGGTTGCTGAACTTGATCAGGACAAGCAGAATCGACATTCGTATTTGTCCTGTTGGATTCAGGAACTTCAACTTCTGTTTTTAAAACATCAGCATTTTTAGTCTCCTGAATTTCATTAACTTCTTTACTGGAGGACTCTCTTGTGACATCCTTTTCATTTATCGAATCAGCACTTGATTCTTTGCCTCTAATACTTGGAAAACTGCAACATCTTTGACCATAATGTGATGCCACAGTGGCGAATCTTCTTCCAACTGAGGCCTCGGAGTAGAATAGTGCCAATTTGGTAGTTCAACGATGATTATGAATAGGCCTCCAAAATTATGAGCTGTAAGATTCGGATATGTCTCAAGTTATTGAATCGGATGGATATCCAGGTCCGAAGTTTTTGTGCTCAATTATAGTCATGTAGGGACTTTGTGTTATGTTAAGGATTGCACGCGAGGAATAACTTACCAGTGGAAAGCCAATTGGGAAAGCCTGAACTCAAAAATACACATCTAAGTTAACAGGCCTAAATTCCTAGAACTTATTTAGCACAAGTGAAAGGGTTATAAAGAAAAGAAAGAAGAAACTCGCAAAACCAAAACCATGTGTTTTGTAAGTTTGACCTGCTATTCTGTATTCAGAACCATTTCTGTTCAACAAAAGCTTCATATAAGGGACTTCACCAACAACAGCATGAATGCCGCCTTTTCTGCTACCTCGAGACATTGCATCATGATAGTCCTCAAATCTTGTATAGTTTTTCAGCTTTGATTGATTCAGGTGGAGTTCATTGATCAAAAAGTCTCTGATGAAAGAACCGTGCTGATAACCTACGTAATAATCCTCGAAAAATGCAATATTAATCCAACTGATCAACTGTGAAAATTGATGACAGTTTGCTGTGTAACTATGCATCAATGCCATGTTCCCCGTTAACATCACTATATAATTAAACATGTAAAAAATACTTGGTACTTCTAATAAAGCATTAGCTACATTGTAAGAATTGTCTAATTACTTTCAGGAAATGCGAGTTCTGCAACAGGAAAACAGAACAAGGAGCGATGAAGGGCTGATGGAAATGTTGCTTCTTTCGAACTCCATTATTCTAAGAACAATTTCTATGAAGATATAGGCTACAAAGATAGTTAACCAAAGATCCCACCTCAAAGGCTATAAGAAAATCCACATGTCTGTGCTTCTTTTGTTTTTGACAACCATAACAACTCTTTGATTCAGTATATGGAAGAGTAAAATCAACAAATGCAGCTCGATCATCCAGAAATTTTATATCTTTCACCACAAAATCATAGGTCTGCCTTATTGAAAGAAATGGAGGAATGTATCATATTGATACCAATTTTTGCAGGATATATCCTGAAAAGAAAAATGCACAGTAAGACATTATATGCATGAAGCACAAACCTGATCAAGAATTTTATGTAGCATATCACTGTAGCTCCCATTACGATGTCCACTTGCATTCATAAAAGGCATACACTCAAAATCGAGCTTGAAAGGTAGCAGTTGCATAAAGTAAGGAATACATCTATAGAAAAGTCACTGACATGAAACTCATCTGTTAAAGGATCTATTTCCACTTTCACAAATTCAGTGAAACCTTCTTTTTTAGGTACCCCAACTTTAAGTTTTCCATTTCTTGAAGATTAGCCCAACCTATTGGTGGTACTAATGTATTTCCAGGCCACATAATAGCTTTGAGTTCTTTCGTGGAAGTGGAACCTATGGTTTTGGAAATTCCTCTACCTGGAGTCCAGTAGCTAACCGTTCTATCTCCTGTTCCAATCAAGTTGAATATCTCAAAAGCTGAAGGTTGCATTTGCCCATCAACCAACTAGAATTTTCCACTCATGCTGATCCTGTGAATTTTGTTTGGTAGATTCAGTCAAAAGTCTCTGGCTAAACTTGGAAACTGTAAAGTTGGAAATCTCACTTCCATTTTCTCCTTGAATTAGTCTTCGGATATCAGAGTTTATTGGCATAATTTTTTTCTAATGCCAATGCCACTGCCCAGAATGTATCATACGCCAATAATCCATAGATATTTAAGTCCATCATTCTAATTCCAGGTTTCATCAGTAATGCATTCTTTCTCCACCTTGACCTGAAATTCTCTAGGTTGTTGGCTTGGGTAAAGAAGGCCTAATGCCCAAGATCCCTTCCAAAGAAGTAGAATCCTCAGAATTTAGAAAGTTGGATAAACTGGAAGTACTCAGTCAGGGTTATCCTTCTGTCATCATACCGGCTTTTCTTGAAAAATCGAAGAACCTATATCCGAGTGAAGTATTCATGTGCACCAGGAACACCTTGGTTTCCACGTCATCAACTTTTTGAGTTTTTTTTTTTTAATGTGATCATCTTTAGTAACTAATGTAGAAACAGTGCTCGAATATGCTATCTAAACATCAATTTCTTGGAATGCTTTATTTAACTTAGGAATGAATACATTTCCATATAGAGTGTCCTCATATATAATGACTACCTTATGCCATTCGAATCGTCTGCAAATGTCTGTTAGACTTTTCACTCGGTATGAGTCATCTGGGGTTGTCCGAACAAAATAAGGACTCTGTGTATGAGAAATAGCTTGGCTTTTTGCTGTAAAGGATATAACAGGCACATGAGCCCTTGATGTAAGTTCTACAGAAAATGCAGTTTCAGTAAACCATTCCGGGCCCCAGAAGACCATCCACTTTAGCATCCTTAAGCAATTCTAGAACTACAATGCATTCAGAAAAAGCAGTTGCTATCCATCGGATCATTCATTCTATACCATCTAAAATCAAATTGCATATTTTGAACAACATCTTTTGACAAGCTAAAGTAAGAAAACTATTTACTAATCTGAAAATGTGACAACAACAAATAAAAATTCAAAAGCAAATGAACTAAAAATTCCACCTGCAGAAGCCACTCCTAGCTCCCCCTCGGCATTTTCGGAGTCAAGAAATAAACTTGTCTGATAATCTGAATGAACTGAATAAAAGTCTGAATATGTCATAGACAAACACAAGTCTATCATGGCGCCCATCAGTGAGTTCAAATCAAGAACTACACCAATGAGAATGGAGGATTAAGTTGATGACGATGCAGTTTTATCAGTATCATCATTTCTTGCAGCAACTGAATGGACTATAAATATGAGGGATAGCAAAACGAAAAAAGGCAAAGAAAATGAAGTATTTAATCTGCACTGGCGGATGCTTCTGTTAGATATCGGGCCCAAAAACTGAATTCTCAAATAGAGAAAATAATCAAATTGATAACACAAATTTCTACTTTAATATAAACGTATTAATATTAAAGTAGTGACTCAGAATGATAACACTCACAAACAATACAACTCTTTATTTGAGCAAATATTGAAATTCTACAAGTTTCTAGACACTGAAAATTGAAGATTCAACTAAAAACTCTAAGTAAATAACTTAGAGTTTAATTATTGAACTCTCAAACTAGAACTTGAACTTGGGATGCATTACAATTGAAGAAATGCAACCTATTTATAGTAGTGAATTCTCCGACAATGGACAACATTTTTCTTCATCCATTTAATGCTCAACCATGTTTCAAATTTGAAAATTTTGCATGATCTAGCCATCCCTAGAAAAGATTTTGGAAACATATCCCACATGCCTAAATTGCCAATTTGCAAAGCTTAAAACATAGAAACAAGCCACAAAGTTTGACAATGAATTCTACCTATTCTCCATAGCTCACATTTGATGACTTTTATTAACAAGTTGTGCTATCATTTTCAATACTCCCCCTTAGCACAAAACTTTCCTCGTAGTCGTACCAAGCAATTCTTTGAACTTTATAAATTGGAAGGAGTCAAACTCTTGGTAAATATATTAGCAACTTGATCATCTGTGTTGACATAGTATCTCAAATCAATTTCACCCTGCAACACTTTTTCACGAACGAAGTGATAATGTACCTCAATATGCTTTGTTCTTGCATGAAAAATTGGATTCTCAGCCATGCGTATCGCTGACTGGTTGTCATAGTATAGTTGAACCGAGTCATCAGTTGCTTGGTGTAAATCCTTCATAAGTTGCACCAACCATGTGCTCTCTTGTGCTGCTGAAGCTGGTACTCTATACTCAGCTTCTGTACTTGACAACGACATAGTTGGTTGTCTTTTACTGCACCATGAAACCGCTGTCAATCCAAGATTGAACACATAACCTGTAGTTGACCTTCGTGTGTCATTATCACCAGCATAATCTGCATCACAGTACCCTATTACTTTGCATTCTTCTCCTTTCTTGTAAAACATACCATAGTCAATGGTTCCTTTGACATATCTGAGGATCCGACGTACAACTTCTATGTGTGGCTTCTTTGGATTCTGCATGAATCGACTCACGACCCCAACTGCATATGATATGTCATGTCGGGTCAAAGTGAGATAGATTAAACTCCCTACCAATTGCCGGTATATGGTAGCATCTTGTAGGTCTTTGCCTTCAGCAAAGCAATATCTGGCATTGACCTCCATTGGAGTTGAGATTGGTTTACAATCGAGCATGCCAAATTTCTCTAACAAATCTTTAGCGTACTTCTTTTGACACAAGAACAAACCTTCATTGGTCCTATCAATTTCAAGACCAAGAAAATGTTTCAATTCTCCAAGTTCTTTCATCTGGAATCGTACAGACAAGTTTTCTCTGATTTGGGGAATCCTTCATCATCACCTGTAATGATGAGATCATCAACATACACAAGAACAATAGCTAACTTTCTTTCAGTGGATTTCACGAACAAGCTAGAATCTGCTGGTGCCACAACATATCCACTTTGAAATAAGAATTCAGCTATCTTGCCATACCATGCTCTCGATGCTTGCTTTAATCCATACAAAGCCTTTTTCAATTTACAAACATAACCTGGTTGGACCATATCTTCAAACCCCTGTGGTTTCTCTATGTAAATGTCTCGATCAAGCTCTCCATGTAGAAAAGCGTTCTTGACATCCATCTGCCAGAGCTTCCATAACTTGCTAGCTGCAAGTGCTGATAAAACTCGAAAGTGGTCAACTTTGCCACCGGGCTAAATGTTTCATCATAATCTAACCCATACTTCTGCGAAAACCCACGAGCCATGAGGCGAGCCTTGTATCTTTCAACTGAGCCATCTGGACGAGACTTAACCTTGTAGACCCACTTACAAGAAATAGGTTTGACATCTCTTGGTTTTGGAATAAGATCCCAAGTTTCGTTTTGTTTGAGTGCTTGAATCTCCTCCTCCATGGCCTTCTTCCACTCAGTGCTTTGAGCTGCTTCCTAATAAGTAGATGGTTCAACTACACCATCATCTTCTGTCAAAGCAGCATGAGCATACCTGGGATTTGGCTTTCTCTGTCTTGTTGATCTACGAAGTTGTTCTGTAGAATTGTCACCAACTTCTGTCTTACTCCTCATATTGACTCGATCTTTCGTCTTCTGAAATTCGAGTATGCACTCCTGTTCGCCAAGGACTTCTATTTTTCTCAGGTGAATCAACACTTACCACATCTTGTGTTGGTAAGAACACTACCTCTTCTTGGCTCACTTCATCTTTTGTGGTTAGTTGATCATCTGATCTTTCTAGCAACCTTTCCTCCATCTTTTTTGAATCTAGTAGGACTGTTGCCTGTGGTGACCACCAAGATGATGCCTCATCGAATACCATATTTTGTGAGACATAGCACTTCCCACTTGTAGGATCAATGCATCTCCAACCCTTTCGTTGATTATCATAACCTACGAATATACATCGTACGACTTTCTTGTCGAACTTGCTTCGAAAGTGATCTGGAATGAATACATAACACACACACCCAAATACTCTGAAGTGAGTAACATTGGATTTAACATTCCACAACTTCTCAAACAGAGAAATACATTCAATTTTGAGTTGAGGCAGTCTATTAGTAACATGGTCAGACTGCCGTTTTCATGCATTCTACCCAAAAATGTGGAGGTACGTTTTTGGAATGTATCATACTCCTGTAAATCTCTGCAAGATGTCGATTCTTTCGTTCAGCTATCCCATTTTACTGGGGCGTACTTGGGCAAGTCAACTGTCGCCTTATCTTATGCTCTTACAAGAATCTAGTGAATTCATCTGATGTGTATTCACCTCCATTGTCCGTGCGTATGCACCTTATCTTTTGGCCTATTTCTTTCTCCACCATTTCCTTGAACTCTTTGAACTTGTCCAAGGCTTTAGATTTTTCCTTTATGAAATCAATCCAAACAAATCTAGAAAAATCATCAATAAACATAATCATGTATCTCATTCCGCTTATTAATGGTTCCTTCACTCGACCAAACATGTCTGAGTGAACTAACTGCAGAGGCACCTTGGCTCTGAACTTTGACTCCTCGTATGGAAGTTGATGAGCCTTTCCATACTGGTAACCAGCACAAACAATGTCATCTCGGACATCTACTACTGAGGAAGTCCCTTCAACATTGACTTCATCATCATGATCTTCAACTTGTGGTAACTTACATGCTCTAATCTAGCATGCCAAAGATCAGCTGTCTCATTCTTTCTTGCCTTATCAACATAGGCTTCTTGTGCAGACATCACGTACACTGTCTCCATCCGTTTCTCTTGCATTATTGGTGTACCTATTATCTTTTTATTTTGATACACCCTAACTTATCTGGTCAGAACAATACAAAATTGCCTGAAGCTGTTAGTTGAGAAACTGACAACAAATTTTTATTCATTCTAGGTACGTGGTAGACATGTTTGCAATTCCACCTAGTGAGAATTGTATCTAGGTAATATAGTCGCATTACCAATATGAGTAATTGGTAAGTTGGAATTGTCAGCTGTGACCACCACTCGACCTCCTTTGTACTCTGCCAAGTTTGTTAGCTTTCTTTTGTCCCCGGTCATATGATTTGAGCACCCAGAGTCAATAATCCAATCAACATTATAATTAATAGTTGGTTGATTGGTATTTACTGTTGTAAGTGCTAACTCATATTTTTGGTTAGTGGTGTAACAAAATGCACACTTTTCAACTGCAAAGGATACTTGAACATCCCAATCTTCATCAAGTGCATTGACCTTTTGAGAGGATGTGTCAGCATTACTTTCAGCTGGTTTTGACCTACAAAATTTGGCGTGATATCATTTCTTACCACATTTGAAGCAATTGTCATTGCGCCATCTTTGATTGCCTTGTGACCTTTGATGCCTTCTATCTTGGCCATCTGCACCTTGGTTTTGGCTAGCTCCCCCTAGATTAGTACTCGTCCACTGCTTCTTTTTCTTGCCTCCTTTTTTTTTTGGTGAAGAGTGCCTTTTCTTCATCATTAGTGGTCACTTTAGATGTAGAACTGTCTAAAGTTTCCTCATTGGCAAGTAAACTTTCCAACTCTACTAGAGTTGGTTCCTTGGCCCATCCTCGGGTAGCAGTGATAAAGCCTTTGTATTCTGGCCTTAAACCATAGTACAATAATTCTCCTCGTTCTCGTTTTTGTTATAGCATTTTGAGGATCCAATTTGGATATTTCATCACAAATTGATTTAACTTTGGAGAAATACTGACCTACTTTCATATTTTGCTGTGAAATAGACAGTAATTCATTCTCGAGCTTTTGGAGCTTTGCATCGTTGGTTTTTGCAAACAATGATGAAAGAGTCTCCCACGCCTCCTTTGGTGTCTTGGCATCTTTGATCCGCTGTAACAAGTCATCTTCCATAGTCATTGCCAAAGCATACATAGCTTTACCGCCTTTAGCTTTTCACTTCTTAAGTGGCTCTGCTTCCGTTGGTGGTGTTGTATCATCTCTACCGACAATAATCCACAAGTCCTGTCCAAGTGAGTAGAATTTCATACGAGTACTCCAGGAACCGTAGTTGTTGAAATTGATACTTAATTTATCAATATTTCTAACTGAGATTGAAACCTCCGCCATAGTCAACTTTATATGGTTCAAACCACAACCTATGTGTGATAGGTAAAAATTCACAGTATTTAACTGTACTTCTGGAGAATCTCCTCTGGTGTACCTACAAATAAAGATTCAACAAGAACGGGTTCAAGATAAATCTCGCTCTGATACCAGTTTGTTAGATATCGGGCCCAAAAACTGAATTCTCAAATAGAGAAAATAATCAAATTGATAACACAAATTTCTATGGCCAAAGAGTCATTTTTGAAGGCTACTACATATCTACTTTAATATAAACGTATTAATATTAAAGTAGTCACTCAGAATGATAACACTCACAAACAATACAACTCTTTATTTGAACAAATACTGAAATTCTAATAGACACTGAAAATTGAAAATTCAACTAAAAACTCTAAGTAAATAACTTAGAGTTTAATTATTGAACTCTCAAACTAGAACTTGAACTTGGGATGCATTACAATTGAAGAAATGCAACCTATTTATAGTAGTGAATTCTCCGACAATGGACAACATTTTTCTTCATCCATTTAATGCTCAACCATGCTTCAAATTTGAAATTTTGCATGATCTAGCCATCCCTAGAAAAGATTTTGGAAATATATCCCACATGCCTAAGTTGCCAATTTGCAAACCACAAAGTTTGACAATGAATTCTACCTATTCTCCATAACTCACATTTGATGACTTTTATTAACAAGTTGTGCAGCCATTTTCAATAGCTTCTTCATAGTAGACACCAAAAGATAGCAAAGAAAAGGGAAAAACTTGAGGAGCAAACTATGAATAACTGTTTCCCTGTAGAGAGGATTGGGTCAAATCAAATAGCATATTTTACTGCTACCTCATTGTAACAAAATTTGAGAAACTTGGGAAAAAACAAAAGGAATTTAAGAATGTGTGAAGACTTGAAGTTTGAAATAGTCTGTCCAGTAATGGTCTAAATAATTAAAACTTAAAATATATCACTAAATGGTGTATCTTGAAGTTGATTGAAAACATTAAAATATATCTATAGCTAAAACTTAAAAATACAAAAAGATTTCCATGAAAAGGTTGGGATCCAGGCCAAGAAACATGACTATCATTTACCATAATATCACTGACACTACAAAAAGACCACTTTTATGACATTAAGAAACAAGTCATAAAAAATTCATGCTGGTCACAAAAGGTTTTTGTAACTGTTTGTGACCAACAAATTCAAGTCACCTTCTCGATAGTTACAAAAAGTTTGTGACTTGTATCAACAAGTCATAAGATCAATTGTGACTAGAATTTATAATTTTTAAATGACATGCAATTAGATGTAGCAAATAAGTGATAAAAATTTAAAATTTTATGACTTGTTATCTTACAAGTCACAAAAAGTTTTTTGTGAATGACAAATACAAGTTACAAATAATTCTTTGTTTGTGACTGAAACTTGGCCGTCATAAAACATTTTAGAGCTTTTGTAACTTCCAATTTCAATTTGCAAGTCACAAAACATGCCCTTACAGGTTACTTTTCCCTGGTGCTTTTTCCTTCAACCTCGTAATATTGATGTTAAAATACAAATAATACTTAATGTTCTCTAAATAAAGTATACGCATAAATGAAATCATTTATTTAAAATGGTCAGGAAAATCTACAAAGTTATGTATAATTGCACCTTTCCCCAATATTTTTTACATCGAAAGTTACGAAATTGTTTGAATGAGAAAAATAGAACATTAAAGCGTGTACATGGTTATAGAGTTCAGACACCTAAGCTACATCCTATCTTAATTGACAAGGAAGCAATATTCATGAGTTTAGAAACACAGGAAATGACGTTTTGTGGCCTTCTTCCAATTCTTTTCATCACCGGATGACTGCAAAAGAAAACACAAGTATGTCAATGGAGAATGTTATATGCCAAAAAGTGAATTAAATGATGTTCAAAGCATTTTAGAGAGAGTAGAAACAGGGAATCTGAAGATTTTTAGGATAAAGAGATACACACGAACCATCTTATTCCCCTTACCCTTTTCTATCTGATAAAAGCATTACAGCGCATGCATGGAACAAAATTCTTCTCTACCATTCTTCACGGATTTCTAAAGGTTCATAATGGCAAAACCACCCATGGAGGCACTAATATTACTTTTCGGCTGGAGTGTGATGCCTGAACCATTTTGAAACCATCAGGAAAGTGTTCGCTGGAAAACAAAGAATATCTACAACTCTATAATTGCTGCAAATCTACAAAAGAAAGAAAGCCAACAAAACTAATGAATTACTTTTGAAGCAAAGAGACCAAGATGAAGCTATGCAGTTTCCTAAAGAATATGACAATCTGCAAGTATTTAATGACACGAGACAAAGAGGAAGCTATGACGAAAGAGGCCACAATTGGGTTCTAAATGGGAGAGGGGAGAGGGGAGTTAATAGGTTGGGAGCTTGAACGATAAGTATGGTGCCCAAAAGTAATAGTCTATTCACGGCTTGCATGTATTAAGACTCCAACTTTACACAAAAGTGATGAACTTAATCAACGTAATTCATTGAAGTTAATCTCCCCACTAAATCTAATATCTTGCTTATGTTAGGCTGTGTTTTTACTACATATAGGCCATTGACCTGAAACTTAGACTTGGTTAAAAAAAAAACAAAAGCAAAAAGAACCCAGGAATATACGAGAAAACAAGCTAAACTAATACAGCACCATACATGATTTGTACTTGGTATTCTAAAAGAACCATATCAATGATCATCACAAACTGAATGTGTTAAAGTGAATTTACTATACATGCTTTACTTGGAATACTTTTTGGAGGATATAGGCTAGAGAACAAAACCCAATAAAAATACAGCAGCTAAGAAATATTATCAGGTCACAAAATACGTCAAGATTCAGAAAAACATGCAGCAAATATGATAAAACTGGAAATGAACACTTAAATCAATATTTGTCCCGAACTTAAGTCCTATTGCTTGAAATTTGAAATGTCAAGTTTGACAATTTAATTTAACCAACTGATGTCCTGTAAATTAACTTGGTTAATTATTAGATTAAGGACTCTCAGTCCAGGTCATAGAGTAATGCAGCTATTAATAAATTATAGACTAAACCATTCAAGAAAGAAAAATAAATAGCAAGCCAAGAGTAAAGATAGAAGAATTTAAATGGCCACGGTCAAGTCCCCAAAATATGTGAATAAGCTGATTCACAACTCAAAAAGGGAAAATAACTTACCAAAATATTTTACAGTTTGCACGTTGTCTCTGCCACCAACTTTCAAGGATCTGATCACTTTGTACACAAACAAACAAACAAATCAAGCCTTAATTCTACTAAGTAGGGTCAACTGTATGAATTCTACTACGTCATTGCGCTCTGTATGATCACTTTGGGCACAACAGGAAAAAAGATACAAAAAATTTTAAGCCATAAAAACTAAATAAATTGTATAAGAAATTAAAATTAAATGTAAGCACCTGAAGAAAACAAGTCCTCCCATCAATTGTGAGTCCCAGCTGCTTCATCCTCTGCGTATATAACATGACTATTTCTGTCATGTTAATACCAACTGAAATAACATACCCATATATGTCAAGGGATGAGCATATCTGAGATATATACAAAATGATAATTGATACAAAATATTCATCAGTCTTGAAAACATATTGTTAAAAGGATCACTAAATTTCAAGAAACTCTTATATGAAACTTGTCCATTTGTTTGAAATTTGACTTATTCATAGTTCATTTTGATAAGAAATTACCATTCATCAACATACTTAAACACTATGAGAAAATACAAGACTATAGCAAAAATGCTCAGCCTTAAGGAGTTAGATGAACAGCCACAAGAAATGAAAAGCAAAGGCGAAACAAAAAAATAATTAGCAAGAACAGTCTTCATAACAAACTAATAACAGTATGAGAATTAATGGCATTACCTCATGAATGGCGTCAGTGACGTTGACATTATTATTAGCTATAGTATTCTTCACCGTTGCAGCTACCTCCATTACTTTCAGAGAATGAATAAAATTAACATGCTAGCACATCCTCTTCTAGATGTTTGAGTAGAATTAAAAATGAAATATAAACTGTCTATTGTTATATCTATGTTTCTTAGCAATCATAGACTATTATCTCACATTTTAACAATTCTCTGCATATTATCATAGACTATTTCCCCACTTTTTAACATCGTTTAAGAATGATAAATGCATAAATTTGTCTTATGAACTTCAGAGAACTCTGAATGGATAGATATTCATCCTTACCTAATAGCATTTTGATTGATGGCAATCTGGACAACAAAGGATCTATAATTAATTACATCCAAATTACCTGTGATAAAAAAATATCTTGCAAAAAATAAAGAAATATAAAAATGGAAAAGAGGTGATAAATTGGCTCATTTGCAACTTCAGAGACACTAATGCAATAATTTTTTCCCCATACTAATAAATGATCATCATAAAACTAGGTATTTGGGCAAATTGTTTGCATGACAAGGTCACAATGTCAAACCCAAGAAATAGAGGAACTCTAGAGCATATAAAAAAACAATATAAAGCATCTATAATTGAAAAACTGAAATTGGTAGAATAAAGCTATGGACTTTAGAGAAGCAAAAAGTGAAGAGTATAATGATTGATGAAACATTAACAAACATAAATTACAACAATAACATAGCATCTTATCAATATTAAAAAAACCCTAACGAGATAAAAACACAACAATATTGCATCAAATTTCAAAATCTATCAAATATAGAAGAATGCATACCTTATCCTATCACATGCCTTTCAAATGAACAAATAAACAGAAACACCGAACTGATCAAAGTAAACGAAATCGCTAAAAAATCATAAATGATGAGGAAATAGATTTGAAAATACCCTCTTTTAAAAAATTATGGCATCTCAAAATTACAAAATTGAATCAAAACTAGAACATATTGAAATCTAAGAAAGGAAGAGAAAAAAAAAAAAAATTTTGTTTTTTTTGGAGCGAGAAAATCTTAAGAGGGAGAGAGAATTTAGCGAGAAAAGAGAGAAAGCAATTGAAGTGTGAGTGTGAGATCCATGGCTGTGATGGTAGATAAAGAATGCGAGATTAAAATGAAATAAAGAGAGGAGTGAAGGAAGGGGCTGCCACTGTGGATGCAACCGGCCGGCAGTTAATGGGTAGTATTAACGATGATTTTGGAGGGTAAAAATATCTTGTATGGATAAGAGATCAACATGCATGCAATTCGCAGGTGACAAGCTAGGTAAAAATATATAGAATGTCCCAATCATTTGCAAGTTAATTTAGAGAGCCCGTTTAATCATATCATTTGTACAACCTTTTCTGAATATACCAAATAAGCTTCATAACCAATATTGATGTTCCCTTCCACATTCAACCTGAGACGTTCTCCAACATATATCCGGCCGAGGCAATTTTAATAAGTATAAAGTGAATGTCATGCTGAATCAACACTCTTGGATCTTTCCAGGTAATTAATCAATTTGGCTTGCATAGTTTATTTCTAATTCTGTATCCTAAATGTGTTTAAAATAGTTAAACTGTGAATACTTAATTGATTATATAAGTATTAAACATTGATTTTCTTAAGTTGATATTATGAGTTCCTATCATACAACAAGCATTGTTTGTGAAAGATAAGAAGTCTTCTCTTTTATTATTGAAGAAACCTGGGGCAACAAAACCAAGCCCAAGATTAGCCTTTGTCCTGTAAATTATGAGCATAATTCTTCGTGAAACCGAAACAGCCTGCTCTAGTTTCTCAATGATAAATAGATACACAGGATGAATAAATGCTTATCTATGAATGAACATTCGGACTGAAAGAAGTTTGCGCACAAAAAGCACCTGTGGCTGTGATATCTGAACTTCCCTTTCCATTAATTGGAAAACATACATGTGATTACTTCTGCTCAAACATACATATTCTTCTACTCATTCATGAACTGATTTGTCTTGCGGCAACATCAATATTTTTTGCTCAGATAGCTGAACTTCACTCATGATATTGTTTTGCCTAACAGTTTGATTTTCTTGACCATCTCTGGCTGAGTTGCTTATATTTCTTTCATCAGATTCATTAGCCATGCCTGGTCTCTAGAAGAATCCTCTAAATTTAACTGATCAGAGTCATTAGAATCTTGTTCATCTTCAATTGATGAATCTCCACTGCTATCAGGATGGTCTAATGACTTAACCCGCAATTCGTTGCCCCTGAATGATAGGAAAAAGAAACATCTGTGGCTGTATTGTGTGACCATGTCAGTGAGTCTTCGACCTACTGAGGTTTCGGAGCAGAACAATGCAAACATCAAAGCTGAGGCTATTATAATAAATAGTCCTCCAAAGCTGAAAGCTGTTAAACCCTGGCTTCTCTTGTTGATTGAATCACTTTGATTATAAGAAGAGTATTTTGGTCCAAAATTTTTTAGCTCTAATGCAGTCATGTTCCCATCTTCTGTCACAGCTAGGATTGCCCTTGAAAAGTTAACGACTAGTGGAGACTCTAAAGGGAATGCCTAGATAAACATTGCACCAGATTTCATATTATAAATTCAAAATGTCTTCAAGAAAAAAAAACATACCTGAGCGTAACGCACCAATGAGGGAGAGAGAACTTACAAAGCCAAATCCATCTGTCCTGTAAGTAGGTCCAACGATTTTATAATCGGAATCATATCGACCAAGAAACAGCTTCATGTAAGGGATTTCATCAAAGATGGCATCAATTCCTCCATTTTTGCTCCCTTTAGTCATGGCATCATGATATTCATCAATGCTTGAGTATTCCTTGATTTTCGACTCATTAACATGTAGGCGATCTATCAAGAAATCTTTTACAAAGGAACCCTTTTGGCAGCCGATGTTATAGTCATTGGAAAATCTGAAATCTAGCTGATCTACTGTAAACATTGCTGATAGATTTGCCGTGTAGCTCTGCATTATAATGTATGCCATGAACAACCACACTACCAAAACAAACCTGGACCAGCGGTTGGCAACCAAGTTTTCTGTGAGCAGCAGAACAGATAAAATTACTTGAACTGATTGCCCTTTACTTACTGTTTGCTAGTGTGTACAAGACAGAAAACAAATAGTGCTTTCTTGTTCTAATACATTTATATTGGTTCGGGGACAGAACAAATTTAAGTATTCATTAGAGAGTATGTGTTATCAACTACTTACTTTCAGGAAAAGCAAGAGCTGCAATTGGAAACCAAAAGAGCAAGCCAGGTTGCTCTTTATGAGGTTTAACAGAATCAGAATCCTTGTTTGCTCTATGCTCCAATATTCGAAGGACTATCCCAATAAAAGTACAGGTACTGATAATCGTTAGCCAAAGATCCCACCTAAAAGGCTTTACAAAAATCCACATGTCTTTCTTTTTTTCATCCTTTACCACCACAACAATTCCTGATTCAGAGTATGGCAATGTAAAGTCAACGTATTTTGCACGGTCAGCCAAAATCGTTGTGTCTCCCACGACGATATCAAAATCCTGTTTCATCATCAAAGGATAGAAAAAACAATCAGATTGGTGCTACTTTAATTCTCTGTTTCTTTAGGTCTCTCTCACCAAGCAAACAGTTCCATAAAACAGAATAAAATCTAGGGGAAAAAAAAGAGAAAGAGATTTAGAGTGAGGAAAAACCAACCTTGCCTATATGGTGAAGAAGATCGTTATATGTTCCATTACTAAGTCCACTTTCATTTGTAAAAGGAACGAATTCAATATCAATTCTGAAATTCAGCTTTTCCAATACAGAACGGAATACATCTATTGAAAAACCAGTGAAGTTATTCTGGTTTGTCTGAGGATCCTTTGGAATATAGACAAATTCAGTAAAACCATCTTTCTTGGGAACTCCTACATTTAGTCTCCGAATGGCAAATCCTTGTGGCTGTTTTACTGAATCTCCAGGCCATATAATGCTTTTCAATTCCTTTACAGAAGTTGAATATGATAGTTTACCTGTCAAAGGTAATTTAGGTGTGATTCCTCCATGTGGTGTCCAGTATCCAATCGTTTTATCTCCTGTTTCAAGCACATTGAATATCTCCAAGGATGAAGGATTCAGCTGCCCATGAACTAAGTGGAAGTTTCCTATTAAGACAGGCCTTTAAATGTTATGTTTTGGAATTCTCTAAGAAGTTCTCTACCAAATTGAGAAATTCTCACATTAAAACTATCATTTCCATTCTTGCTGTTTTTCGATCCCAAGAAGCCGGGATTTACTGGTCCAATCTTTTCTACTGCCATTGCCAATGCCCAAACTGTATCATATGCCCATAAACCATACACATTTAACTCTCTCCCTGTTCTTTCAGGTTTCATCATAAGCATATTCTTTTCCCACCTGGTTCTGAAATTGTCTAGATTCTTTGACTTGGGTACATGAGGCCTTAGGCCTAAAACACCTTCCATGGAATCAATCACAGCAGAATCTATAGAGTTCATGAAGTTGCCTAATCTATCAGTGATAAGCCAGGCATACCCTTCACTCATTCTAACCCTTTTGGCAAGACGAAACAGCCTAGATCCAAGTACAACATTCATATGCACAACGAAGACCCTTGTTTCCATCGCCCTCAGTTTTTTCAGTTCTTTCATATTTAGATTTGACGGTCTTCAGCTGATGTTGAGAAGGAAACCACGTGTTCTAGCCAAATATCAGCCTCTTGGAATGCTTTATTCAGCTTAGAAAGAAACTGACTGCCACGATCAGTATCTTCGTACAAAAAAATTGCTGTATGCCATTCAAATCCTTGGCACAAGGAAGCCAGAGCTTTTGCCTGGTTTGAGTCATCTGGTGCAATCTGAATGAAGTAAGGGCTTTGTGTATAGGATGGACACTGGCCTCTATGAGTCTTTTGCCTGTATAACAGGTACACAAGCTTTGGCTCCAAGTTCTACTATAAATTTATCTTCTGTCCATGTTTGAGGCCCTAGAATGCTATGTACTTCTTCATTCTTTATCAATTCAAGGACTGCATTGCATTCAGAGAAAAGAAAATTAAACTGTGGTTATTTTACACCTTAGCAGACAACTTAAGTTTGTACGATTTAATGTTTCAGGAGAACATAAGGCCATAACAGTTTTATCAAAATGAGACTTGAACTCTGATAATCAGAATCAGAAAGAAACTTTAATGCATATTCTTCTGCCTCCAAGATCACATTACGGCAAATAGTAATCACACACTAGACTTCGAGAAAAAGGATTGTTTGATCAATGATGAGAAAGACAATAATTTACTTTGCAACAGCTAAAACAAAAATTGTAATGGAAATGATGTAGATAAAATAAAACCTGCTGATGCCACATCCAATTCATCCCCAGCATATTTCCTGCGAAGATCTATTCTTGTTCGATAATCTGGATGCAGGGCATAGAAATCCGAGTGCGCCATTGAAATACATAAATCTTCCGCGGCCCCCATGGACGAATTGGAATCAAGAACTGCACCAACACGGACTGAGAAATGAGTTGGTTCTGCAGTTCCATTTGTTCTATCTGCTATAGCATCTGCAGCAGCAGCAGCTCCCACTTTCAACACAAGGTAGAAAATAAAGTAAGCTAAAGAAACAAAGCCTTTAATTCTAATCATTGTGACTCTTCATACCATAGCAAAATATTGTTAACTTCTGGCTGTTCTGATAACTGTTTCTCTTTCGATTATTCTGATATAAAAAAGAATCAGTTCTTCCAAAAAAACATAAGGATTCATTTAATAGCTGAATATTCCATGGCTATCTACAGCTTATCTTGGAGAAGTTTGACTAGTTCAATTGGACAGCAAGAAGCAATGTGAATATAGTACAGTCTTGAAACTACTTAGAAAGTCAGGTCATGACCGGGGATTAATTAAATTAGTTAGATAAATAATTGTCAAGAACAAAATGTAAATAACTCATCAAATAATGAGTCCATGTCAAATGTAAATTTCTGCAGACATAGAAGATAATTTCCAGAAATATATTTATAGTCAAAATAATAAGAGATCCGGATTCCGGACCCTCCACAAAGTCGATGCAATCAAAAATTTGGCCTATATAGACAATGTTGAATGCAAGACAACGTATATACAGTACAAGTCAACAGAAGTTGACTATCATAGGTAACCAAATACCATCAAAAGATTTCAATTCAACTCTTATTTTGTTTAATATTTTATTTGGTAGGCGATGGATAAATAATTATTAAAATATATGCCCGTAGACTGTCCTAATTCTTGTTTCAACCGTGTCATAGTACGTTATCTCATTGGAAACGTTATTATATGAGAAATTTCATAGAAACCAACAATATCATTGTCACCAAGATAACCACAAAATTTGCCTTTCGCTATAGATTGTACATATTCTTTGACTAAAAAGAGTAGGTATCTCTTGGCATTAATGCGTCTTTTGGAGGAAATTCACCCTTCAAGAAATTGTGAATGAGAGATTATATTGAAGTGAACCAAATAGTAAATTTATAAAGAATAACGTTAATTATACTTTGTACCTTTACACTATTCAACTTTTACACTTTATATCGTAAAATATCAATTTTGGTAATCAATCGCCTCCAACTTCTAAATTTTTACACATTGTACCAATTACTCAATGGTGAATAAGAAATGATACGATATATATCCCTAATACCTTACTCAACTACGATTCTTTTTTGTGATATTAATGAGGTGAAAGAAATTTAGGAACCAGAAGCTAAGATCGAATGACATTGATTTCAGCGATTATTTATCAGATAACGATTTCTTAACATTGTCTCTACTGGAGAACGTGATTCTTCTTCGGCAAAACCAACAGAGATGTAGATGAACAACATGTAACTTAATGATTTTTGCAGGCTGTTTTACTTCCAGAGAAAGAACTACGGTGTAGTTGTCTCTAAACCCATGAATTTCATTAACCCGAATTTGAACACAAATTTGTACCCAGATTCATTTTCAAAAATCTAAGAATATTGTACTGGTGCATAGTGTGTGGTTAAAAAGAGACATTGTCGAAAGTAGGAAAAATTAGTGGGTTTACATGAGTCATTTGAGTAATTGGTGTAATGTGTGAAAATTTAGAAGTTTGAGGTGATTATTGCCAAAATTGGTACTTTAGTGCAAAGTGCAAAAAGAAGATAGATTTTAAGGGTGTAAAGTGCAATTAACCCTAAAGAATAATCTAACTTGAAACATCTTTGGAGACTACACGTACTATTCAGAAAGTTCCTGCAAATAGGAAAGTTGACAAGTACAATACTAACATTTATAGAAACACAAAGGGCATTAATTTAGGGTGTGTTCGTTTAGATTGAAAATATTTTCTCCTTGGAAAATATTTTACATGAAAAAATCCATTTTTCATATAATTTTTCGGTGTTCAGTTGACAAAATGAAAATATTTTGGAATAAATTTTTTTAATGGTTTTATCTTTAATTTTATGAATACAAGTTAAAAAAACTTATAAAAATGGTAATAAATACCTTATAAGTAATTGTGATTAATAAAAAATTGATTTTGTTCAAAATTAAATGATAGTACAATATAGTAGTAAAATATGCATAATGATAGTTAAATTAGTGTGGGAGCCATGATTGTATAAGAAAAATGAATGAAAAAGAATTGAAAACGAAAATAAGTTTAGCAAACGAAATTTCTAAAAGTAAGTATTTGAGGTTTAATGTCACTTTTGAATTATCTGGAAAATAACTTATGCTCAAAAATTCGTAAGTTATTTTCAGCTAGAGGAAGGAAAATTGGAAAATATTTTATATCGGAAAATATTTTCCGGTGTTTGGCACCAACAAAATTTCTGAATGCATATTTTCCTGAAAATATTTTACTACTGTCCAAACGAACACACCCATATAGTGAGCATTAAACAAAAAGTTAGCTTTGTTCAGTGATTTCAAAACTGAACTTATTTTAAATTCTTCATTTCAATTAAACAGAGAAATCTATATCGTCTCATACAATCGAGAACTTACTAACATCAATTAGGTCAACTGGAATTATTTTGTGACATAAAAAGGCGAAGAATAGATTAACTACAAAATGCCCCCTGAAATAATACAACTATTTAATTTTGTTTGCTTGCTCCATACGGTTTTTCAAATTTTCCTATGTGATGCAATCATCCGAGAAACCGTAAATTGAATTGGATTTTGTCATTTTATGCAGCATGCTCACGTTACAATAAAATAATGGAGAATTTTATGTTCTGCTCAGTGTATGGTGCTTTGGAAATTATGTATACCATCATTCAAAGTATATCCTGTTATATCGTAAAACATTCAAAAGTATAATATTATGGTACCATAATGGGATCATATAATTTTCCTAATATAAGGTATATACTTTAAAAAATATCAACTAGATTGTGTTGTTTCATCTATGAAAATACTAAAATACTTAGGTAGACCTTTCTTTGGACCCATATGAAGATCTTAGGGTCAAAATTAAATTTTGAACAAATTCTACTTACACATTCTATGGTTTAGGCGTTTTCCTTATTACCTCATATAGTTTGAAAAACTACAAAAATACCCTTGTACTTCTGATTTAATGTCCAATAAATGGAAAAATGGCTAAAGTGACGGGATACATGAATGCCACTCGCGGATTAATGCTCTTGGTTTTGAAAATTTTTGGCATGTTTCCCTGTTTCTTTCCAAATTACCCCATGTTGATTAAATGGTAATTGAATAATTAAATTACTTTGGGGGATAAAATAGAACTAAACAAAAAATGTTGAGGCCAAAATAAAAAAACTAATCATCTTTCTCTCTTATAAGCCTCAACCATCCCTTGCACCACATGCAACCACCTCTATCCTCAGCCACCAACCCCAACCCCCTTTCCATCCCAATACCAACCATCTCCCATCGTCACCACCTATTCCGCCATCCCTGTCTTTTTCCCCATTTTGATCTATCGCCAACTCCCATCTCCACCACCACCACCTACCCCAGCCTTATGGGAGGATGCCCCACCCGCCCCTAAAAGTTATAAAATTGTATTTCCCCTTGCAAAATTTTAACATTTTTATTATACTCTTATATAAATTAGACTTTGCAGTTTGCCACCCAAAAAAACTTAGGAAATATATATATATATATACTTATGTGTGTGTGTATATATATATATACACACACACATACATATATGTACATATATATATTTGTATATATATACACCACACACACATACACATATACATATATAGTCTTATTCTCCAAAACTTTTGAAATTATATTATTTCTAATGATTTTTTTCTTAAAAAGTTCAATAACACCCTTATAAAAATTAAGGTATACTCCTTTAAATGTTTTACAAAATTATGAAAAATGCCTCTCCAAATATATACCTATATAATTTGTCACCTAAAGTCCAACTCTTGCGTTCAATTCTACCAGCCTCCCACCTAATCAGCAACCTCTATCCCCATTCCCTATCACCCCCAATCTTGCCACCCAAAGCCCACCTCTCCCACTTGATCTGTCTCCAAACAGCGCCACCACCAACCCCCAATCCCGCTACCTCTACTCCCATCCCTGATTTCTCACGCCCCAAGCCCCTAACCCCCAATCTACTCTCCCAACCACCAACTCTACCCTCGATCTCCCTTCCCCAAGCTGCTAACCTCCTAATTTGTTCCACTATGCCACTCCTGTTCTCACACTCCCCTATTCCACCCCTCAACCCATACCCCACCACCCCTAGCACCTCATCTACTATTTTTTTTTTTGAAGTTTTTTGAACTTTTTTAAAAATTAAATTTCTAGTATTCTTTCTTCCATCTAATTTTTTATGATTTTTTTTTTTTTACTTTTATTCTTATTTTCTTGATTTTTTTTCATTTTATTTTTATTTTTATTTTTCCTAAATTTTTTTTTTTTTACATTTTATGAAATTTTTGTTTCCTGTTTTTTCATTTTACTTTTTATTTTATATTTTCTTTACTTTGTATAATATCTTAGATACTACTACTATTTAAAAGAGATACAAAAGTATAAATAGTTAATTGATACACATTTAACTCTTCCATTAACAGAGATGTTTTCGTCCAATGGACACTTAAACTGAAAGCACATGTGGGTTTTTGTAGGTTTTTAAACTATATGGGGCCATGGGGGTCATAAGGAAAAACGACCAAACCACAGGGGGTGTAACTGAATATTTTTTCAAAATTTTGTGAAATCTTGCTTTCATGAGCTGAAGACACAGTTTATGGCTTCAATAAAATTAAAGGTGGATGATTGGGTGGAGGTTCTATTCCCACCGTTAGATTAAAAAGGGTTAATGCACTATATTTCCCAAATTACCCTAAATTTGAACTTTATACACCAAAATATCAATTTCGCAATTAACTACCTCTAAGTTTTATTTTTTGCACTTTGCACCAATTACTTAAGGTTGAATGCTAAAATGATCCATCTATTTACTATTATTTTACCCAACTCCCAAAATAGTCATTGGTCCACCACATTAACCAATCACCAATATACTTAACTCACACACTACACTACCACCATTTTTGTGAAAACCCAACCCGTACACTTATTGGTAATAATTAAGACCTAATAATAGATTAATAGTTATTTTGAACCCACAAGTTATTAGGTCTATTATACAGTATAACTTTGTACTGTCAAGGGATACACATTAAATATTAAAAGAGACAGCATATATATATATATATATATATATATAATATATATATATATATATATATACCTAAGGTTAAATAATTATACGACATATTATATTGAGGTTTAGGTTTACCATTGTTTTTAGAGAGAAAGGGGGGAAAAAGAAAAAGAAGCAAGACTACAATTTCAATTATACTTGTTGCCAAGTTGAGCAAAATTGAATTGATGATGAGGACTTGATCATCGAAGTAAGGCAGCAAAGCATAGTTGAATTGATGAGCCATTAGTTTATTCAAAAAAATAAGTTAGAAGATAGGAAATCAATTCAGAAAATTGTGTTTTCACATAATCTAACGTTAGGCAAGAATTCACGGGTTTTGGATTATTTAAGTTAAACTCACACATTTCGGATTATTTAAAGATAAGTGGTTCTAACTTCTTTCATGTTTTAAAGTCTCTTTCTATGAAATTATATTTTTCAAAGTATTATATTACGTTATGAAATATGAATTGAGTATATGATTAATTTGTGGTTTATTAATATGATACTAGGAAGTAGAACTTGATTTAAATATAATGTTTTGTGATGTATGCTTCGTTACTTTTGATATAAAAATTAAATTGGCTCTTGGAATAACTATGATGACGTCGGTAGGAACTAGTTCCAACCTCTCCTCCCAACAAGGTGTAGTTGGTCTATGTTTGTCTCCACCCAACAGAGAGTAGTTGGCCTATGTCTAGCCCTTGTCTAACAGGTATAATAATTATTACTGGATATCTAGATTACCAATTAAACCTTAGAAATCCTTGAACCCAGTGATATGAATTTGTACGATGGATACGTATTGTTATTATTTGTTTCCGGTCTATATTATGAATATAAAATGTTCACTTTTATTTTATACTTACGTACATGTAATTTTTGGAACTTGTGATTTTATAAAACTATACCTACATGTATATATATATATATAGCATGTGAAACATGATTTGTAAAGTTACATTTATGTAACACACTCAATTTGGTGAAAGAGGTCTTAGACTACTTACTGGGTAAGTGTTTACTCACCTCATTATATAACATTTTTCTGAAGAGGTATTCGTAGTTTTTCTAAGGCGAGTAACTGGAGGTTTGATGTTTTGATATGGAGTGTTATTCGTGGGAAGATGAGCTCACGACGTGTTGTGACCCCCAGTTTTGGGACGTGATATCTAATGGTATCAGAGTAAAAGGTTATGATCTATGCGCACGTCTCAGACTGGAGGTTTAGGATGCCAGACTGTGGAGTTTGTCATAGTTAGGTGTGAATATGTAGTTTTTACGACTTTGGAATATAGCTTTTGATATTTGGCTATATTTTAGAAACTGATGGATTAAACTAGATCCTTTTGGCTTAAACAACTTTAGACCTCATATGATCCTTGAGTTCGTGTGGCCAACAGTTTTAATCAAAGTACATTACAGAAACATGGTTTGTGAAGTTTCGAAGACGAAACTTCCTTTAAAGGGGGTAAATGTGAAAACCCAACCCGTACACTTATTGGTAATAATTAAGGCTCAACAATAGATTAATAGTTATTTTGAACCCACAAGTTATTAGGTTGGATAGAATAGATAACTAAGTACTATCAAGGGACTATTTGTTAAATACTAAAAGTTGAGATTTATATATATACACCTAGAGTTAAATAATTATAAAGCATATTATATTGCAATTTAGGGTTACCGTCGTTTTAGGGAGAAAGGAAAAAAAAAAAAGAAGAAGAAGAGGAAGAAAAAATAAAACTATGGTTTCAATTATACTTGCTATTAAGTTGGGCAAAATCAAATTGATGATGACAACTTGATTACTGAAGAATGGCAGCAAAGCATAGATGAATTGATGAGCCATTAGAACTCAAAAATTAAGTTAGAAGATAGGAAATTGAATATACAAATTCTGTTGTTGCATAATCTAACATTAGGCAAGAATTCACGAGTTTTGAATTATTTAAGTTAAACTCACATATTTCGGATTATTTAAAGGTAAGTGGTTCTCCCCTCTTTCATGTTTTAAAAAATCTCTTTCTATGAAATTATATTTTGCAAAATACATGTTTTGAATGAAATTCGAAATTTTGAGTATATGATTAATTTATGGTTTATTAATATGAACCTAGTAAGTGTAACTTGATTCAAATATAATGTTTGGATGATGTATGCTTCATTACTTATGATATGAAAATTAATTGTCTCTTGGAATAACTATGGTATGTCAGTAGGAACTATTTCCAACCTCTCTACCGAGCAGGATGTAGCTAGCCAATGTTTGACTCCATCCAGCGAAGGATAGCTAGCCTATGTCTGATTCTTGTCTAACGGGTATAATAATTAGCACTGAGTATCTAGGTTACCTATTAAGCCTTAGGAAACCTTTGAACCTTAAATGTTATGAATTTGTACGATGGATTGTTATTATTTGGTTTCCCTATATGTTATAAATATAAAATGTTCACTTTTATTTACCACTTGCGTATATGTAATTTTTGGAACTTGTAATTTTTATAAAACTATACCTATATATGTATATGTATGCTTTAACGTGTGAAACATCATTTGTAAAGTTATATTTATATAATGCAAGACTTAATCTGGTGACAAAGGTCTTACACTACTTACTAGCAAGTGTGTGCTCACTCCATTATATAATATTTATGCAGGTGTTTATAGTTTTTCTAAGACAAGTGATTGGAGGTTTGAGATTTTGAGCCTTGTGTCCTCGTGAGAAGGTGAGGGCACGATGTGTTACAACCTTGGGAGTGGGGTGTGATAGTAACTATAACACTTGGATCTTGGGTTAACCCAATAACTTTTGCGTATAAACAGGTTCAAAATGTTTAAGTCAAGTTGTTAGTAACTCAAAATCAAGGTGTTATAAATAATTAAATATCCCTTACCACTTCTGATGTGAGATGCGATATCACATTCAGCCTTTCTTTTAGACTGTGTCCTCTCAAAGTCCAATTCGGAGCCCAATAACATCGATAACATATCACATACACCGCATAGCTCAACCTAATATCACTGGCTCAGTCTCACCCCGTGTAGAGACCACACGAGATTCGCTATGATATTACTAAATGTCACAGCGCTCCAAAAAGGTAAGGCCACGCGTCGCACCCTAGGGTACAACCCAAAGATGTCAGGCATCAATATCATGAACAATCTAAATTAACCATTAATTTCCAATAAAGAAAGAATCGTCCAAAAAAATATTAAATCTCTACAACTGTCAAATAAAACTCTCTAAAATCTAGAGTGCCAAAATACTCATAAAACATGCTTAAATCAAATAGATTGTGTTGGCACAAGCGTAAAAAATAAAAAATAAAAAATCCAAAACCTAACAGCTAGATCCGTGCTAAGTCAATGAAAAGTCACCACTCACAAAGACTAGATTTATTTCCCCTCTTACTCTATATCATCACCCACATTTGCAAAACAATTGATTAAAGTGGAATGAGCAAACACTTGCTCAGTAAGTAGTTCATTTCCTCTTTTACCGGATTGAGTACGTTACATATATATAACTTCACAAACTTGTTTCACATGTTGGACATGCATATATAAATATAGATACAATTTAATAAATAAATACGTAATTAATTAATCACAATTCCAAATAATTACATATATGTAAGTGACAAATAAAAGTAAACACTTCATATCCATATCATAGAGCCAAACCAAATCCTAATAATACGTATCCACCATACAAATTCGTAACACTGGGTTCAAGGGTTTCTTAAGGCTTAATCAGCAACCTAGATATCCAATGCTAACTATTATACTCGTTAGACAAGGGCCAGATATAGGCCAGCTACCCTCTGCTAAGTGGAGTTAAACATAAGCCAATTACACTCTGCTAGGGGGAAAGATAGGAATTAGCTCCCACCGACATCACCAAAATTATTCCAAGAGTCAAGTAATTTTTCATATCAAAAGTAACGAAGCATATATCACACAAACATTATATTTAATCAAAGTGCCACTTATTAAATTCATATTAAGAAACATTAAATTAACCACACTTAATCCGAATTTCATATATAATATAATATTTTGCAAAATATAATTTTCGTAGAAAGATACTTTTAAAATATAACAAAAGAGTTTAGAACAACTTACATTTTAATAATATGAAATGTGAGGGTTTAACTTAAATAATCTGAATATTTTGAGCTTTCACCTATCAAATAACTAAAATACTTAATTTCTCGTAGTAAAATCAATACACCGTCTAGGACATTATATTGCTAAACCCAAAATATTAAATATATGACTTAATACTTGAACCACATCGAAAGTGGGAGAAGATATTGTATTGTATATTACACCACGGTTATGGCCTATTAACAAATTGATTTAAACATTTTGAACCTATTGTTTTTGCTCAAAAGTTATTGGGCTAGCCTAAGATCGGGGTATTGTAGTTGGTATTAGAGCAAATCTTGTGTGGTCTCTGCACGGAGTGAGATTGAGTTAGTGGTATTGAACCGCACTACGCGGTGTGTGTGACATGGTATTGTGCTCAAATGTAGACTTTGTCAGAACGCAAGACCTTAAGGAAGGGTGAATGTGATGCCCTATCCCATATTAAAGTAAAAAATCATGTCTTTGGCTATTGTATTGTATATAATACTACAGGTTATGGGTTAATAATAACTTAGTTTAATTATTTTGAATCCGTTATTTCTGTTCAAAAGTTATTGGGTCAACTCAAGGCCTAGTATTACAATTTTTCTCTTCCAATCACCCTTCCTAGCTACCATCAATCACCCCTCCCCATTCCCAACCCCCATTGAGTTGTTAGTGCAATGTATGAGTTGAGTGTATTGGTGAAGAAAGGGTAATTTGGAAAGTTGGGTAAGATATAGGGATGCATGAGTCATTTTAGTGTTCAGCATAGATAATTAGTGCAAAGTGTAAAATATTAGAAGTTGAAGGTCATTAATTGCAAGAATTGATACTTTAGGTTGCAAAGTTTAAAAGTAGGATAGTTTGAGGGTGCAAAGTGCATTTAAACAAATTAAAAAAAAAACTTATTTAATCCCTAAGGCTACAAATTTGATTCTATTGATGTCCTATGCAAATTCTATATAAATTGCAACAGAGATTAGCATGAGCACAATTTACGTGACGTGGAATAAGATCTTTTAAGAAAGCATATGTAATATTTTGTTGTGTATCGCTAAAAGTCCTTTTCCCAACTCATGTGAATCAAGTGTTCTAAAATCTGTTAGTAAATGAAATTTGCATAGAGCTTTAATAGGATCATATGAGTAATCTTGATGATGAAATAAGTTAACGGAGGAAGTAGAATTTCCACCCAAAGTTGGCGATTGTTATGGTCATTTACCCTAAATTCAATGGGTTATGGACATATGATTAATACTTCTTTGGCGGGTAATACGGAACTTAATCCCAAATACCAGATCTATGGTTAGAACTTTTTGAATATGAATTGAATTAATCACAAAATTTAATCTACAGCTAAATTACTTCTATATGCATGTTTCATCTAAGAGAAAATTCCTCATTTTGAATCAAAATGATGATTGGTCAAAAAGAAAGATCCTTGAAAAAGTACATTTACACGAGCTACTTACTACCTACTTCTTTCATTAAGACCATTCTTAGACAAGGCAAATGAATTGAGCCCTTGTTATGTAACTACACAAATGAACTCAACCATATTTTCAAATAACTATCTACATGTACTGTACCCAAAGCTTTAACCAAAAACCATTAACTCAAGCTAAATTAACAGGTCAACAGATTAACTGTCATGAATGCATTACTCCTGCTCATGTTTGGCCTGATCATCTGTAGATTGCATCACAAAAGCTGGCTTCAAGAAAATTCCCTTTCTTTTCAATTGGAAACACCCAAATCAGTAGCTTGGATATATGAACTTCTTCTGTCTGATATATCTGTATTTTTCTGCTCACTCATGAACTGGTTTGTCCAGGAGAAACATCATTTCTTTGCTCAGACAGCTGAACTTCATGAATGGAATTGCTTTCCAAATTTTCATTAGCTTGACCATCATTAGCTGAAATGTTTAAATGGCTTTGCCTGGATTCATGAGTTATGCCTGTTCTAGACAAATCATCTATATTGTACCGATCATAGAGCCTCGAACCTCTTCTTCACTAGATGAATGTCTACTGGGATCAGGATCAACCATTGAGTGAATTCTTGATACATTATTGCTTCTGAATGACAGGAAAAGGAAACATTTGTGGCTGGAAGATACTACAATTGCAGTGAGTCTTCGACCAACTGAGGTCTCCGAGCATAACACTGCAAATATCAATGCTGATCCTATTATAATAAAGAGCCCTCCAAAGTTATATGCAGTTAAACTAGGACTGGCTCGGTTGATTGAATCAATTTGGTTATCAGAAGAATATTTAAGTCCAAAGTTTTTCTGCTCAATTCCAGTCATGTTTGCAGATTCTGTGACTGCTAGGATTGCCCTCGAAAAATGGACTACAAGTGGAGATTCTAATGGGAGTGCCTAAATCAACATTGTTAAATACTTCATATCAGAAGCTGTCATCAAGAAACAAAAGATAGTATAACTAGAAAAAGAACCAAATGAATCACAAGTACTAGTTTGTAGATTTCATCTCTCCGTTACCTATCTATCAATAATTTAATGGTATTCAGTAATCACAAAGATAACAAATTAGAATAAAGAGCCTAAATTCAGCTTCACGTGAAGATTACTATGACATTTTTCCCATCAGACGCGTGGTCGCACAGAAAGAGAGAAAGAGGGAGGATAACTTACAAAGCCAAATCCATCAAAGATATTCTGTAATCGGAATCATATCGATCAAGAAACAGCTTCATGTAGGGGATCTCATCAAAGATGGCATCCATTCCTCCATTTTTGGTCCCTTTAGACATGGCACTATGATATTCCTCAATGGTTGAGTATTCCTTGATCCTTGACTCGCTTATATTGAGACGACTTATCAAGAAATCTCTGACGAACGTATCAGTTTGGCAACCAATGCTAGAATCATCAGAAAGACTAAAATCTAATTGATATACCGCAAACATTGCCGATAAATTTGCTGTGTAGCTCTGCATTAGGATAAAAGCCATGAACAGCCACACAACCGAACACAAACCTCGACCAGTTGTTGACAACCATGTTCCCTGTCAGCAGCAAAAGAAAAAATATTCATTTGAAGATAATGTCATTGGTTATTTACCTCTCTCTAGAAAACAGAACAAATGACAATTGTGTTCTTGTTATATGAAAATCATATCGGACAAGGGAAGGAACATTTTGCCACAGAGTGCTATCAACTTACTTTCAGGAAAAGCAAGGACTGCAATTGGAAACCAAAAAGGCAAGCCAAGTTGCTGTTTCTGTGGTCTAATAGAATCTGAATTGTTCTTTGCTCGATTCTTCAATATTCGAAGGACTATTCCAATAAAAATGCAGGTGGAGAAAATTGTTAGCCAAAGATCCCACCCAAAAGGCTTTACGAAAACCCACATGTCTTTCTCTTTTTTGTTTTTTACCACCATTACAGTTCCTGATTCAGAATATGGCAGCCTAAAATCAACATCTTTTGCGCGGTCTGACAAAATCGTCGTGTCACCAACCACCATATCAGAAAAGCCTACTCCATCATCAAAACGAAGAGAATGCAATATCAGATTGATGCTACACTTATTCTTTGTTGATTTATTATAATTTATTCCAAAAACAAAGAAATAGGTAGAAATATAAAGAGAAGTACAGGTGAGAAGTGAGGAGAAACCAACCTTGCCCGATATGTTATGAAGAAGTACGTTATATGTTCCGTTGCTAAGTCCACTTGCATTTGTAAAAGGAATGAACTCATAATCAACAGCGAAAGGTAGCTGCTGCAATGCAGAAACGAATATGTCTATTGAAAATCCAGTGACATTAGTCTGGTCTGTCCGAGGATCTGTTGAAACATTGACAAATTCAGTGAAACCATCTTTCTTAGGGACCCCTACTCTTAGTTTCCCTGTCCAAGGAATAGACCAACCTTTTGGCCGCTTTACTGAATCTCCAGGCCAGACAATGCTTTTCAATTCCTTTGTTGAAGTTTAATATTTCTGTTTTCTACCTGACTAAGGTAATTTTCTAACGAGTTATTCCTCCATCAGGCGACCAGTAACCAATTGGTCTGTCTCCTTTTTCATATACATTGAATATCTCCAATAATGAAGGTTTCAGCTGCCGATCAATTAAACGGAACTCTCCAGTCAAGCCTTCAAATGTAATATTATGGAGTTCATCTAGAAGTTTTCATCCAAGTTGGGAGATTCTTAAATTAGAAAACTCATCAACATTCTTGCCATCGTTCACCGTGAACAAGGCTGGATTTACCGGTCCAACCCTTTCAGCCGCCATTGCCAATGCCCAAACTGTGTCATACGCCCATAAACCATACACGTTTAACTCGGTCATTGTACTTTCAGGTTTCATCAGAAGCATATTCTTTTTCCACTTGATTCTGAAACTGTCTAGATTTTCTGAGGCAGGCACATAAGGCCTGAGGCAAAACACCTTCCATTGAACCAACATCAGAATCTATCGAGTTCATGAAGTTGCCTAAGCCATCAGTAGTAAGCCAGGCATACCCTTCTCACTCATCATTCCAGCATTTTTGGCAAGAAGAAAGAGCCTAGACCCAAGTACAGCATTCATATGCACCATGAAGACCCTAGTTTGCATTGTCTTCAGTCTTTTTAGCTCTTTCTTGATGTAATGGTCTGCAGCTGATGTTGAAATCCCAACCATGTATGCTACCCGGGTGTATCCTTCTGGAATGCATTATATAGCTCAGAAATAAATCGGGTTCCATAATCAGAATCTTCGAACAAAATGACTGCTTCATGCCATTCAAATCCTCGGCAGAGGGCAGCCAGAGCTTTCATTGGTTTGAATCATCTGGTGTGGTTGAATGTTGTAAGGGCTTTGTGGGTAGGAAAGAGATTGGCTTCTAGCATTGAAGGATATAACAGGCACATGAGCTTTTCCTCCAAGTACTGCATTCCATCCAGAGGAAACAATGTTAATCCTGGTGAACTTCAGAACATCAAAAACTTACTTTAAAAGTCTGATTTTTATGTTTCCAGTAAAATTTAGTCAAAAGTTATATGTCACAGTTCGTGTGAAAATCCAAATCGGCCCACTCTTTGATATTAATTAAGTCTTAATAATAATAGTGGTTTTAATCTCACAAGTTATTTGGTTAGATTCATAGGTAATTAAGTTTTATAAAAGGACTAATCATTAAATACTATAAGTAAATATTTATTATATATAGTTAGGGTTAAAAGAGTATACGACATATTTTATATTGAGTTTTAATGTTACGACTGTATAAGCTAAAGAGCAAGAAGAGGTAAATAACCAATTGACATTATCTTCAAATGAATATTTTTTCTTGACAGCTGTCTGATAGATAACATTATGTCAACAAATGGTCGAGGTAAAAACACCATTCTTATAACATCATTTCAGTTAGGTTTCGTATTCAAAATTCTTGACATGAAAATTATATTGGCTTTTATTATTTAAGAATTGGTGGAATTATATTGATTTTTTTTTTTTAAAAAAAGAAATTTTAACCCGGTGTGTTATGGCCGAAGCCATATTCCTATGAAAATTTGATACACCGATTTGGCAGTGAACTTACTGCCAAATCAAATTCTTGATTTGAATTTAAAAAAAAAGAAAAAAAGAACGGAGGTAATTATATCGATCTTATTATTGGATTATTTAGGATATGTTTATGGATGAAATTATAGAATTAATTAATGGAGCAATGACAATTAAGGTTCGTATTCGAAATTCTTGAATATAATTGTATTGGTTTTTATTAATTAAAAATTGGTGGAATTATATTAATTTAAAAAAAAAAAAAAAAAAGAAATTTCAACCCTACGCATTATGGTCGAAGCCATATTCCTATGAAAATTTGATACACCGATTTGGCAGTGAACTTACTGCCAAATCAAATTCTTGATATTGAATTCTTCGTTTTTTTGTTTTTAAGAAACTTTTTTAAACAATTCAAATATTGGTTGCATGTTGGCTTGGCAACAAGGGTTGCTGCCAATTATGTTAGTGACTACAAATAAAAAAAAATTTCTCTTGGAATAATTAATAATAAGAGTTAGTAAGGGTATTGGAGTGTGAACATCATTATCAATGTCCCATTACAGTTTAATAGGTTATTCACTATTTTTAGTCTTAAATAAGTTGTTGTCTTGTGTTATCAATTGGAATTTTAGTTGAATTAATTTGTAGAGTGATTTTTGTTTGAGATTAGTTAAGATGTTGAGAGCTTAATGAATCTTTGATCGTGCGATTTTTTTTATTTAGAAAAGTCAGAGAATAGAGTTCTATTTTATTTTTTTAGAAATGATTAATTGATTGTATTTTATTTAGGAATTTATTTGACATTATTAGATTGAGAATTAAATTTCATTTTAATTGTATTATAGGTGACGTGAACTCTTTATGAATCGAATATTTGAGCTAAGTTTAACGCTTGAATAAGTCGTTGAGGTAAGAGGTTCTAATTCTCTTTCATATTTTTAAAAATTAATTGTAAAACTCTTGTTTGAAAATTATATTTACGCATTAAATCGGACCGAGTATGATGATTTACTTTTATTATTTGATTATATAAAACTATTGTAAGTGGCAATTTGACATGATAAATTACTTGTGTGATGCATGCTTGATATTTTGACTATTGTATTGTTTGGCTCTTGGCTATCTTTGGTGGAATTAGTGGGAGCTAGTTCCCAATACTCTATATGGGTCTTTGTATGGCCATTTTTTCAACGGGTTATAGTAGTTGGACTTTGTTAGGCCCTTTTCCTAGCGGGTTATAGAAGTTAGGATTGGATATCCAGCTTGCCAATAAAGCTATTGAAAACCCATGAGCCTAATATTGGTTATTGTATTGTGTTTATACTTTTGTCATGGATATTTAGTATTGAATTGTAATTATTGGAATTATTGATAATGCCACTTATCTGTATATGTACTCGTACCTTATCGTTTTAAAATATATTTGCTTATATATATGTATGCATGTTACAATGTGTTTGAAACAAGTTTTCAAAGTATAGATATTACATAACATACTCGTTTCAAATGGAATAGAATTCAAACTTCTTATTGAGCAATGTGTATGCTCACCCCATTATATTATGTTTTTGCAGGTGTTCGTAATTTTCCTTTAAGGCAAGTGATTGGATATTAGAGATTTTGAGTCTTGTGTCCTCGTGGAAAAGTGAGAGTACGGCGTGTTACGTCTCCGGTTTTGGGGCATGACATTTAATGGTATCATAGCCCAAGTTGTTGATTTAAGTCACTTAAGTTGAACAGGTATTAGATCGTTCTTAGCATATAGAAATTACATATAATGCATAGTGTGGCGATGGCTAGCCCATATTGTGTGTATTGTGTTTTCTTTGAATTCGATACAAGTGTAGTTATGAGTGAAGTTTAGTGTTTGACAAATCGGAATTCTCATTCAATGTTTGAGGAATTAAAAGTTAAGAATTTGTCGATGAAAAATATGAAAATTTTGGAACGTTTGCCAAAAGATAAAAATCTAAGAAAGTGAATGATATTAGGACTTTCAAGATTTGAACTAGTAATTGGTAACTTTAGAGGATTTATTGTGATTGAGGTAAAAGTATTATAAGGAATTTGAGCAGACAATAGATAAGTTTTGATAATGCTAATGGATTTGGGTGGATAGACTTATACCTATGTAGCATAATAAGTAAGAATCTGTTATAGTTAATCTATGCGGGACTGAATATTACTTATGTCAAACTTTTTAATTTTTGCAATGGTATTCATACTTTAGTAAGGATGACGATAATTAAATGTAATTTTAGGTATAAGGTTTTGAAATTTGTTGAGTGAGAGGAAATTTTAAAAAAAAAAATTATTTTCTAAAATTTATTTTCATTATTTTCTCTTTAAATGGTATGTTTTTATTCAAAAGTATTTATATAAGAGTTTTAGTGATTTTATGTTCACTGTCAAATCGGTGAATCAAACTTTCAAGGAATATGGCTTCGGCCAAACACACAGATCAAGAACATTGATTTAAGAGACAGCTTTAAATCAAAATAAATGATAAAATTTCAATTACTTTTATGAGCGACAATCTGTTATAGAAAATTCCAAAATGACCACTAGTTGTTGTGTTTGAAAGTAGATTTTAGATGTTTAATTTGATATAAGAATCATGATCCAATTCTTTATATATTATTTTTAAAAAATTTTCGAATATGACTAAAACTATCTTTAAATAAGAAAAGCTAGATATAATTAATTCCATTTCAATTTTTTTTTTTATTATTTTACCTAAGACATGATGTCTTTTTTGAATGGTTTCATAATTCAGTTTTATTCTGTCAAAATTTTTTGATAGTTTTAGTAAAATTCGAAATGCATACAAAGAAGTGTATAAGAGACAAGACCATATTGCCAATTTAATGCGTACATATATATTTTCAAATAAAGCTTGTACAATATAAGGGCTAATTTTCACCTATTTATTATTTGAATTAGAAATTGAGATTCTCAGAAAAGTTGCTTATTATGAATCTAGTTTTGTTATATTCAAAAGTTATATCTATTTGAGTTATATACCTCAAACAATAAAGATACATTGATTTCAATAAAAATATAGAATTTAGGATGTCACAATAATGTTTAATCATGATTGTATAATTTCAGATCAATATTTTGCTTTAAAGTTTTTGATATGGAAAAGTTTTCTTCATAAGAATTTTATTTTATTGATATGCAACTGTTTCTAAAAACATCAAGGTCATAAATTTTGAAATTGTATAACTCAAGATATAATGATTTTAATTAACCTTGTCAATTTTGAAAAAAAAAAAGAGATCATATTGTTGCCCTTATAATAATTTTATAAATTGAGATCATTTCTGAGCTGATTTGAGTAGGGATTCGGAAAAAAAAAAAAAAGCTTAAATTACTCAGGACTTATTGGCAAGAGTGTTGATTACTACTAGTATACTTTTGCTATATAAGATTGGATACTTGAAATTGCATATCTAATTATACAGTTCTTGCCCCCACTTACTGTAGTATGTGATTTTTATAAGAAAAGTACTATATATTTGGGACAGTAGATAATTGATATTGTGGAGCAATTTAAGCACTATCTTAGGGATTAATGTAAGAGTTCCATATATCTACATACATTTAAGGACACATAACAAGAGTTTTTGAAGTGAGGTAATAAATTATTTTCATTTAGGAAAATGATATTGCAAACTTAAAAGCACGAATTGATTTAGAGTGTGAGTATTCCGTTTTGGAAATTGCATAGTTCTATTCTCTATATTCTAGATGTTTCAACTTGGTATTTAATTCGGATAAATTTGTGGGTAATTGATGTAAATTAGGAAACAAGGTATATACATTGTTGTGGTTAGTAGCTTAGTGGATTTATGGAGGAAGTTTTCACTAAGGAAACTAAATTCGACTACTATAAGTTTTAGACTTGGATATTAGAGAATGTTTTTAAATTTTTATACAATGGCTGTAATTTCGTTATAAATTTCAGGAAAGTAACTCGGGTAAGTTTCGAGGACGAAACTTATTTTAAGGGGGGTAGAATGTAAAAACCCAAATCAGCCCACTCTTTAGATGATATTAATTAAACCTTAATAATAATAGTAGTTTTAAACCCACAAGTTATTTGGTTGGATTCATAGGTAATTAAGTTTTATAAAGGGACTAATCATTAAATACTATAAGTAAATATTTATTATATATAGTTAGGGTTAAAAGAGTATACGACATATTTTATACTGAGTTTTAATGTTACGACCGTATAAGTGAAAGAGGAAGAAGAAGGAAAAAGAATTTGATCGATCTCGACGACTCAAAGTGGAGATAATTATATTCGATCTTATTATTGGATTATTTAGGATATGTTTATGGATGAAATTATAGAATTAATTCAATGGTGTTCATGGAGTTAGGTTTCGTATTCAAAATTCTTGACATGAAAATTATATTGGCTTTTATTATTTAAGAATTGGTGGAATTATATTAATTTTTTTTTTTTTAAAAAAAGAAATTTTGACCCGATGTGTTATGGCCGAAACCATATTCCTATGAAAATTTGATACACCGATTTGGCAGTGAAGGTGAGACTTACTGCCAAATCAAATTCTTGATTTGAATTTTTAAAAAAAGAAAAAAGAACGGAATCTTGGCTACATGTTGGCAGCTATTCATCGTGGAATTGGGTTTGCTTCCTGCCGAGACACATTGGCTGCATGGCTGCATGTTGGCAGCCATTATTTGGATTTGGGAGATTTAACTAAAAAATTTTGCTGAAAAAAATTAGGAAACGAGGCTGCATGGCAGCAGCCCGTTAAACATTTTTGCAAGTGGGTTTCGGCAGCAAGGGTTAGAAGCCACATTATGTTAGTGACAAATAATAATAAAAAAAAAAATTCTCTTGGAATAATTAATAATAAGAGTTGATAAGGATATTGGTATTTAAGGCGTCATTATCAATGTCCCATTATACACAATTTAAAGATTGTTCACTATTTTTAGTGCTAAATAAGTTGTTGTATCTGTCTCTTATACACATTTAGTTGAATATAATTTGTAGAGTGATTTTCAAACTTTAGAAACAAAAGATGTTAAGTGACATACAGTGAATCTTTGATCGTAACATTTTTTTTAAGTATAAATACAGAGAATAGAGTTCATGATTTATTTTTTTAGAAATGATTAATTGATTGTATTTTATTTTAGGAATTTATTTGACATTATTAGATTGAAAATTAAATTTCATTTTAATTGTATTACAGGTGACCAGAACTCTTTATGAGTCGAATATTTGAGCTAAGTTTAACGCTTGAATAAGTCGTTGAGGTAAGAGATTCTAATTCTCTTTCATATTTTCAAAAATTAATTGTAAAATTCTTGTTTGAAAATTATATGTACGCATTAAATCAGACCGAGTATGGTTTACTTTTCTTATTTGATTATATCAAACTATTGTAAAGTGGCAATTTGACATGATAAATTACTTGTGTGATGCATGCTTGATATTTTGACTATTGTATTGTTTGGCTTTTGGCTATCTTTGGTGGAATTAGTGGGACTAGTTCCCAATACTCTATATGAGTCTTTGTATGGCCCTTTTTCCAACGGGTTATAGACTCATATAGAGTGTAGTTGGATTTTGTTATGCCTCTTTTCCTAACAGGTTATAGTAGTTAGAATTGGATATCCACACTACTAAAAAAGTGTTAGTTACCTACATATTTTGCTGCGGCTTTTATCCAAAAGTCTGCAGGTAGCAAGACTTCCCGTGGATTTGGGAGCCAAAAAAAATCCGCTGGTAAAAAGGTTGTGGATACTTATTTGCTGCGGATCATAAAATCCACAGCTAATTTGATGAGGATTTTGATGCGGAAATTTACATGCGGATATTTTTCGCTTCTAATTTCGCATCAATATTTCGTTAAGAAATTGTTTAGAAGGACTTTTACATGCGGATATTTTCCGCTTTTAATTCCGCATCAATATTTCGTTAAGAAATTGTTTAGAAGGACTTTTAATGGGGATTTTGTTGCGGAAAATATCCGCATGTAAATTTTCGCAGCAAAATCCCCATAAAATTCCATATAAAATTCCGTAGCAAAATCCCTAGCAAATATCCCCATTAGATCCCCTGTATCATGTCTCCTAATATCGCAGTAAAATCTGCAAGTAATATCCGCATTTAATTGTGCAGGTAAAAAAAATCGGCATATAATTTCGCAGCCAAATCCCCAAATAATTTTCGCAGTAAATAATTTCCGCAACAAAATCCCCAAATAATTTTCACAGGAAATTTTTGTTAATGTTGTTTGGTTTTTTCTTTCCCTTGTACAATCACATTCTAGCAATTTCATCTCAAACAACAATTCACATTTAAAGAAACATAATGCGAAACAAATTCAAATACAAATACAAATATAACAAATTAGTTGTCTAAATAAACAATTAAATACAGTCTAATCATTTGAGCTACCATCTGCATCATCCTCATCATTTGCATCAGGAAATAGGGAATGCTGGCGACGAGAGGATCCAGGACGAACGTCCAATCGCTCCATCAAAATATTCAACCGGCTTCTCGTTTCAGACAGTTGGGCTTGTAGTGAAGCCTGCTCTTTCTTCATTTCTTCCTTTTCCAATCTCTCCCTTTCTAGTTGGGCTTGTAGTTCAGCACTAAGGGAGTGGACTGTACTCCTGATCCTCTCATCAACATCCTTAGGTAGGCCGTATGGATGTGAAGGTCTGGATGAGGAACCCTTCATGGTCCTACCTAAAGAACCAAACCCAGAAACTCTGCCTTTCTTCTTTCCTCCCATGGCATCATACAAATATCCAAGTCAGATAGCAGATGTTGTGAGTGTTGAGAACCATCGGCAGACATAATGTCATTCTCAATAGTACTTTGAGAAGATATTTCAGCCTTTTTCTTCTCAAAGTTCTCCTGCAAAAATCATACATAAAAAGATCAACTTTCTGGAAACAAGAATATTAAAGGACAAATCAAAAAAGGATTGTAATCAAGCTTAATGACTTACATAAGCAGCTTGGGCCCGAGGATGAACCCAATCTCCCTCCTTCTTCTTATGGGTGCGGAAATAGAAATTAGAGAATGGCGGGTCTTCACCCCTCTCAGCCTTCTGTAATTAAAACAAATAAATATTTTCAAGTCATCAATAACGAAGGCATTTAATATAACGAAGTATTAAAACTACAAAAAAAATTAATTAGTATTACCATTTTCTTGAAATGCACTCTATGCGGTATAGAACCGCCCGTATGCAGTGATGCTCCCGCATTGGAGTCCCGGTTCTTCTTATTCTGCTCGAATTTTTGTTTGAACTCTAGGGATTGCAAATATTTATTCAGGTCTTCCCATGCACTAACCCCCATCCAAGATGTTCTTTTACTATCTTTTTGGACTTTTTGTAGCATCTGGGCCAGCCTACCTGCCCCTCTCTTCTCAAAATTATCTCACACCGTTGCATTGTGCCTAGGTGGCCATCTAAAGTTTTCTGAAACACTCAAAGAAAGTTTTCATATAACAATATGAAAAATAGAATTACCTAATCAATTAATACATTGAAATAATGTAGACAAAAATACCTGAAATTCCTCAAACCACATGTCTCTTGTGGCTGTAGAAAACTTCTTCCACGAGGGTTTGCCTTCTTGAAAACTTGGTCTTTATGCATGCAGCGATGCCCTCAATTGCTGGTTTGTGAGGCCAAAACCTAATTTACAACCAAACAAGATTAATACAACACGTTATCTTTGGGTAAGCAATTAAATCATAATTTTATATTTATTAGGAATAATATTAACCCATCTCCATCGGGCTCTATCCAAAGCAATGTGTCATTAGTATCATTTCCAATGGCACTAGAAGAACTGGTAGCTGTATGAAGGGCACCAGCGGGAGAGGGTATCAATAAGGGATTGCTCTGAGACTGATGAATGAGAGGCTGAGGAATTGGTTGAGCCTGAGGATTTTGCTGAGATGTGGATAGACTAGATTGACACATGGCACGAAGGTTAGCAATGGGGATTAACTCAGGAATGTGGGCATTTGTTTGTTGAGTTTGTGATGCTTGGGAGCATGGCAGTGGAGGAACTTGGGTTGTCCAAGCCCCTGCTGTCATAGTCTGCATCTTTTGTTTTTTCCCTGTCTTTTTGGTTTTTGCTCCTCCTTTATCTCCTGCATTAGCCATCTACAATAAACAATGAAACCAAGTAAGATACATCACAATCCAATACAAAATCACATATCAATAATATAAGGATTCTTGAAAAATAACATGAATATTAGTTATGCAATCATAAAGCAATAGTAATGCAATATGTATGAGATGATGGTTCTTTATGCTAAAAATTTGGAAAGATCCAAATTAGAACATCAAAAACAAAAACATTTATGGAATTATTATAGTTTATGTACCTGTAAAAAAGAACAGAAATACAATAATTAATCAACATTCCAAGACTCCATATTTATAGCATTACAAAAATCAGCATTTGAACATCAATTGCTTCTCAAACTAAGTTTAAAATCAAACAAGTAAATGTTTTTTGGCGGGAAAAGCTAGACCAAAGATTGGACAACCCCCCTTGCCTCTTTACCTATTTTGTTGATAATACAATAGATACGCAAGACAAAATCACATAGCACTAATATAAGCAATCTTGAAAAAATAACATGAAAAAAAGATACATTCAAACCATAAAATAATAGAAATACAAAAATAATTATTCTTATACAAAAATTATTCTTCTTATAGAACTACTAGGATACTTATAGATCTACCATTCTTCCTGTTCTTATTCTTCTTCTTCTTCATATTCTTCTTCATCTTCCTCTTCCCTTTCTTGCCTCCTACCTAAATGAACTTCTTCACCATTGTGTTTATCATCATGCAGTTGATCAATTGGGTCTTCATCAATCATTGCATTAAAATAGGCTTGATCCTCTTGATAAGCAGTTTCTAATGCTTGTTTGTTATCCACAGTCGCCATTGGCTTATTTTTAATAACTACCCACCAATCAATTTTGCCAATTTTTTTTCTAGGATAAGGGCAATATTAAACTTGTGTTGCTATTGCAGCAAAAACAAAAGGGTCAAACTTTGTGTATCTTCGATTTTTCTTCACCTCAATAATTCCATACTTCCCATGTACTTTCACACCACGTGGAGATGTAAGGATCAAACCACTCACAGTTGAATAATATTAGATTCTTTATTGGTTGTCTTGGCCACTCCAATTCAAGAATCTCTTGACGACACCGTAATAGTCATTGCAACCTGAGCCTTGTCCCGTGCCCCTAACACACACTTCACTATTGTATGTTTTTCTACCTTTACCCCATGCAGTAGTATGAAATTTGTAGCCATTAATGAATATGATAGGCCATGACTTTGCAACTCTTAATGGTCCTAAGGCCAGGTAATGCAAATGAGGATTGTGTGACATGCGTTTCGCTTTATTGGTCACCTATTAAGTCTATCTTGTTAGTAAGATATACATTGACAATATTGTATACGTTATACATATTGAATTTAAATACTTACATACTCTCGGAACCAACAGGAGAAATTAGCTTCAATTTGTTGATCAATAATAGCTTCGCTAACATTACCATACATACTTCTCACTTGATGCTCATACATGCTGCACCAGAATTGTTGATACGGTAAGATTTTTATTCCAACAAAACATATTTACAGACTTAAAAGGTGCACTACTTGCCCAAGATATTTTTTAACTTCCGCACAATTTAACAAAACATGTAACTGGGCAGCTTACAAATCTTTATCACTTGGCCATCGAGTTGTGCCCTTACCAGTCGTATACCCAGGAAAATTGAAGACTGAAAGAGTTGATTGTCTTTCATCATTATCAACACCATCGTCATTATGATGAACTCTATGTCTACTATAGAGTACATGTGGCTCAAAGTAATGAGAACTAAAGTACGTTATTTCTTGAGCCAAATATGCTTCACATAAAGACCCTTCTACATGAGTTTTGTTCTTCACAGTCTTTTTAATCTTGTTGAGAAACCTAAATTTTGGAAAAGCCTTGTAATCGTAAACTAATTCATTTGAAGAATAGTTTTCAAATTTGACAATAAATTAATGTGCGGTTGGTTACCTTTGAAACGGATACATCCATCGATATTGGATATATAACCATGTATCCTTGCTTCATAGGGTTTAAATGAATTGGCAAGTGCTCCATTGAGTCAAAAAATGATGGTGGAAAGATGCGCTCAAGTTCGCATAATATGATAGGAATATTTTCTTCCATTCTTAGTAAATGATCTTCCCGTAAAACTGTTGCACATAAATCCCTAAAGAATTGGCTCAATTCTATAATTGAATTCAATATCCCATCAAGAAGTGCACAGAACGCCATTGGAAGAAGACATTGCATCATAACATGACAGTCATGACTTTTCATACCAAAAAACTTTGCCTCTTTCTTATCCACACATCTAGCTATGTTGGACACATAGCCATCCGGCATTTTAAATCCATGTATCCAGTCACATACATCATCCCTTTGGGTTTGAGTTAAACAAAATTTGGCTTTAGGCTTCCTCCAATTCCTAGTGGCAAGCTGTTCCAAATGCAACTCCGGTAGTCGACAATACTCTGCCAATTCTAGTCTTGATTTTACATTGTAGATGGTTTTAGCTTTGTTGTCTATAACAGTATAGGAAGACATTGTCAAACACGTTCTTTTCAATGTGCATGACATCGAAGTTGTGTCGAATGAGGTTATTTTTCCAATAAGGCAAGTCCCAAAATATGCTTCTCTTTGTCCAATTATGAGTTTGACCATATCCAGCAAACCGAACCTGCTGACCAGTATCAGTTATCCTGGGAAGGTGACGAACTCTCTCCCATAGTTGGTCCCCAGTCAACCTCGGAGAAGGGATAGAACGCTCTTTCTTTCCTCTTAAGAAGTCATTTGTATTCCTTCTAAAAGTATGATCAGGCTTCAAAAATTGACGATGACAATCAAACCAAGAATTTTTCTTCCTATTTTTCAAGTAGAACACTTTTGAATGCTCCATACAAACAGGGCATACTAGTTTTTCAGCTGTACTCCACCCTAATAACATGTCATATGCAGGGAAGTCTCCAATTTTCCACATCAATGACGCCCGCATTACAAAGTTTTGTTTCTTATATGCATCATAAGCCGGGACACCATCATTCCACATCCATTGTTGCAACTCATCTATCAGGGGCTGTAAATACACATCAATTTTACTTTTTGGATTATGTGGACCTGGAATGATCACAGTAAAGAACATGAAAAGGAAAGTCATGCACAGTACAGGAGAAACATTATAAGGAGTAACAATTACAGGCTATCAAGAGTAAGGTGTTGCAGATTGGCTAAAGGGAGTAAACTCATCAGAACACAAACCAAGTCTAACATTTCGAGGCTCAGAAGCAAAGTCATGATAGGTGTAATCAAAATGTTTCTATGCCACTCCATCGGACGGGTGACACAATACACCTTCCTCCCTACGATTTTCCTGGTGCCACCTCATGTACCTTGTAGTGGTCTCCAAAGCATATAAGCGTTCAAGTCACGGAATAAGAGGCAAATAATGCATCTTTTTACATGACACCTCTTTGCAATCATGTTTATGTCCTCTACATTCTTCATAACGAGGTTCATGGAAGAACTTACATTCCCTCAAGTTCCTATCATGCTTCCAATACAACACGTATCCATTAATGCAACAATCGATTTTTTGGCTAGTAAGACCTAATCCTGCTACTAGTTTCTTTGCGATATAAAAATCAGAAGGAATCTTATTTGAAGAAGGACAAACATCATTCATTAGTTGTGCCATGCCATCAAAACATCCATGAGGCATATTGTAGTCAGATTTTAAACTCATCATCCTGATAGCTGCCGACAACACCGAATGCGTCTCACATCCAGGCCATAATGGTTCTTGAGCTAGATTCAACATATCATAGAACCTAGCAGTATCCATATTTGGAGGTTCCTCCACATTTTGTTCACCTTCTTGACTAGATCCTAAACTTACTGCATCATATACCATGCCCTGATATCTATTGGAATGTTCATTACCGCCTATAGAAGGCCTACTTGTTTGCCCATAATACATGTCAAAATCACCTCTTTCACCGGCTGAATCCATATCAAAGTTTAAATTAATTTGAGGTGCTTCTTCCCCGTGTGATGTCCAATACCAGGTATCTAGGTTTAAAACCTATCCTCAGAATATGAACATTCACCATACTAGGGACATGGTGTCGCTCATTTTTGCACTTCACACACAGACATCTAATAACTCCCTCAGTTAAATATTTTGGTTGTTGACAAGCAAAATTTATAAACCCAGCCAAACCCTCCAAAAATTATTCCACATATCCCCGGCGATTTGGAAGAAGCCTATTATACATCCATCTTCGATGCTCCGGGATTTCCATTTTTCCTAACTAAACTAATGACTTACTTAGTCCCCTGTTAAACAATTAATTTCCAAACAAATATAAAAATATAAATTTTTTTAAAAATATATCTTATATTAAATTATCTGTTATTATAAAAAATTTAAAAAATATTGAATAATTTTTTTTTAATTTTACCATGCATTAGCATAAAAATTAATAATATACTCTTTTAATCATTACAATTTCCCTTTTCTCTCTTAATTAAAGTCTACTAATTATCATTCCATATATTATACATTTATATTACATTTCATTTAAGCAAAGATTATTGATGGTTTAGTATTTTTCATATAATATGCTTTATGAACTGGTTTAAGCAAAATTGTATAATCTTAGTAAAAAACATGAATATCTCAAGAAATATAATTGTTTTAAGAAATATGTAGTGTGTGTGTGTATATACATATATATATATATATATATATATGTTAAAAGAGCAAATTATGTTGTTAGGAAATATTAATGTAAAAGTGTAATTTAGTCACCTTTTGACCTATATTTTTGTAAAATTGAGCCAATTTAATAGTTTTTTTAATCCGTATCCACCAACTCAAAACAATTATTTTGAAAATAGAAAAAGTATATTATAAGAAAATTTTATAGTCTCGTTAGGGTACTATGACGTTATACTTTAAATATTTGTACAATTTAATAACACATACACTTATATAGTACAAGGTATAAAGCCATGGTATAATAACCTAACAAGAACATCGAATTCCCCTTATACGAAAATCCCTTCTCATATGAGGTACGTATGCTTTTTGCATTCTAGTTCATTGTTTATGAACGAAAATGTATAAGGCAATCTTGATATGGGAAATTGTTTGGTTAGTTATGATAATATTATGGATTCTTTAATTTAAAATCGCCCATGTGCATCACAATATTCTCCTATGTGTTACAGTGAAATTATTTCCCAATATGAACATTGATAGTTTCGTAAATTTTGTTCGTTGGAGGTAAGACATGTAATTTTGTTGAGCAATTGAGATTGAATTGATGAGTTGCTCTAATAACCTAAGAATTTGAGCTCTTGGAAGTTCTGGTTAGGGTTACGTGCGGGACGGGTATTTAGTTAACTCAATAATTCTGACCTTCACATTACAGATATCCAGAGTAGGATACCCGATTGAAAATCATTATTCACTTTAAAAAATCAAGACTAAACTAATTACCCTCATATTAAGTACCAAACTTTACGTAATTTTTATGATTAACAAGTTAACTAATAAGTATTCTATATATAATCCATAAGAAGAAACACATCTCAAATAATCAATATTAGTTATTCCAAGACAATATTTAAGTTAAAAAATTACATCATTTTTTAAAACTAAAACGAAAAATAAAAATAGTATAACTGAACAATCAGATAAAAATAGTATAACTGAAAAATTATTGAATAAAAGGAAAGACAAATAAACTGTGTAACCTTCGTGACCTCTCTAGACCTTTATTTTCCTCCACACAAATTGGCAATGAGAGACCATTAATTTTCCAAGTGTGTGGTCAATAAAAACAGTGATGCAATTCTTGAAGTTAAACCTTAAATTTCAAGACTCTCTAATCTTTCGTGCATCCGAGTCATCTACATGGCAAATAGTAAATAACTCTAGATGCTTCATGAATGAAAATTCAACTTGGGAAAAAAAAAATCATCCACAATGCATATAAAGCCAAAACAAAAACTGCTAGGAACATCTTCCTTTTATCCTATTTAAACTGCAAACTATTATTCCCTCCAAAATTGTCTAACTGCCATCAATTACAGAAAACACACAAACATCACATAGTATCATTGTTAACATCTGATATTGCTGACATAAATTTGAGGAAAATAATACAATGTCCCCTGCTCTATCTTTATCCGTGTCTCACCTTCCTATCTGCAAATGCCAAGATTCTCCACAAAAAAAAAGTAGAAATCGCTAGCGCAAAAAAGCTAGAAATCAATAGAAAAAAAAAACTGAAAAATAATAAAATAAAAATATTAGGGAAATTATGGATAACAAACAATTGCACAAAAAAAAAATGGACAAAAAAAATTAAAAAGTGGAAACATAGGAATACATTACCTTCAACTGTTTGAGGAGGTGACGGCTTGAAGAGGACAAATAAGCAGCCTTGAAGAGGAGAAATCGGCTGTGAGGAGACAAAGAAATGAGGAAGAAGAGACGGGAAGGAGATACGGAAATAGGAAGAAGGCGGCGGGAAGAAGAAACGGTAATAGGAAGAAGGGGGGCGGGTGAATGGTGGTAGGTGGCGGAGATGGGTGGACAGGGGAAAGAGGGTTTTTTTCCCGATTTAATCTAGGAGGAGATGGGTGGGTTTTGTGATTATAACTTTAAATTTGATTCGGAAATTTGCTACGGATATTTAACTTTGCTGCAGATTTTTCCTATGGATCTTACACTGCAGATTTTTCCTGTGGAATTTTCCTGAGGAATTAGCTGTGAATATTTTTGCATGCAAATTATCTGCAGCTAATTCCGCATGTAACTATATAAAAGGCTAAAAAATTCTTCCCAAAGATCTACAGCTATATCCGCAACAAAATTACATAGAAAAATCCACAGAAAATTTACCTACGAATTTTGCTGCGTATTTTTTTGTAGGTAATACATTCCCGCATTATGGAGGGAATTTTACCAACGGACTTTGATGTGGATTTTTTAATCCGTAGCAAAATTTTATTCTCAAAACTAGAAAACTAAAATCAGCAGTAAGTTCCGTAGCTATTATCTGTGAAAAAAAGTCACAGCAAAAATCCGATGAAATTTACAATTTTTTTGTAGTGCCAACAATAATCAATATTAGGCTCTTGCCTATAAAGTTATAGAGAACCTATGAGCCTAATATTGATTATTGTATTGTGTTTATACTTTTTTCATGGATATTTAATATTGAATTGTAATTATTGGAATTATTGATAATGCCACTTATCTGTATATGTACTCGTACCTTATCGTTTTAAAATATATTTGCTTATATATATATATATGTATGCATGTTACGATGTGTTTGAAACAAGTTTTCAAAGTATAGATAGTACAAAACATACTCATTTCAGTGGAAGAGAATTTAAACTTCTTACTGAGCAATGTGTATGTTCACCCCATTATATAATATTTTTGCAGGTGTTCGTAATTTTCCTTTAAGACAAGTGATTGGATATTAGATATTTTGAGCCTTGTGTCCTCATAGGAAGGTGAGGGTACGGCGTGTTACGTCTCCAGTTTTGGGGCGTGACAGTTCGCTTAATGCTTCCTGGATTGTATATGATTACAATTTCACGTATCTTTCCATTAACATAATCTTTTTTATTTTAGGCTTTTAAACCCTATGTTGTCTCAAATTTTTAGTAGTATTATCTTTTCAATCACCAAGTTGAACATGATAAATCATATGATTATATTTGAGCACACATATACATGTAAAGGACACATGAGAACTGCAACAACAAAGTGCCAGCAAACGAACACAGAAACTTCAGAAAGAAGAGAGAGATAGACAGTAATCTATTTTGCAACTTCTAAAAATAGAATTTTTTATTATGACAATGATGTAGCAGCGATAATTTCAAAACTAAAAGGACATAAATACTATCCTAACCTGCAGATGCCACATCCAATTCATCCTGAGCATCTTTCCTGTGAAGAACTAGTCTTGTTTGGTAAACCGAATGCACTGCATAGAAATCCCAGATTGCCATAGAAATGCATAAATCTACCATGGCCCCCATGGAAGAATTGTGATCAAGAACCCCGCCAATGTTGACTGAGAAATAAGTTGGTGCTACAGTTGCATTCCTTCCTTCATCACCTTCTGCAGCAACAGCAAAAAATCCCACATCCCACATAACCAAGAAATCATGTAACCAAAAGACACAAATCTTTTGATAGTAAGCATTCTGAAATTGTTTATGTAACACCCCGACCCCTAGGCTAGCCCAACAACTGTTGAGCGGAAGCAACGGTTTCAAAATGCTTAAGTAAAGTTGTAAGTAGCCCATGACCCAAATGTGCTATAAATAATACAATATCCCTTTCCATCTAATGTGGGACGGGGCATCACATTCCTTTAGCACACCGAACCATACTCGGTTATGCAGGATTCTAGAGGTGGCTCGTACAGATTCTAGAGGTGGTTCCCGCCCTTAGGTCGATGTAGCACTTAGTCCCGCACAACACTTAGCTCCTGGACTCCCTTGCATAGTCGCAGCACTTAGTTCCTGGACTCTCTTGCATAGTCGCGGCCCAATACCACTGGCCCAATCTCAACCCGTGTAGAGACTACACGAGATTCGCTCTGATACCAACTGTAACACTCCAAGTCCTACTTAGGGCTGGCCCAACAACTTTTGAGTGGAAGCAACAGACTCAAAATGCTTAAGCCAAGTTGTAAGTAGCCCATGACCCAAAGTGTTATAAACAATACAATATCCCCTCCCACTTCTGATGTGGGACGGGGCATTACAGTTTAACTTTTGTTTTCCTTGCTCAGCATTTTTCTTTAGTCCTATAAAGCATGATGGTGTATATATTTAATAGCTAAGCTAAGGTTCCATAGAGGTTTTTTTTTTTTTTTTCTCAAGAACTTGAAAAATGAGACAAATTGAATTAATTTTCTGTTTCCGAGGAAGAATGATTGAGCAGGAAAGCCCTGAACTCCATTCTTGAAGACATACTAATTAAGGAGGAATGTACATGTCATTTATTTTCTTGTTCTGCATCTCTACAACTTGAAGAAGTTTGACTAATTCAATTTTGAATATGGAGGCAGAAGTAGTAAGAATTGTCCTAAATATACTCGGAATGTAAAAAGGATAAGCAACCCTGAAGTTTCTTGGAAAGTACTGCTATATATAGAAAGGTATTGGATTAGAGAATTAAAAATTATCCAAGGATAGATAAACACGAGCAAATCATTTCTGAAACTAAATTACAAAATGAAACAAACCCAAAGAATATTTTGTTTCTCAAGAAACAAGTAATTTTGTATTTGATTGACATGGAAAATCCTGCCCAAAATTCTTGTGTTATTTTTACCATCTTCAGAGGAATATTTCATGTTGTTAATAGTATAATCAAATGAATTTTTTGCGTATTTAGCAAAACAAATATTTCTAAAAAACAGTTTAATCCGAAATTCTCAAGAAAACATCTATTTGTGAAATAATCTGTCTTATTAATTGATCATCTAGCTCCAAATTGTATGGACCAATCAATTGCAGCAATATCATCTAAGAAGCTATCATTTTTAATTGTCACATTCCAAACTCTTAGAAAAATGTCCCAAATTCTAGTACATATATTTCTTATCATTTTTATTGATAAGAAACTTCCACCAACTTTACCCTGTCACTGGGGAATGTCACTATATAACGACAAAAAGAGCCTTCGTCTCAAGGTTATGTATTAGCTAATTAAGATTAAGAAAATATTCGATTTCTGGTTTCACTTATAAATTTTGTAATTCAAATTAAATTGTATAAAATTTTATCTATATCTGTTGATATTATTTATTTTATATAGTTTAATCTGTACCATAAAATCTACAAATAAAAATAAAAAATCAGATCTACCTTAATATTTTGTTAAGAATAAAGAATATATCTTCACCGTGAATTAGAAGTTGGGACAAAGACTATCTTTTCCATGAAATTTCCCTTTTGCAGATAATGTAAGGGGTCATGATCTTCAAGTCATATGTAAGTCTATGTCGCCACAGGGCAGACACCGAAATTTGTGGTTAAAGCGTGCAACGTCGTCTCCACGATAGCAACACTGAATTTGATGTAGTTTTTAGCAAAAAGAGTTGTTTTGCTCTTAGGTTAAAACCATCCAGTAAAACGTATATTGTACTTGTATCCTTATTCGAGACATTTCATTTATTTTCAATTTAGCACACTTAACTTTTAATTTAGCCAAAAGAAGTAAATGTTCATTTGTTTGAAATTAAGATTTATTCTTATATTTAACAAATCATTTAAATTTTAATTAAAATATGCTTATTTGTAAATGTATTATTTTTTGCTTTATTTTAAATAAAATGGGATTGTATAATACACTTAACTTTTAATTTGGCCAAAAGAACTATATGTTCATTTGTTAGAAATTAAGATTTATTCTTATATTTTGTTAATCATTTAAATTTTAATTAAATATGCTTATTTGTAAAGTATTATTCTGTGCTTTATTTTAAATAAATTGGGATTGTATGATACACTTAACTTTTAGTTTGGCCAAAATAACTAAATGTTCATTTGTTTGAAATTAAGATTTGTTCTTATATTTAGTAAAACATTTAACAATTAAATTAGAATATGAACAAGTTAAAATATATAATATATAATATAATTATAGTATATATTAATGTTGTTTTATATGTATACATACAATATGTTTGAATAATAGCATATTAGTAGGAAAGACACACATTAAGTTTTTATTTTTTTTTATTTTTTTTTAAACCCACCCCTCCTTCTGCCCCTTAGTGACTCAAACCTATGACTACTAGGTTATAGGGAAAGCGTTAGACCGTATAAGTTATGATTCATTGTCAAGACACATATTAGGTTGTCAATAAAATTAGAATTCTATTTGTGACTCATTAAAAATAAACTAGGTGAAAAAAAAATTTATGTACACATTAAAGAAGAGTTGTGAATCCCTTAACCAATCAGTTACTCGGTTACACTAATTGAATCCCGATATGAATAGTGGTCTATATTCTTTTATACAAAAGCCTACTAATGAACTAATGCTTTGTAAATATATTTTTTAACTTTTACCTCATGCAATTTATTTTTCATGTTTTTTACTTATTATTAATCAAAAAAAATATACAGTGTAACATTTTGAAAATTACCTTTTCCAATTTCTTTACTTCTTTTACTTAGAACAAAATGGTCGGGTGGTTGTCCAATTACAAAATTAACGTCCCCATTTATCAAACATGCTTTCTACCCTTTTGCCCTAAATTTTTTAGCATAAAATTCTCAATTGCTCATCCGCTATTTGCCTAACTCACTGTAGGGTTTTTCATTTACCACATTTTAGACAATTAGTCGTTGGTTTAGTTAAATCTTGTCGCAAAAACACTAAATGGCTTCTTTCAGTCGAAGTAGGTGTATAGATCTAGTAGCCGTGTACCCAAAACGCAAGGTTATTGTTGGTCCAAAGGCAATGCTTTTTCAGCGAAAAGGGTGTGGATAGGTACGAATCATATGCGACTAAGGGTATTATATATCGGCAATGGTATGATATTAATGTTTTAAAAAATGAATTAGATGAGATTTTCTTCAATTTTCTCAAAAAGAAATGGTTGAGTTTGCTTGAAAATAAAGTGCCTGTTTACAAAAATAAAGTTAGACAATTCTATGGTAATTTGATTAAAATAACAAAAAATTCTCTGATTACATTAGTCGATGGAATCCGCATTGAGTTCAATTCTGCAATCTTAAACTCCATCCTTTAATGCCCAAATAAAGGTAGTGAGTTTTGTTCCAAAATAATTAAGTCACCAATAATAGACGATAATGAGTTTATGTCAACATTCTATCCTAAACATAACATGTTTGATGGCACTGGGGTTTAACCATGCAAAGCTTCATACTTAGTATGCGCATCCTATACCTTATAATTACTCGAATCCTTTCATAATAAACGGCTATAGAACCACTACAACCCATCTTATAAACCATTTGTTGTGTGCACTGTTGTGAGACCATAGATGTCAATTATGGTGCCTTTATGATGGGTAATATGTTATTGTGTCAAAAAAAGCAAAAGAGCTTGTGCTTTGGTAGAATAATTTCTTTAATTCTAAAGCATTTGAAGTTCCCTTGGACACTAAGTATGCAACAAGTGAAACTCTTTGGCCGATTGTATTTGTGAGGTCTCTCATAAAAAAGCTGAATATGGACATTATGGATGGTCGACGGATGTATTGATTGAGTGGAAGGCAATCCAAATTTTCACCTAGCCAATATTTACCAGAGTTTGTACATGACGACACAGGTGAAATTGATCATCCTAGCCAAAATTCCGAAGGGAATAAGCAGGGAAAAGAAATGGATAAAAATGAAAAAGTTCCTAGAACTGAGAAAATAGCTGAAAATGAGAAAGTTGCTGGAAATCAAGCACCAGTGGATTGGCTGGTAAAACTTGTCACTTCCGTGAGGGTTGCAAACACGTGGATGATGAAATTTGGGAGGAAAATTGAAAAACGGATGAAGAGGAAGAAAACGAGGCTACAGAGGATTGAACTTAAAATACACTATGTTGTGACACAAATTAACAATTCTGTTAATGATGAATTCTTCCAATCTGCCATGGATCATGAAGATGAATTCGAGGATAGACAGAATATTTGGATGAAGAGGAGGCTGGTAGACATTTGGAACTACGGACAAAGGCTCAGCACCAATAATCATGAATAGTTGAAGTTCCCAATCCTGCTGGACAGGTGTTTAATGACTTCTGTGATGCTTTATAACAACTGTTATGATAAATATTCTAAATGTTGTATTTGTCTGGTTTAGTTCTATAATTTGTTAATGCTTGTGTGGAGTTTTTCGGGATGTTTAATATTTAATAGTAAGTTGTTGGGGATGTTTTTAATGTACAAATGAATGAATGATGGACTTACCTCAATGCTTTTATGTCTAATTTTTGAAGTGTCCAAATTAGTATACAAGCTCTTGTTTATAGTAGTAGCTGTCTGGACTTGATTTTGTAGTATATATGCAATTAAAGTTGCCTGCAATATAACAATATAATATTAGTGGAAGGTAAGTAGGCAGTTAGGTGATGTATTTATGGACAATACAAACGGTATTGTAGTTGTATGGAATGTATAGTTGTAATAGATGGCCAGTGGGAGCCCATTGCAAGAGAACCCATGTCATTTTTTTGTATGCATATATTGAATTGACCTAATGATGTTATGTGAATTTGTTATTTGAAACTAATTAAAGATGAGGTAGGTGAACAAAATTTTTAATTAAATGTGAAAGTAGGGTGAGTATTGCTTAACCGATCGGTTACACAGTTAATAAAATCAGTCAAAATTCAAAAAAGGAAAAAAAAAACCTTTTTGACTAGTTTCAATTGTAATTTTCCCCACAGTTCATCAAGGTAAATTGGCAAAATAAGAGAAAGTTCATGCGGGTACACCGGTAATACAAAAAGTCAAGTGGATGGCCAATCTAAAGATCTACTCGTAACCTTGTTTAAATTTTAGATCTTTAGTCGTCGTGCTCTCTCAGAATGGATACACATTGACACTACCTCTAGGAATGCCGGGGCGAGGCAAAATCGATTTAGAAATACGCAGGGGCAGACTCTTCCATGCAATTTCGAGGCATCGTCGGCATTACAAGCTAAGCTGGTAAAATGTTGCATGGATATAGATAATCGGTTGTGCAGGTTGTGGGAGCAAAATTTATAAAAGGTTGGAGCACAAGGGCACGTGCTTGAACAAGATTGGGAGGAATGTGGAATTTTTCATGAATGAACTTTATATTCCTGGTTGTGAGGAACTCATTGTTAGTCATATGCCGGAAACTGATTCATCTAAAGATGAGAATGTCCAAGGAAAAGAAAAACACACCAAGGCTAGGCATGACAATGCTTAATAACGGTTAGATGTACAGTACCATGCTTCCATGATAGCTCTACTTCACATGGATTATATTAAATGCTAGTTATTTTGTAATGATAACTGATAAATAGTTGCTATGGTATCTGAACTGTATGCATTCTAATGTTGGATTTGAATTTATCCATCTCTATTAGGGCTAGTATCTGAACTATAGTCATTCTAATGTTCTAATGATGTCTATTTAAAGTAATTATGTAATGTTTTTGGTGATGTTTTAGTGACTCTAAAAAAAGAGCATATTCCCTTGTTACCTCTATTTCGTAGGCAAAAGGTCACTGTTATTCATCTTAAACAACACAACACATGACAATTGAGATACTTGGAAATTGAATGCTTTGTCGATTGGACGATATATAGAAAGTCGCTTAAATAGTCCAATGTATAATTAGGGGGAAATTTCATACACACCCTCTAAAATCGAATAACGTACAAAGTTAAAGATTTGAAAATAATATTACTTATTACATATAATGTACTTGTTTTCTTCATTCATACTTTATATAGAAATAACCATTCCGTGTTGGAAGTGTTTGTTCTTGTATTGACGAATCATCACAGGTGCTATTTCATTAGTCCGTCTCTCATAAACTTGGTGGCAAGGGAATAGTCCCTTTAAAAAATAAGAGCATATTCCCCTGTTGCACACGTTTCAGAGTCAGAAAGTCACTGCTATTTATCTTAAACAACACAATACACGACAATTGAGATACTCAAAAATTAAACGGTTTGTCATTGGATGATATGTGGATAACTGTTTAAATAGGCCAATGTATAATTAGAGAGTTCAGAAAACTTAAACTTCACATACACCCACTGAAATCGAATAACATACAAAGTTAAAGATTTGAACATAATATAACTTATTAAGTATAATATACTCGTTTTCATTATTCATACTATGTATGGAAACAGCTATTCCGTGTTGGAAGTGCTTGTTCTTGTTTTGGGAGACTTTCATATGTGCCATTTCGTTAGTCCGGCTCTCGCAAACTTGGTGGTAGGGGGAATTGTCCCTCTAAAATAAGGAGCACATTTCCCCGTTGCCCCAGTTTCAAAGTCAAAAAAGTCACTACTATCCATCTTAAACAACACAATACACGATGATTGAGATACTCGGAAATTAATTGCTTTGTTATTGGATGATATGTGGACAACCGCTTAAATAGGCCAATGTATAATTAAGGGAAAACTCCACATACATTCTCTGAAATCGAATAACATACAAAATTAAAGATTTGAACGTAATATAACTTAATACATATAGTGTACTCCTTTTCATCATGCATGCTATGTATGGAAACAACCATTCCGTGTTGGAATTGCTTGTTCAAGAAATTAAACGGATTTGTTGATTGGGCGATATATGGAAAGCCGCTTAAATATGCCAATGTACAGATTACATGTGTATAAGAAATTACACAACATGACTATGATCATTAAAATTTTCTTGCCAACTTGGCCATAATATGGTATACAACACTTTTGAAGTCCACCAAGGCAACTCTATTTCTTGAAGCAACATTACGAGCACCACCTTGGCTAGTAGCCTCTCCACTAGCATTTCCAGCAGTTGCATCAGCTGTCCTTCCAGCATAGTTTGCACCAAATTTGCCAGCAATTACACTTGTAGTTTCTTCAATTGGCTGTACAATTTCTTCAACTACCTGAACAAGTTCTCCTAGGTTTTGTAGGTTGATCTTTTAGGAAATCACCACTGTTAATCAATTTTGTCACAAATTTCCATGCTGCCATTTTAAAATGTTTACACCTTCATTTGGTTTTATTTCTCATACCCTTATTAACTTTGAGCAGTTGGAACTTTATTTACGTTTCCCTTATCATTGTTAATCCGTTTTCTCACAGATTTTCTTGCAACCATTTTAAAATGTTTACGGCCTTCATTTTCTTTCCCCATATTTGCCCCTTGGGACTCACCAAATGTATGATAAGGCAAACAAAGAGGTTCCTTACTAGTAACCCTTTTAAACAACAGTTTTCCTTTAGGGGACATAGTTTGGATAGTCATCTCGCCTCTTTCCACATAGAGATGCATATCTAGAAACCCTTCATGACCACTTGTCAACAATTCTATATTTATATCTCCATGAATGCCAACTACACCACCTTCTACCGCACAAAAAGGAAGTGAATAAAATAAATTTATGATAGGTGCATATCTATCAACTGACCAATATATTTTGCACAACAATTCCCTTGACAAATAATCTAGATCAAATTGTTCAAATACTATTTCGTCTTTCCTCATGTAAATAAGATTTGGTGTCCTTTTAAACTTACTCCCATGATGCAGTGTAAATCTGTGGTCTCTACTTTTCTTCACAGTTTTCCCGTTTATCCATGATACAAAAAGATGATAATTATATAGCAACAGTTCTCTCAAGACAACTACAACAACTTCAATTTACCACGAATGCAATGCAAATCATTAATATACTAATTTCGACTATGCAACATAGGTATACCAACAGCATATAAGCAAACCAAGGATAATCAAATTAATAGTACCTTCAAATTAATTGTACCTTGAATTGTGTCTGACTCGGTCAGCGGAAAAGCAGATCGGTATGTCCTATGGTGGAGAGAGAAATTTCTTCCTTCAATAATCATGACCCACAGTGGGAACAAGTTATTTGTAGGGTTTTAATTTGGGTAAGATGAAAAGGCCGTGAAAGTTGTTGGAGGTTTTAAAATAATTTTGTTTTTTGGACAAACAGCCTATTAAAATATTTATTTAGTTTAACAACCCACCTATTCAATATCCAAGTTGTTTAAATTGATTAAATAGATAAAAAAACAAAAGGATTGAATTGGTTAAATAAATAAAAAAATGTCAGTGTTTTATTATTACTACTTTGTATAATGCTTCAACATTTTTAGTGTAATTATTATTATTTTTTTCTATAATTTATTTATCCATATCTATTTTTGGATTTGTGACTTCTCACCCCTACTATCAAATAGCTTCCAACAACCCACCATAAAATTGCACACAAACCCCTAATTTAAATGTATTTTTGTTTTTTTTCCATTTCCAAAATTTTTTTTACACCCTCCGTCCAATTGAAAATGTCATACTTTTCTTTTTGGTCTGTCACTTACCAAATTTGACAAATAATTTTACATTGCATTTCCAGCTTTATCCTTTGTAAAGTAATAAACAAATATTTTATTTATTACCATGGGTCCTACAAATTCATGTTCATTTGTCCAACAAAATTGAAGTAGCGTTGGAGTAGTTGCGTGGTGCATTTATGAGCACTAAAACAGCCACAAGTTTTGACGCATGAGATTTGCATGCTAATACATGTAGATAGACAAAGTTAAGTGACATGTCCCACATATTGACTTGCAAGCGCGTGGTTAAAATTAGAAACTAAGGAAAACTCAGTTTTCTATAAAATAAAATAAAAAAAGTGCTCTGTCCTAAAATGTCAAAATTTTTGGGACAGAAGGAGTATAATTCTGCATACACATTGCGTTTACGAATAGGACTACTACATAGAGAAGTCTACAATACAACTGACTATTTGGCTTAAAGGATGTGTTACATTAGGAGGATCGGAAAGTTAAAGGGAGCAGTGGCCGAATTACATAGTTGTGGCCCATCATAGTCATATTGGCCCATTCCTATTCCTATTGAAACTTAAAACTATAAAAAGATCAACAAATTAATTAGTTTGTTTTAGTTTATTGTTTTTCAAAAAAAAAAAAATGTGTTTAAAATTTAAAATTACTCCAAAAAGGCTTATGGGTATAGGAAAATTCTTAATTTGACCGAGTCCATAGTAGGTGTCATGGATCTCTAGGTCCAACATACATTCATCCATATCACTATAATTGTCAAGTGGAAGGCCATAATACAAGCACAAAATCCCTTCATAGGTATAAATAAACTATTTGAAAGACATCATTGAATAGTATAGATACTTTTCAGTAAGTAGATAACAAGTACCAAAGGGAACATGTTATAAACGAGAGTCAAAGTAGAAAAATAAAGCCATGACGATGCCACACATATTGCAGTGTTTTCACCACTCAACATCTTCAAACCTCTGCAGTAGGTTGTTCAAAAGAATGATTCCATCCCAATTTGAGTAGAGGTGGCCACGGTTCTAATTCTGGAACCGAAACAATTAGAATCGGACCGCTGAAAATCGACAGTTCTAGAACCGAAATCAAAACTGTACGTAAGTTTCCAATTTTAGTTCTCCATATTTTGGAATCAAAACTGAAAAATGGCAATTTCGGAACTAGAACCGGGTAAAAGAAAAGAAAATATACATATACATATATATATATATATATATATACATACATATATACGCTAGGCCAATGTAATTGATGTATATAATTTTTCTTTAGATTATCTTTTAGTGTGATTATCCAAAATGTATCTTTACTTTAATTTTTAATGGCTCAATAAATAATGCAAAAGTGTACTTTTTTCGAAAAACAAAGTCTACAATTGAAATATCAATAAAATATATTTTTTGTTTCTCATCGTAGCTTTTATTAATTTTTTTAGTATCATCCAAAATGTATCTTTACTTTTAAAAAGTTGAAATCATAACCAAAACTAGAACTGGACGAAACCGGGGAGCTGGCCAGAACCGTCGGTTGTAGAGCCAGAATCGAAACCCAAGGTTCTGGTTCCCGAACCATGGTCATGCCTAAATTTGAGTCTTGCAAGTCCATGAAGTCAATCTACCAACTCGGTATATCATCTAGCAGACCCTGAGAATAATTTGTGCAATCTTGTGGGGCTTTATAGGTGTCATTACTGGCAAATACACCATTATTGTGAAATTTGGATGTCTATGCGTCATCTACTATCGCATCCTGCAGATTGCACGTGCATATATTTTTCTCATTTGTTTCTCTATCCATGATGATTTACAACAATAATAGCGGAAACCCAAAGTAGGTGGCCATTACATGATGTCATTGTAAAAATGTGGCATGTAAAAAAAAAAAATAGTTTAAATGCTAATTCTTGTAAATGGAAAATGTAGAATATGCAAAATGAAGGAAATAACTTCTAAATGAAAAATGTGTAATATGCATAAGGATATGCTTTCTAAAAGGAAAATGTATAAACATTGCTTACCGACATTTCCCAAATTTTTTCTATTTCTGCCTTGTCGTAACGTTTCTTCCACGATTCCTCTTTGCTTTTGAAGTCTCTGGATCTCGAATGCATGGCTTTGGTTATTTATCAGAAGATTTCCCATAGTCATCCGATATTTCAAAAAGATACAAGTCCTTCATGTGCTCAGTGTTCTTGTGAATAAAGCCCTTCATTTCATTGTATCCCACTCTTGTTTTGGATTCGTAGTATACATTGGAATACTGCAACCGTGCGACAAAATACCATATCTTGCCACTTTCGTCATCTCTTTTCCAAGGTTGTATTCTGGGAATGTGTGACTTGTGTATTTCTTAGCAATTGGTGTCCAATGCTTTAAAATGCACGGTTCTGGGATTTTTTTTTGGTTCCCAATCAACATTACTCAAAACATATGACAACATGGTAGTTTGAAGGACTCTAACTACAAGCATGAGCAATGAAGCTGTTGTATAATTCTATCGAACACTACCCTTCATCTCATGGAAGAGTATGCCCGGGGTACAAAATATATGCATATTGAATCGTAATCATCCAATCATCCTTGCCACACAATGCCACAACTCTCATATAGTTCCTTTCCTTGAAAAAAATTCTATGTGTACACCTTTTGAGCATGCCTCTGGAGAAATAAAAGCTCAATTCCAGGCAATATGCTAGTATTATTTGTCACACTATCATTTTTTGCTTTGTCATTTCTCAGCCACGAAGGCCCCAAGTCATAATTTTCATGGAAAAACTTATAAAATTACACGTTTCTTTTAATTTACCCCTTCAACAAATCGTTCATCTTTTTGCACCATTGCGTGGCCGTCATCCCAACAAAGAAGTTACCCCTCAGATGTGCAGTAGCCCATAAATCTCTCTTGCGGTACATTTTGTTGACCCACTCATTTTTTTTCTAGCCCAAAGATCTGTACCATATCATTCCAACACATAGCAAATTGTTTTGGAGAACAATTATTGAACATGCATTAATTCAACGCAACGACAAATTCTTTGGAATGTGTGTTAGTATAAGCATTCCTAAACACAATCGATGTTTTTCTTATAGAAAAAACTTCTTTATTGCATTTCTCATTGCATTATCGCTGTCAGTGAGAATCGAAATTGATTTTTGCTCCCCGATGCCTCTGGAATTTAGTAAGAATCCAATCATATGTATCGGCTTTTTCCTATTGGACCAACACAAATGCAACAATAGCTGTTGAGAAGTGGTGATTACACACACAAGACAACAGGAGGGTACTTGTTGACATTTGTCTTGCATGTACTGTCAAAAACTAACACATTCCTGAAGCAATTGTAATTGTATCTTGCCTGTGAATCAACCCAAAATATTTTTTCTAATTGGGAAACCACATCAAGCTCATAAGTGTAATAAAAGTTGATGTTGCTATTTTTGCCAAATATTCAATTACGCCCTCACAATCTCCATTTGGAAGGCTTTTTACATGTTCAAATGTTAACTTGTTGTACATGTCTTTTACTATGAAAACCACGTTATCATAGCACCCTGATGAATAAAAAATAGTTTCATTTATGTGGCTTGTTCTTACACTAACACGTCGCAATGTACTCGCTTTTGCGTGATCTGGTTTGATTACTGCCCTATACCACGCAAGAAAGGAATTGTAGAGGGTTTCGTAAGCTTGTGATCGTGCTCGCATACAAACTTAGTGACTACAAAAATTTGGCTGCTCTTGTTATATTTAATTCTGAAACATGTAGGACACTTGACACACATCAATGGATGCTTTTGACTTCCTTATTCTGTCAACACAGTCCATGTGGAGGTTCGACCTAGCACCCTCTCTGCAACAAAGCCATTTTCGATAATGAACTACACCTTGTTTGTTGTTCTTCATGTCCCCTCGCCTAACTCTGAAATTGGTGGCCGTACTATACAGTGTGCAAAAATATTCTTCGTTTGCCATTGATTCAAATTGCATGCTCATTAACTGAGAATGTTCCAAGTCATCACAACACAATCATTTTCCATTTGTGACTTGGGTTTTCTTTCGTAATATCTCGTACCCTTCGCATGTCTTGCTATAATCATTATCATCCAAAAATGGTTCATTCAGATCAAACATTAGATGTTTGCTTTTAGAATCATTCATTTTTTCTGTAAAGTTGCCAAAGTATAAGAGTAAACTTATACCAATCACTTAATATATAACAGTACCCAGAATACAGTGTGGAGGATTTTGATGAAACTGACTAATATTGGTCATCTGGTATGTGTCCACATTCATGAAGTAACGAAAAAATTATAATTGGATCTTATGAGACTTCCATTAGATAGGGCACGTTACAATGTTTTTGACGATTTTTGTCTAATCAACACATTTTTTTAACAGTACATGAATCACTTTTACTAAAATCAAGTAACAATTACTTATCAAATTAACTTTAGTAAAAAAAATGTATGCTAATGAACTCGGTCATGTTGGTGTATAATTAACAAAAAAGCACAAATAAAAACCACAAACAATATTGCTAATAACAAAATTGATATGATTTCAAATGTTCAAATAATGTTCGACTTATAGTAAATAGAAAATGTTACCTGTTGATCTTCACTGTTCAGTTTTCTGACTCGTTGACAATCTTGCACTTAAAATAACACTTTTCACTTTGGTTCACTTTGTCTAATTGTATGGCTTCAATGTCTATAGTATGCAATGTAAACACACAATGTATTGTCTGAGTAATACTCACCTTGTACTGGATGACTGGAATTCATTGTAGGGTAGTTGAATTCATGTATTGAATAAGATAGTTGTTGAAGTGTTTTAAGCTTTCAAATCTTGAACTCATATTGGAGTCCGCGTGACGGGTTTTCTATAATGAAGTGAAATTATGATTTAGGGTTTTTATTAAATCGTTACTGACATGCAAAACATATTATTGATAAACCCACTAACTAAGCCTACTACCCTATAATTTTTAACATTGAATGAACCTTATTTTTTAAGTAAAACCCTACAATCATTTTCCTCCTCTTTACCCTTAATCATAAAATCCTACCCCCAAAACAAAAAAAAGTTCATGGATGGGATCGGTTATAGATCATTTTGGCATAACTACAACAATGACTATGATTTGCTTACTGATGAGTGTTGGTCCCAAAGCAACCTAAGAGGGGGAGTGAATTAGGTTTCTAAAAATTACTTTAAGAACTATTGATCTTATTAAGATTTGTCCAATCATAAGTGATATGATAAAATTAATGACACAGTAAAGTAAGAAAGAGATGGAATAAAACAGCCAATACTTTCAAGCTAACAAGCTTGAAGTATTAAAACACTAGAATGTTTCACACACTTGGTGAGCCAATGATCTTTACAAAGTAGGGAGATTCTTGCTCACACTAAAACTCTTTTAGTTAAGCCAAGAATTTTACTCACAATCTCGCTTTCGTACAAGATTGTTACTCCACTCAAAGTTGAATTGCACTCTAAACTGCACACTAATACAACAAAGCACTCTAGCCAATTTGTACTAAAATTGCTCTTTTCTAAGGCTTGTATTCAATGTATTAGATGACTTTTACAGAATATCAAAATAGTTATTTATAAGAGAAATAAATGGTGGTTGCAACTACTTCCTAATAGCTAAATAATAAATGCACAAAAAGTAGTCGTTGGGGTTTCGGACGTCCGAGATAGATAGGATGCGTCCGACACAGCGTCCGATCTTCTTGCAGTTGGTGAAGAACTTCGTTCGAACGTCCGTGCATGAGTCCGTTCCATCGTCCGAAAGAAGTTTCCTGAACGGTCATGTTCGTCCGAAGAAGACTTCATTCGGACAGTTATGTGCGTCTGTTTGGAGAAGTAGTAAGATCCTTCTTTCTGCATGTTGGTTCGGACAGTGGAATGCGTCCGAGAAGCTTGACATAGTTCGGACAGTTTAGTGAGTCTGAAAACCCTGTCTCTAGCAAAACAAATAACAGACCTGCAAAAACTTATTTACAGAGTTAAGTGTTTATCTCATCATCAAAATAAGGTTTGGAAAACATCAATCTCCCCCTTTTTGATGATGACAAACATTCATGGAGTAATTACGTAAAAACAATCAGATATGACCAATCATTTCACAATATAGATTACTACTGTAAAAACAATCAGATATGACCAATCATTTTGCAACCAATCATTGTGCAATATAGATTATTACTCTCCCTTTTGACATCATCAAAAAAAGCTCCCCCTGAGAACGTGCAAGTATTCAACAGAAATAGCGCAAAAATGCATAAAAAAGCCCAAATATTCAACTGAAGAAATAAGTACTCAAATATTTAACAAGACTAGTTCAAGGGAATACATAGAATGGTAAATCTGAGAGCAGTCCTAACTAAAAAAAAAAAGAGAAAAACCAAAAACTAAAAACAGATTGTCAAAGGAACTAATTCGAGTCATTTTTCTTCTTGGAGCGCTTTTCAATCTTTTGGCATTTGGAAGGAGCATCTTCATTAGTGGCCTCACTGTCTTCCTCTTCTCCAGCACGGCATTGCATGATGAAATTGAACATGTCGTCAATATCCTCATCGTCGCCTTCATTTTTCTCATTGGCAGCACCTTGATTATTTGCGTCTTCTTCGTCGTCCTCACGAATATCCCCATCTTCAGCATTGTCATCACTGTCGAAAGATGAGTCTAGTGGATATTGTGATTAAAGGTTGGCAAATTGAACCTGAGCCAAAGAAGACATGCCTAGGCTAAGGGCCTCTTGGAGAATCACCTGACGAGTTTCAAGTCGCTTTAACTTACGATTAGTGCGACGTTGAAATGAACTTAGAACAACTTGAGTGCTCAAGGAAGTTGAAGGCCACAGATATGAGAAAGTGAGGGTTCAGAGGTAGATGGATAAGGATCATGAAATGGTGGGGGTGTTTGAGGAGGAGGATAATGTGGAATAGCCAAACCAGAGGTAGAGGCCTGGGATTTTGAACGTTCTATATCAAAAGCTGCCTTAGTTAACCATTGATCATTAAAAAAATGGAGGCCTTTTTGTTCAATATAAGATTTGTTGATTAAGGGAGAAATTGTTTCTTGCCGCTGACCTTTACATTGATGAAATCAAAAATTTTGGTGAGGAATTTTCCAAAAGGAATGTTTCTTAATTCAATTTATGACTAAGAACAGAGTTCCCACAGTCTCTAGATGTGAAGAGATACCCAAAGTCAAGAGGAATGCCCTTGAAAACACAAAAGAATAAGTAAAGCTGCATTTTTTCGGACTCAGTACGATGCCCGTCGGTTGGCAATAAGAAATTTGTTACAATAGTGTACAGAATGTTTAGTTCAGGAGTTAGAAAATTGTGGTTTTGGCTCCGAGGCCTGTTTGAAATTAATGTTAAAAATAGCCCCAACCTCATCAATGTCAAATCGAGTATCAATAGCGGACCATTTATCTAAAGAAAAGAAATAGAAGAAATTATTTGGATTTGAGACTTCACATTCAAAAATAGTGTTAATGATGTTGGAGGAAATCTCAAGATTGGTGTTGTTTACACGAGAAATTAAAGTGCGAACAGTGGGGCCTTTCTGAAGATTGGCTGTGAATTGAAGCACCATGTCATGATACACGGGTAAATCAATATGCACTAGGTGACCCCAATTTTGTTTTTCAAAGCATGATTTGACAATGGGAAGATTATACTCATAAAAAAGACTCTGAGATGCAGGACGTTGAATGATTATAGATTTACTCAAAAGAGATGTATACCGTTCGGATGTCTTAGCATCAATGAATTTTGGTAAGGTTGGATTTGAGGAGACTTGAGGATTAGCAGACGATTCTCCACGCACTGGAGCTTTCCCTTGTTGTTTTTCTTCCACGATTTGCTGTAGAAGAACCTCCGCGGGATTTAACCATTGTAAAGGAAGGGAAGGAAGAGGAGAAAAAATTTGATTTTTTTTTTTTTTTTTTAAAGATTGGTGAGAATTTGATGAAATGAGATGGTAGATAAGGGGAATTAGATATAATAATGATGAGGAATACTTTGGAGAAGATAATTTTCCAATCAATTTGTGGAGAGAATGAAGGAGTTTGGAGGAGTTCTTTTGGAGGAAAAAATTTCGCCAGAGAGGGTTTCGGGGGTTAGGATGAGTTTGAAGTGGGGAAGATGAACGGTTTTAATCGAACAGGGAGACCGTTCTTAGAACCGAACTTTTCGTGTGCGTCCGATGAAGCGTCCGAAAGCTGATGAACGAACGGCCGATGGAAGAGCCAGTGGGTCCGATATTCTTTCAGACGATGGTACGCGTCCGGAAGAATTCCAGAGAGTTAGTGAAGAAAATGAATATCGTTCGGACGATTATGAGCGTCCGAGGCAGATACCGGAAGTTTTCGGACGATACAGAGCATCCGAAAGATAGTGTTGTTCGGACGATCGAGTGCGTCCGAACGGAGAGACTAAGCCAAATTGATCTGTAAAATCCCCAAACATTTTCTGAGAGATTCTTAGCAATCTAGAGCCAAGGGTTTTGTAAAAATATCAGCCACTTGATCTGAAGTAGGCACGAAATCAACACGAATTTCCTTTTTACAAACAAGATCTCTAATAAAATAATGCTTAACATCAATTCTTTGGTTCTATACTAGTAACAGGATACATGGTGATTATTTTGTACTTAGTGTTGTAAAAGTGTTTATAGGCACATCTAAAAAATTATAAGAGAAATCTGGTCTCTTATATTTTCTCTATTTGTGTTGAGAGACAGATATATTATAGTTGACACCCAGCAAAGTCAACGTCAGAATAACTAATTAAATCAAATGTAGAAAATTTTGGATACCACAAACCAAAATTCATTGTACCCTTTAGATATCTAAAAATTCTTTTAATGGCTATCAAGTGCGATTCTTTGGGGCAAGATTGAAATCTAGCATATAAACAGACAGCAAATATGATATCTGGTCTACTGGCTGTCTAGATGTAAAGTAGGCTTCCGATCATACCTCTATAGTGTTTTTCATCATGATGTATTACCTCCTTCGATTTATCAAGTTTGCTTGATGTGCACATAGGCGTATAAAGACAGGAACAATCTTCATCGACCAAATCTCTTTGAATAGCTCCTTTGTATACTTGATTTGTGTAATAAACGTTCCTTCCTTTGTTTGGTGAACTTGTAGTCCGAGGAAGAATTGTAACTTGCCCATCATAATCATCTCAAACTCTTTTTACATTAAATGTGAAAATTTCTTGCATAAACTTTCATTAGTTGCTCCAAAAATAATATCATGCAACGTAAATTTGAACAATTAACAAACCATTTAAATCTATTTTTGTAAAAGAGTGGTGTCAACTATACCTCTTTTGAATCCATTTTAATCAAGAAACCACTTAATCTTTCATACCAAGCTCTTGGAGCTTGTTTGAAACCATATAAAGCTTTAGAGAGTTTATAAACGTAAGTTGGGAGATTTTTATTTTCAAAGCCCAGAGGTTGTTCAACGAAAACTTCTTGATCCATAAAACCATTTAAGAATGCACTTTTGACATCATTTGAAATAATTTGAAATCATTGAAACATGCAAATGCGAGAAACATGCGAATGGATTCTAATCTAGCCACGGGTGCAAAAGTTTCATCAAAGTCAATACCTTCTTCTTGAGCATAACCTTTTGCAACAAGTCTAGCTTTGTTTCTTATGATTTCACCTTTGTCATTTAATTTATTTCTAAAAACCCATTTTGTTCCAATAATGGGATGAGAAGATGGTCTTTCAACCAAGGTCTATACGTATATTTTTCTCAAATTGACTAAGTTCATCTTGCATGGAATTAACCCAAGATTCATCACTCAAAGCAACATCTACATGTTTAGGTTCAATGAGAGAAAGTAATGCATAATTACTATTCAAAGGTTTATGAGAACGAGTAGTTACCCCATCGGATAGATCTCCTATGATTAAATCTTGAGGGTGACTAGAGACGAATCTCCAAGCTTTCGGAAGATCTTTTGGAGTATCCTCATTCTTTTCTTTTTCATCATCTATTTGATGGTTGTTGACATCATTGCTTGATGTGATCTCTTGATGATCTTCCTGAATAAGGAGCTTTTTGAGCTCCTTTAGAATACCTACATCTTCATCTTCACACAAATTCTTTGAGATAACATCATTAGTTTCATCAAATGTAACATGCACAACTTCTTCAATCAAGAGTGTTCTTCTAGATGTAAACTCGGTATGCTTTCTTGTCACTAGAATATCCTAGAAAAATTTATTCATCCGATTTTTTGTCAAAGTTTTCTAAGGTTTTCTTTGATTTTTAAAATAAAACATTTGCAACCAAAAATTTTGAAATAGCTCACAACGAGTTTTTATACACAGATCAGAGTTCATAAGGAGTTTTGTTTAAAAATGATCTTAATAAAACTCGATTCATGACATAACAAGCCGTGTTAACCGCTTCGGCCCAAAAGTATTGTGGTAAGCCGCATTCACTAAACATAGTTCTAGGGGTTTCTTGAAGAGTCCTATTTTTCCTTTCAAGAACAGGTCTCTGTTGAGGGACTCTAACAATGTATAAAAATTCATGAAAAATATCGTTGTGATCACAAAAGTCGGGAAAATCTCCAAATTTAAATTCGGCACTGTAGACACCTATTTTTGTCCCTTAAGTTGTCCCCTATTTTCCTTTTAATTTGTCTCTCAATTTTCTTTTAATTTTTGCTTTTCAATGTCTTTTTAACCTGCTCTTTGATTTTCTTTTAATTTACCCTTTAATTCCTTCTTAATTTATGTTGTGATGTTTAATGTATTCTTATGCGTTTTATGTTTTTGCAATACTAACAATAAGTTCTAATATTATTGAATTTTTAGATTTTTTTTTTTTTTAAAATTAATTAAAATATTATTAATTAATTAATTATTAATTAAAATATTATTAATTAATTAATTATTAATTAAAATATTATTAATTAATTAATTGGTTTAAAATTTAAATGTGTAAGTTCACTCGTGAATAAGATCACAGATCTGCTCACGCGACAATGACAGAAATTTTGGCCACGCTTACTCTGCGCTTTTCACCCATTTTCACCAAAATTTCAGATGGCCATACTCCCCACATGACAAGGAATAGTTTTTGACCATTTTTACACTCAATCCAATTCATTAAAAGCACAAAAAAACAGTCTAAAGGGGGGAGAGAAAAATTTTTCTGCAGAGAATTTTCTGAAGCCAAAAAAAAATTCAGCCAAACAGCCAACTTTGAGCTAAAATTCCATACGATAGGAGAGGAATTAGACTAAACTCAAAGAAGAAAACGATTTTAGAGGGTTCCTGTGTCTACAACTTCTCTTTGTAAATATTAAGCAAAATCGTCCATTTAGAGGGTCAAAAATGTGGTAGAAAAAGGCTATTGGTCCAGAGGATCTGCAGAAAAAATTTCCGAGTCTGGAAAATTTTCCAGACAACCAACTTTGAGCCAATATTGCAAGCGATGGGAAAGTAACTGGGTTAAACTCAAAGAATTAAAGTTATAGAGGGTTCCTGGAGCTACAACTTTTATTTTCAAATCAGAAGCAAAATCATTAAACTGGTGGGTCAAAAGCGTGATGGAGAGACAGTAGTGAGGTAATGGTGTTGATGAAAAACACGCGCCACGTCATAGATGACGTGCACAGATTGGAAGTGCCACGTCATCGATGACGTGGCGCAATCTGGAGGTGCCACGTCATCGATGACGTGGCATTTTTTAAAAAAAAAAACCCAAAATTTCAAAAAATTTTTATTTGCTTTTTGGCCCTCCAGATTTCGGATTTCTGCATTTTTATCCCTCAAATAATTTTTTTAAAAAAATTACTTTTAGGCCCTTAAGGACTTTTCTTTAATATTACTATTTTTTCTCTTCAAATTTCTTCCAAATTACATATCTTATGTCAATAACCACCAAGTTTTTACTTTGATTTTCTGTTTGGCATTTTAATACGTTTTAATTACCCTTGATTGTGAAATTACTGTTTTGCCCTTATAAGTATTAAATTGTAAATAGACTTTGATCTTTGCACATATTTTTGATTAATTGCTTTTGTGATGATTGGTACTTTATTTTAATATTTGTTGGTCTCAATATAATATTTATGCCTTATCTTACTTGTTAAATTATGCGCTAATTTACTCTTTTGCCCTCAAATTTTGGATTAGTTGCACAACTAGACACAAAATATTTGAATCAAATTCAATTTAGCCCAGATCAAAGTCTGTCTCAATAACATCTAGATGGGTCTAGAAATAAACTCGGCGTGTATGATAAATTACTATTTTGCCCCTTGGGAGTTAAAAGGCACTACAAGCTCAATGTGTGCGACTTTTAATTGGACCCGGGCTAAATCTACCTGTCAAATGTTAATATTTACCATTTATTTTCGTTTCCTCATTAACATGTACATATTTTATTACTTTTAAACTATCTCAAAGCACACGTATGCTACAAAGCCGGCAATAATGAATACTAAAATTGAAAAGATCTACGCGATAAAATCACGCAACCGGTCCATACACCGGTAAAGTGGGTGCCGAGGGAAATTCAAATCAATCCCAAACCTTCCCATTTTACAACAGGATTCCCGAACTCATTTTCTTGAGTTACGTGGACCAGGAGTCAATCTAAACTAGGGTTTTATTTTCTTTTTTAAATTTTGATGTATTTTTTGTGTCCGGCACAAAGACACCGGTGGCGACTCGATCTTGTGTTCCACAACGAATGATACCCTGTCTAAATATACAATTCATAGTCGCATTAAAGGCCCCGTTATGTAATAGTAAATAGGTGATTCATTTAAATTTGTAATAGTAAGTAGGTAATTTATGTTTGTAAATTGTAAGCAGGATTTTTGCATTCAATCACCTATTTCACGAGTACCACACGTTGGCGGACGGTGCGGTCCCACGGTGCCGGCCAGACCACGGTCGGTAGGTGCGAGGTAAAAGGGGGCGCGACAGCGTGGCGACTCCACTGGGGACTTTGAGAATCCGGGCGCACGATTTTAACGCGTTTCTCTCAATTTTACCCCGTTCATTATAAACAGCGCTAATTTTTACCCATTTTGTGTGCTATGTTACCGCTTATAATCTTATTTTAACGTATTTCACCATTTTTGCGGTCTTGTGTGCCGATTTACGGATTTTAGGTCTCGTTTTATGTGCCACATGCTATCTGTTGCTTTCTTTGTTCTTTTCAAATTATTTTACACTTGTTTTACTGTATGTCACTATGTTTGCTGTCTTGAGTGCCAATTTGCTCGACTTAGGTCTCGCAAACATATGCCATATCCTGTCTACTTATGGTGTGATTTGTTCTTGCTTTATTGTACATGTTTTAATATACGTCTTGCTATTATACCTGTTTGTCGTTAATTTGGGGGAAATTTTTGGGGTCGGTGCATCAAACCTTTAGAGCCAAGCGCGCTAAAATGTGTGAATCTTACCGCCTCCAAGTGAACACAAGATAACACATGTCTCATTTATTGCATGTCCTATTTTTGTGGGTGTCATTCCCACATTCCCGTAGGAATTAAGATGATCTACCAGAAAAACGCAGAGTAAACGCTGTCTCTTATACACATCTAGATGTGATATAAGAGACAGAGGCTAGGCTTACTAATGCAATCTAGACCCTCTTGGCCTGTCTCTTATACACATTAGATGTGTATAAGAGACAAGTTTAAATATATTGCATTAGTAAGCCTAGCCTCATGGTCATATAGCTTAAACCTAAGGGCAGAAACCGTGTGGACCTTGTTTAGGACACTAGACACGAGGCGGTAAGACCCACCCATTTATCTGGCTTGTAATAGTAAATAGCCTTACAATTTTTGCTATGTAATAGTAATTAGTTTTTCGGATAATAAAAGTTTACTTTGGCCATGTAATTTGTATCTACTTTCCGCGTAAAGAGTAAATTTCATTTTTGCATTGCATAAGCCTTAGGTAGGGTCAAGGCATATGGTTGTCAAGCCCTAATAGGAGACCCATCCCTACAACATGTTTCCAAAGTTTTATTATCCCTTGTGTGCATGTAGGCTAACCCCACCGATGTAGGGCCACCGTAGGCTACTTATTGCATATCATTAGCCGTAGAAGGGAGGGATACTTTATCGGATACCCGTGTATAGAATTGCATACCTATCCCTAGGTACATAACCTACAATGGGATTTGCAAGCTTGCGTGTTCATTTTATAAAGGCTCTGAAGGGGTACAAGCCTCAGGTAAGGCTAACATGTATTTCATGCAGATGACTTCCGCTCGAATAATTGGAAAGGCGACCAAAGTACCCTATTTGCTACAGGAGTGTCTCTGAAGATAGCTCTAGATAATCACAGGCAAGCTTACAAAAGACTTGTGAAGAATTGCAATCCTGTATTCGAGCGGAAATAGAACCGAAACAGGGCATGCAGCAGATGGCCGATGATCTGGGACGCCTAATGCACAATGGGGCTGCTGAATCAGCATGTAGCAAGCTTCTGCGGTGCGAGGAGCAAGTGATGAAGATACGAGACCATCTAAAGGAGCTCGCCGAATAAGTTCAAACGGGCTTCGTCCCCTTTAGAGTTTTTTTGCTTTCAGGGTTTCTGGGAAGGAACCACGTTTTATGCTGTAAATTTATGATTATGTTTGTTTATATATCTGAATTTTTCTTTTTTTCTTTTTTATTATGTTTTAATATGTAGGTACTAAGTGTCAAAATAGCTGCCCAACGCAGCCCTATTTATACACGCTCGCGTGCACGTAAACTCCGATTTGAAGACAGTATGAGCACCGTATCGACAAAAGATGTGGAAGGGACCAGTGGGGATCAAAACCCGGAGATAGCAGAGTTGCGCAAACAGATGGAATCTATGATGGCTGCTATGGCCAGTATGAACCAAGAAATGCAATGGTACAGGCAAACTTACGGGCCTCACCCCGCCAATCAGGAGATGCTACCTCCTCATATTCCTAATCCCGGCATGGGGATGCCGCTACCACTACCACCACAGAATCATACCTTACCAACTCCCGTGCCACCACTGACACATACATTCCACAACCATACACCTCCTCTTGAGTTGGAGACACCCCGGGAGAGGAAGCTGAATTAATGCCGCCACCACCCCCTGTACCAACTGTCCAACCTTGGCAATGATGCCCTATTAAAAAAGATGGAGCGGTTCGATAGTTTCATGAAGCAGCAACAGGGGACGGAAAAAATTTGGAGCTATCGACTACCAAGATCTATTAAATTTTGGCGGCAATTGCCCCAAAAGAAAATAATCCCTAAATTTAGAAAGTCTCTTATGGCACTGGGGATCCGGTAGCTCACCTTAAAATATTCTGCAACTTGTTGGGGAATCCGATGAGCGATCCTCGGATAGCAATGAGGGTATTTGCCAGAAGCCTGTAGGGAGATGCGTTATCATGGTATTTAATGCTTGATCCCAAAAAACTGCAGGATTGGACGGACTTGGCAAATGCTTTTGTGAAACAGTACGAGTTCTAACGTTCCGACCTAGACTCAGACCGTTTTGCTCTGATGAACTTAAAGAAGAAGTCCTCAGAGGAGTACCGTGAGTATATGAAAAGATGGAGGGCGTTAGCTGCCAGAGTGAGCCCACCTATGACTGAGACTGAGATGGTCAAACTTTTTTTTGATGCACAAGAACCTCCTTACTATGAAAAGTTGACCGGAATGATTGGCAAATCCTTTTGTGTATAATCGTCAGATACGGAGCTGTTGAAAGGACTTCTTGAAAAGCGGGAAAATTATTGACATGACGGCTTTCAAACTTCAGATAGAATCCATGCAGGGGAGCACGTCTGTGGTTAAGAAACCCCTGAGCAAGAAGCTTGACAAGAAGGAAGAAGAAGTGACTTTTATTTTTAACCAACACAACCGCCAACCACCACGCAATTTCCATCAATACCAAAGACCTAATCCACAACCCTTTTATGCACCACCTCCACTACCATCAATTGCGGGGTGCCTCAACCCTGTATACCAAACACAAGTACATGTGTCCGTGCCTAATCCACAGCTCCCATATTATAATCCAGACCACAACCTCAAACAGTCAAAGACCCAACCAGCCAAATAACTTCCCTCCACCAAACCCCAACCAAGCCAGACCACATGACAGACCACCCCGCAATTTCACCAACTTGGGACGGCCCTATCGAGCAACTATATGAGCAGTTGAGATTGGCAGGGAGATTGAATCCTATAGCTCCTCCTCAGTATCCGAGGGGAGTTCCGGATAGGTTTGACGCCAATGCCCGCTGTGCCTATCATTCTGGAGCCCCAGGGCATTCCACGGCTAATTGTTGGACGTTGAAGAACAAGGTGCAAGACATGATCAATGCAGAGAGATTGTCATTAGGAGGCCGGAACAAAGGGCTCCTGAAGTAAACACTAATCCGCTGCCACGGCATGAGCCTCATGTTGGGATGGTTTGCATAGAAGCGGAGATCCAAGAGGAAGAAGGAGCAATCAAAGAAGTGACAATGACTCAGATCAAACCGTTTTATTTGGATTCGGAGCCATCTGAGCCTTTTATCATAGACGTGGATCTGTTTGAGGTAGAATCCCAAGATCCCGTTGTGATTGAACTACCAACACAATTGCTAATTGAGAGCACACATGCAGTGCCGTAGAACACCAACCCTCAGCTGTGATAGTCAGTGGAAAGCCAGTTTCTGAGGAGGAAGTGTCTCCATCCCAACATGAGGCTATTGCCGTGACAGCGGATATGTGTTGACCCTACCTAAAGTTACAGCCTTAGGACGCTCCTAAGGCTGTAACAGACAAAGATGTGGCTGGACTTTCTAACATTATACAGAAAAATTGAATATTCAGTAGTGGAGCAGCTGAATAAGATGCCCTCACAAATTTCTATGCTCAACTTATTGTTAACATCCAAGCTACACAGGGAGGCAGTATTGAAGATTTTGAGTGAGGCCCATGTGTCTCGTGACATTCCCACTGACAAACTTGCTGGGTTAGTGGGCAGTGTGCTGGCATCAAACCAAAAAAAACTCTCTGAGGGGACGAAGCCCGTTCTGTCGACCACAACAAACTCTATTGATCCATAAAGATGTCAGGGCGGCATTTGCCTAGGGTCATGGTTGATAATGGGTCTGCTTTAAATATTTGTCCTTTGAAGACATTGGATAAGTTGGGAATCTTATTCTCATGACCTGGTCAAGAATTCATCCATGGTGATCCGAGGTTTTGACAGTGCATATGACAGCTTTTCATGCCAATCACGCTGACTGTCAAAATCTGTTCATCTGGTCCCTTGCCAGGTTCTTCCAATTTTTGGGGTATACTTTCTAGATGTGTATAAGAGACAGGCAATAGGCAATGCTCGACCTTCCTGTTCAACTTTCTTCAGCTTGTTAATCTCCCTCAACTGCCTGGCATTCGGGCGATTTCCCGATCCAAACCATGCCATGATGGTCAAGGAGGAAGTTGGAGAAAGCAGAGACACTCCGGTGCCTTTCCTAGCTTATGATGTGGTCTCTGTCAGTCGAGGGCCTGGAGAGCAGTCATAAATGAAAGTTGTCTGGGATAAGGCGAGTGTAATGATTGCAAAGGAAATGCTGCGTGAAGAATATCGCATCGGCCAAGGTTTGGGGATGAATTTGCAAGGCATAACACACCCTATTGATCTACCAATGCAGATGAATACATTTGGGCTCGGTTTTCGCCCGAATGCCAGGCAGTTGAGGGAGATTAAGGAGCTGAAGAGAGTTGAACAGGAAGGTCGAGCATTGCCTATTGCCATTCCACCTCTTAAGATTACTTTTTCACGTTCTGCCGCCATTATGGCTCCTGATGCAGATGAGGCTGAAAAGGAGGACCTTATCCAAGAGATAGCCGAATTAATTTACAGGGAGTAATCTTATTCAAGAACAAAGGAGGAGGATGACACTCGAGCTGCGAAAGGGCATCAAATGCACAATTGGACATCTGATAATCTCCCTAGTCACAGGGAGTTTCGGTAAATTTGAAAGGATATTATTTTTAGTTTTGCTCCTTTTAATTTCATCTTTGTATGTATGTTTTGTATTTTTTAAGCTGTTTTGCTTATGCTATCTAGTCAAGAAATAGGTGCATGCACAGTATTGTATTCATGATTCATCTCGTTCATTTGTTTTGGAGATGAATCTTGAAAACAATTTGATTAGTCACTTAAAGCAAGTGCAATCATGATATTGCCTTCCTCATTCATCTTATTCATCTATTTTGGAGGTGAATTCTGAAGACAATTGATTTTTATAGGATGGCCAATGAATGTCAAGTTTATGTTCTCTAGGATCACTTGTACAAATCTTCGATTAAAGAGAACTTTTTTCTTTAAGATGTTTTAGCTCATTTTGTTTTCTTTCATTTCATGCTTTATTTTCTCCCAAATGGCCCAAAATCAATGCTTTTGATCCTTTGGATACTACCGTTTATGAGGCCAATGAGTGTAATTTCGATATCACACCCGACCCTGATTCTACACAGTCTGAGCGTGATGAGGACGAGTGTGATATTGAAAATGAATTCGGGCGACACGAGGAAAAACCAAAGCCTAACTTGGAAGAAACAGAAATGGTAAACATTGGGACAGACACGGACGTAAGAGAGGTTAAAATCAGCATACACTTGACTAGAGGGCAGAAGAAAGAGATGATAGAATTTTTGATTTTGTTTACCATGACGTCTTTGCCTGGTCTTATGATGATATGCCTGGTATTTCAACAGATGTCGTGGTTCACAAACTCCCCACCGATCCTAAATGCCCGCCTGTAAGGCAGAAGCCAAGGAAGTTTAAGCCGAAAATGAGTTTAAAGATCAAAGAATATCATTTGCCGCTTTGGGATCCCGGATACATTGGTTACCGACAATGCCAAGAATCTGAACAATGACATGGTAGATGGCCTTTGTGCCCAATTCAAGATTAAGAATCGGAATTCCACCATCTACAGGCCAAAAATGAATGGGGCAGTCGAAGCAGCCAACAAGAATCTTAAGAGAATTATTCGAAAGATGGTTGACAGTCAGCGTGATTGGCATGAAAAGCTGTCATATGCACGTCTAGTTGGGTATCGGACTTCCATCAGGACATCTACTGTGGCAACGCCTTACTCCTCATGTACGGAATGGAAGCTGTTTTGCCAGCGGAAGTAGAGATCCCTTCTCTACGCATTCTTATGGAGGCTGAGGTTAGAGGATGCAGAATGGGTAAGGCTCAGACATGAACAGCTTGCACTCATTGATGAAAGACGGCTAACAGCTGTGTGTCATGGCCAATGTTATCAACGGAGGATGGCCCGAGCTTACAACAAGAAAGTCAAGCCCAGACATTTTCAGGCTGGCGATCTAGTTTTGAAACGTATATTGCCAATACAGCAGACCCATAAGAGACAACCTGAAATTAGGCAAATGCCACGGGCATATCACGGATAGCTTCGATCTTTGTTGCTGTCTCTAATACACATCTAGGCAAATAAGAGAAGAGGTTCCAAAGGTTTTTGCAGAAAATGATAGGGACAAAGCACAATTGAAGATGGAACTGAGCTCATTTACGATGTTGGGGCAAAATTGTTGTTTTGGGTGGCAAAAAAAAAAAACAAAAAAAAAAAAAACAAAAAACAAAAAAAAAAAAAAAAAAAAAAAAAAAAAAGATGCTGACCAAAACAAATACCCAACAAAACTCAGTTTGTTATAATAAAACTGGGGCAATTTTTTTCATCTATTTCCCCAGTTGATCTTGCATTCAAGTAAGAACTTATCCAATGTGATATGAGGAAAACCTGGTTATGTCCCTTATCTAAAAGAATTGTCCCAATTTTGTAGTCTGTCTCTTATACACATCTAGATGTGTATAAGAGACAGATTGTAGATGGGCGCTTTGGTTGGAATGGGCAAGTTTTTGTTAAGATAATCCCATACACATCTAGATGTGTATAAGAGACAGACTTAGGATAGTTAGGGTCAAAAGAAAAACTTTGAAAACTAAAGTTCGCATGCATTGGAAAAGGCGATTACTTAGCCAGACGTCTTCCGTTTACTCCCACACCTTGTTGTTTTACTTGGACCTCCTAGGTGAAAACCCGGAAAGGGCACCTTTGTTTTTAAAAAACAAAAAAACAAAAAACAAAAAAAATAAAAGCTAAAGAGAGGCTAGGTTGAAAACCCTACGGGGCGGCCTGGCAAAAGGAGAGTGTGCGGAAAAATGCAAAAATAAAAATAAAAGGGAGGGTTCCACAGCGAAAACCTGAAAAGGCTGCCAATCGGCAAGGGCAAATTGAGATACGCCTGTCTCTTATACACATCTAGATGTGTATAAGAGACAGCCTTAAAAGCGGTGTTAATACGGTGATGGCACGATTTTTACTAAGATTGCTCCCATGTGCCTGTATTATTTATTCATGTACTTCTATCTAACTCACACATTGCCATTTTGTTTGTTTGTAGTTGTTCTTCTTGTTGTTGATGTCTTAGTTGTCAAATATGTGAAAATCATCTGTTTAATCGAACTACGTTCGACCTGATTCCCCTGGTGGGATACGTACGCAGCTCTTACCGAGCTCGGTCACCTTGCTTATTAGATTCACTAAGATTGACATTTTTATGTTATGATACTGACCAATTCGAGTTTTCTTTGCTCAATATCGCATTGTTTTGAGTACCTGCAGGTAGATTTATAAGTGGACGCTAAAATCAAAAACATTGGTGCACCATTTTCCATTGATTGGATATCCTTCATAAACAACAAGGGACGCACCAATCCTGAGAACTGTCTTGATACCCAACGGTCTTTTTTTCCACATTTTAAAAAGAGTGATTCACGCCAACCCCTAATGAAATCTGCAATCAACCTCACAGGTGATCACCACTTGGAAAATGGTGCACTGAATTCCCAGTCAAACCTCTCAGTTTAAATGATACTGTCATTTACCGTTTAGGGCTTCGTGTTCTAGTTTACAATCCAGTCATGTTAGGGTTAATTACTAGTTGCCTTTTACACTTCATTTTATGGGTAAACCCAATGACAGGGCTCCGTGTGCGTGTCATTCTTATTGCATTTTCACCAGATAAACGAATTTCGGGTTCTCATTTCTATTTTTTATCAACCTGATAAACGAATTTCAGGTTTGCATTTTCATCACCGATAAACGAATGTGGGTTCTCAGCCATTTCATCAACCTGATAAACGAATTTCAGGTTGTCATTTTCTTCCCGATAAACTAATTTCGGGTTCTCAGAGACATTTCATACAACCTGATAAACGAATTCAGGTTTGCATTTTCCTCCCGATAAACGAATTTCGGGTTCTCATTTTCATTTTTCATCAACCTGATAAACGAATTTCAGGTTGGCAAATTCCTCCCGAAAAACGAATTTCGGGAGGAAAATTTCATTTCATCAACCTGATAAACGAATTTGGTTTGCATTTCATCCCCGATAAACGAATTTGGGTTCTCATTTTCATTTTCATCAACTCGATAAACGAATTTCGGTTTGCATTTTCATCCCGATAAACGATCGGGGATGAAAATTTCATCAACCTGATAAACGAATTTCAGGTTGGCATTTTCCTCCCGATAAACAAATTTCGGGTTCTCATTTTCATTTCATCAACCTGATAAACGAATTTCAGGTTTGCATTTCCTCCCGATAAACGAATTTCGGGTTCTCATTTTCATTTTCATCAACCTGATAAACGAATTTCAGGTTTGCATTTTCATCCCCGATAAACGAATTTCGGGTTCTCATTTTCCATTTTCATCAACCTGATAAACGAATTTCAGGTTTGCATTTTCCTCCCGATAAACGAATTTCGGGTTCTCATTTTCATTTTCATCAACCTGATAGAACGAATTTTTGGTTTGCACTTTCATCCCCGATAAACGAATTTTGGGTTCTCATTTTCATTTTTCCCCCGATAAACGAATTTGGGTTCTCATTTTCATTTTCATCAAAAATGAGAACCCGAAATTTGTTTGCACTTTCATCCCCGATAAACGAATTTCGGGTTATCATTTTGATGACTGTCCCCGATAAACAAATTTCGGGTTCTCATTTTCATTTCATCAACCTGATAAACGAATTTCAGGTTTGAATTTTCCTCCCGATAAATGAATTTCGGGTTTTCATTTTCGTCAACCTGATAAACGAATTTCAAGTTTGCATTTTCATCCCCGATAAACGAATTTCGGGTTCTCATTTTCATTTTTCACCCGATAAACGAATTTCGGGTTCTTATTTTGTATTTTCATCAACCTGATAAACGAATTTCAGGTTTGCATTTTCATCTCCCGATAAACGAATTTCGGGTTCTCATTTCATTTTTATAACCTGATAAACGAATTTATAACCCTGATAAACGAATTTCGGGTTTCCATGCTATTAACCTGATAAACGAATTTCAAGTTTGCATTTCTCCATTGGCCGATAAACGAATTTTGGCTTTCATTTCAAGTTTGCATTACCCGACAAACTCACCATTCGGGTTTTCATTTTAACTTACATGTCTTTACCCCAATAACATAAAGTCGGTTTTTTCATTTGTGTTTACATACCCTGGCCTTGATGATACAAAGTCAGGCTTTTAATTCACATTGCTTGTAGAGTTTCATTACCAGTGGCGTTTACATGTTATGTCAAGTTAGTTTTCTTTGTCATTCACAGCCACGTTTCATTCTAAGTCTTTGTGCTCCTAATGAACACCAGATTGGGATTTCGCTCTTCTTTCCAAGTTTCAGTTATGTCTTTTATGGTTCAATTCACTGCGCGTCTTTTGTTCATTTCTTTCCCCCAATAAGGACTTTTTCGCTCTGGATGAATAGATAGATCTAATCTCCCCAGTGTGTTTGTCAAGATGGTGAAGCTTGCCCCTTCCATGACCTCATGAGCTTAAGGTTGACATGTGGCAAATTTTGTTGCACGATTGGAATCACCAGTCACTGCTCTTATTACATCTATCTGTGTATAAGAGTCTCTTCGATAGACATCCTAGATGAGGATAAGAGACAGGTATTTTAATATATAATTGTCCCTTAAGTTGTCCCTATTTTCCTTTTAATTTGTCTCTCAATTTTCTTTTAATTTTTGCTTTTCAATGTCTTTTTAACCTGCTCTTTGATTTTCTTTTAATTTACCCTTTAATTCCTTCTTAATTTATGTTGTGATGTTTAATTATTCTTATGCGTTTTATGTTTTTGCAATACTAACAATAAGTTCTAATATTATTGAATTTTTAGATTTTTTTTTTTTTTTTTTTAAAAAATTAATTAAAATATTATTAATTAATTAATTATTAATTAAAATATTATTAATTAATTAATTGGCTTAAAATTTAAAAAAAAAAAAAAAAGTTAATTAAGAGATAAACGCGCCAACGATGACAATTGTTTTGGCCACGTTTACTGCGCTTTTCACCCATTTTTCACCAAAATTTCAGATGGCCATACTCCCACATGACAAGGAATGGTTTTGACCATTTTTACACTCAATCCAATTCATTAAAAGAAAAAAAACAGTCTAAAGGGGGGAAAAAAATTTTTCTGCAGAGAATTTTCTGAAGCCAAAAAGACATTCACGGTTCTGCCAACTTTGAGCTAAAATTCCATACGATAGGAGTTTAATTAACTAAACTCAAATAAGAAAAATCTTATACACATCCTGTATCTATGGGACTTCTCTTTGTAAATGCAAGCAAAATCTTCCATTTAGAGGGTCAAAAATCTGGTATATGGAAATAGCTACAACTTTTATTTTAAATCCTGAAGCTTAATCATTATCTAGTGTGTCAAATACAGATCTGGATAAAGGCTGGTAGCCCACCAAAATCTGCAAAAAAAAATCAAAGGTGACGTCAATTTTATGGGCCTTATCCTCATCTAGATGTGTATAAGCCATTTGATAACGATTTGGAATGGGAGTTGCAAACATTTAGGCCCTGTCTGATAGGGCAAATTTGATAAAGACGAAGTCATCGATGCCGTGGCACTTCTGGATTGCGCACGTCAGCGATGACATGGCACCTCCAGATTGCGCCACGTCATCTATGACGTGCACTTCCAGATTGCGCCACGTCATCGATGACGTGGCACCTCCAGATTGCGCCACGTCATCGATGACGTGGCATTTTTTTAAAAAAAAAACCCAAAATTTCAAAAATAATATTACTGGTTTTTTTTCTAAGAGTTTTCTTCCAGGATACATATCTTATGTCAATAACCACCAAGTTTTTACTTTGATTTTCTGTTTGGCATTTTAATACGTTTTAATTACCCTTGATTGTGAAATTACTGTTTTGCCCTTATAAGTATTAAATTGTAAATAGACTTTGATCTTTGCACATATTTTTGATTAATTGCTTTTGTGATGATTGGTGCTTTATTTTAATATTTGTTGGTCTCAATATAATATTTATGCCTTATCTTACTTGTTAAATTATGCGAATTTACTCTTTTGCCCTCAAATTTTGAATTAGTTTATACAGACTAGCACGTTAAATATTTGAATTCGTTTTCAATTTAAAAAAACTTAATAAGAACCCGAAATTCGTTAAAATCCTGGGCTAGAAATAAACTAGGCGTGTATGATAAATTACTGTTTCTAATGGGAAGGTTTGGGATTGATGATATTGAGATTAAGAGAATCAAACTCAAACTACCAAGCTTCTCAACCTGGGAGACAGGCAACTACAATGAGCTTGAGACAAGTTTAAAAGTATGCTACAAAGCCGCAATAATGAATACTAAAATTGAAAAAGGAAACGCGATAAAATCACGCAACCGGTCCAACGGGTAAAGTGGGTGCCGAGGGAAATTCAAATCAATCCCAAACCTTCCCATTTTACAACAGGATTCCCGAACTCATTTTCTTGAGTTACGTGGACCAGGAGTCAATCTAAACTAGGGTTTATTTTCTTTTTTAAATTTTGATGTATTTTTTGTGTCCCGCACCGGCACAAAGGTGGCGACTCCAGTCTTGTGTTCCCTAGTTTAAATTATTTTTATACAATTCATAGTCGCATTAAAGGCCCCGTTATGTAATAGTAAATAGGTGATTCATTTAAATTTGTAATAGTAAGTAGGTAATTTATGTTTGTAAATTGTAAGCAGGATTTTTGCATTCAATCACCTATTTCACGAGTACCACACGTTGGCGACGGTGCGGTCCCACCGGTGCTGCACATGGTCGGTAGGTGCGCGGTAAAAGGGGGGGCGCGATCCAGGCACCATTGTCACTTCTTAAACGAATGATTTTTAAATTCAATAAATTTTGAATTTTGGAAAATAATTTTACAAATTTTTCAAAAGCCTCAATTTTGTGAATAAGAAATAATACCCAAGTATACCTAGAATAGTCATCTATAATAACAAAGGCATATTTGCAACCACCAAGACTAGCATATTGAGTAGGTCCAAATAAGTCTAAATGCAACAATTCTAAAGGTTTATCAGTGGACACAAAATTCTTTGGTTTAAAAGAAACTTTGACTTGTTTACCAAATTGGCATGCATCACAAATTTTATTTTTCAAAAATTTTAGTTTTGGCAAACCTCTTACCAAATCCTTCTTAGAAAGTTTTTTCAATCAAATACATATTAAAATGACAAAGTCTTCTATGCCAAAACCAAGGATCATCTACGCGGTAAGATATTTTACATTGCTATTGCTAATTTTACCAAGATGAATCACATAAACATCATTGTGCCTAGTGCCCTTGAATAAAATAACATGATTTTTTTTATCAAGGATAAGACATTCATGCTTGGTAAAAAATACATATAAATTTTTGTCACTAAGTTGACTTACACTTAATAAATTATAGTTTAAATTATCAACAAGAAGAACATTCTTAATCAAGGTTTCACCATTTTTACCTACATCACCAATGCCGATTGATTTTGCCTTATTGTTATGTCCAAATGTGACTTTTCCACTGTTATTGGATATGAGATTTGTGAAGAGAGAAGCATCACCCGTCATGTGCCCTGAACATCCACTATCTATGAACCACTTAGCATTGTCAGTGATGTTAAGTACCTACACAGTAAATCAATTGATAACTTTTGGTACCCATATTTTCTTGGGTCCATTTGAATTAGTGAAATTGCTATCAATCCATTCAACTTTCATTCCAAGTTTTTTCATTCTTCTTGACATAACACATATTCTTAACATGTCCATGTTGTTGGCAATATCTAAAAATAATATTTTTATTTCCATATAAAGATGATTTTGATTTTACAAAACATAAGTCATCCCTTCTAAACATGATAAAATTTTTGTTGATTAATACATTTCTATTTCTTTTCAAATCAACAACATTTTCTTTCTTTCTAGTCAAAAGAACATTCAAATCATCCATTCTTTTCTTCAAGGAGGCTTGTTCTTCCTTGACCTTTGATCTCACATGCATTCTTTTCTTCAAGTCACGATTTTCTTGTAATAGCCTATTATTTTCATTCACAAGTTTAGAGTTAGCATTCAATAGAGCATTTGATTTTTTGACTAACTCCTTATTTCTAGCATATGATTCCTTTAAGCTATCATGCAATTTCAAAATGAAAGCTTCAAGATCATTTTCATCATTTTCATCATTAGAGTCATAGTTAGAATTTACCTCATCATCTCCAATGGCCATAAAGGTTGACATTTGTGCCGACTCCATTTCTTCTTCAACTTCTCATTCAGAGTTGCAATCATACCATGTGATTTGAAAGTTATTGAATCTAGGTTTTCTTCCTTCCTTCTTTTTCTTAGAAGGGCACTCATTTGCAAAGTGTCCGAGTTGACCGCATTCAAAACATTTTTCGTTTTGCTTCTTCATTTCAAGCCTTGTCTTTCCTTCGAAATTATTTGAATTTGTAGCTCCGCCTCTTCTCATTCTTCATTTGTTGATGTAATGTTTAAGAAATCCTTTGGTGATGAGTGCAAGATCTCCTTCATTAAGATCTTTATCTTTTAGATTGATGGAGCTGTTTTCATCCTCTTCTTGAGAGGTCTTTAGAGCAATGCTCCTTCTTGGCCTTGCTTCTTCATCATCCACTACTTTGGCCTTCAACTTCAATTCATAAGATGTAAGAGAATTGATTAGCGATTCAATAGGCATTGAATTTAAATTCTTGGCTTCCTCTATAGCAATTGTTTTGGGCATCCCATTCTTTGGAGAGAGCATTTAGGATTTTTTAATTTTTTTCACCCAAAGAATACTCTTACCCAAGGCTTCAAGATCCTTAATGATGTCATTGAATCTACAATACATTTTGTCAATATTTTCATGTGGTTCCATCTTGAAGGATTCATACTTGGCAACAAGTAAGAATTTCTTTTGCTCACAAACATCGTCACTCCCTTCATGGATTTTCTTCAATTTATCTCAGATTTCTTTAGCTGAAATACATCCCTTCACGCGAGTTGATTCATTTGCATCCAAGGCGTTATATAGCACATTCATGGCTTTTGCATTTAATGTCAAGTTCGCCTTGTCTTGTGGAGTGAGCTCATCCCTTGTCTTTTCTCTTCTTCTATTTGTGTGATCATCAATGATAGTAGCTTCAAAAGGACCTTCATTAACAACATACCACGAGTCAATGTCAATAGATTGCAAAAAGATTTTCATCCTATCTCTCCAACTAATAAAATTTGCCCCATTAATATATAGGAGGCCTAGTAACGGATTGACCCTCAAAAAATAGAGCATTGTTGGATGCCATAATAGTTCTTTTCTCAAAAGCAATTTAAGCAATAAAATGAGACCAAGCTCTGATACCAATTGTTGGTCCCAAAGCAACCTATGAGAGGGAGTGAATTAGGTTTCTAAAAATTACTTTAAGAAATATTGATCTTATTAAGATTTTTCCAATAATAATTGATATGATAAAATTAATGAAACAGTAAAGTAAGAAAGAGATGGAATAAAACACAGCCAATACTTTCAAGCTAACAAGCTTGAAGTATTAAAACACTAGAATGCTTCACACACTTGGTGAGCCAATGATCTTTACAAAGTAGGGAGATTCTTGCTCACACTAAATCTGTTTTAAGATACACATCTAGAAGGGCTATTTGAATGTTTTACTAATTTTAGTAGATTGTTATAAACCTCAAAGTTATTGGTGACTCCTAAGACTGCACACTAATACAACAAAGAACTCTAGCCAATTTGTACTTCTAAAATTGCTCTTTTCTAAGGCTTGTATTCAATGTATTAGATGATGTGGTTGCAACTACTTCCTAATAGCTAAATAATAAATGCACAAAAAGTAACCGTTGGGGTTTCGGACGTCCGAGATAGATAGGATGCGTTCGACACAGCGTCCGATCTTCATGCAGTTGGTGAAGAACTTCGTTCGGACATCCGTGCATGAGTCCGTTCCATTGTCCGAAAAAAGTTTCGGACGATCATGTTCGTCCGAAGAAGATTTTGTTCGGACAGTTATGTGCGTCCGTTTGGAGAAGCAGTAAGATCCTTCTTTCTGCCTGTTGGTTCGGACGGTGGAATGCATCCAAGAAGCTTGACATAGTTCGGACGGTTCAGTGCGTATAAAACCCTGTCTCTAGCAAAACAAATAACAGACCTGCAAAAACTTTTTTACAGAGTTAAGTGTTTATGTCATCATCAAAATAAGGTTTGGAAAACATCAATGAGGATCAACACCATTCGAGCCTCTTCGAAAAGGACATTGTCAGTATTACAGAAAATGCATTTTGGGCCTTATTTATGTACCAATATTCTTCGATATATGTTATTTGGTGACTTTTATTGACTGACCTTTTGTATTTGTATAGGAATCTCATGCACTAAGTACTGGTGGTGCCGCAACGGACGTAAGCGACTACTAGCAAAGCCTACCGCATGCAGTAGTGTCGGTTGTGAAAAAAAGTAGGTTTTAAGGAGTTTATAGATTCCAACCCTACTCTTTGCTTTGGCAAAAAAGATGGTGGACACCACTAACTCTTTCCACTTTCCTATTGGAGAGTTGTCGCTAATGCCCTTGGATTTTCACTGCATAATAGGCTAAAGAGTTGGAGGTTTACAACTTCCTACTACTCTGCATAAGGATGATAAGGATGAATACATTAGAAAGATGCTTCGTTGGGTACCTGATATTACACGTGTCGGTTACGTAAGTGTGAAAGATTTGTGAATGTGGTTTAGGATAGTAGAGATGGACAGGAATAATGAAACAGAGGCTCCAAATGGTCGCAAGGACATTTATTTTGTACATGTTCGGCCGTACCATCTTAAAGACAATTGACTGTGGCATGAATGTATAATATCTTGTAGCTCTAGAAGACCTTGACACAGCCTAATAGTATAACTGAGGTGGATCTAGCATGGTAAATTGTATGGCCAAATGTGCGCAATTTCAAGAATGAAAAGTATAACAATAGGCGGTCTAAGTTTTTTGTGGGAGGTTAGTTTTAACAAGAATAATGCTATAGGTAAATTACAAATGATCATTAGAAATCCATTTACTGATATAATTTGTTTTGTGTTGGAGGTTTGGGCTTACAAATATGTGAATCTTATTCCTGTCAAGCTATTTGAATTTGACATGAATATTATACCTAGGGTGTGGATGTGGAGGTGGAGGTTGGATAATAGGTAGCCATATCAGAAACCCTATAATCTTGATGATTTTCAAAGACAAATTGGTATGTTGTGAGACGATAAGGTTAGTAATATACAACTATTTGTTATGAATCGGTATAGTATAAAATTATATTGTTGTAAAACTGAATGAGTTTTAACTTAGGTAAAATGGATACTGTAGGAAAAGTATCTCTTGTCTCATGAGTACCAAGTTAGCAAGAAGGTGAGCTCGACTCTTGCTCTATGACGGACCCATTGAATTTTTTTTCTGTTATCTTAGCCAATCGATGTTCTAGACAAAATGGTGTCTGCGAGACCGTGTTTCAACCTGCACCACCTCCTATCAATAAGCGATTCACTAAAAAAATTGGCAGAGATACACTAAGGGTTTTACTAACAGGTATGGACACTTCCACATTCTACCCTCCAACCAAAGAGTTTGAATTATATGAAATTTTCATCATAAACCATCTAACATCTCCATTGACTGAAAATTGTTGATGATTCTATAAACATCTAACTCTTAACATGTATAGGAATGTGTCTGCCAACAGAGTTCACTCATAAAGTCCTATTGCATTCTTATTTAATGGTCGAAAAACAAAATTTAAGATGATATAGTCATTGTTTTATTTGTATCATTTGAACATGTTCCAACTTCTTAGTATGTGGACTTGTTGAAACAAAATATGGGTCTCTGTTACAAGGTTGCTAAGAAGATTGCTCAAATTTTCAATCAAGCTACAATAATGGTACGGTTTACTCGTCCCACCAAAGTGAATTATTTTTTCTATATTTAATGTAATGTGACATATTATTCGACTTATTTTATGTACGATCACAGTCCGAAGAATGAAAAGAGTCGTCATTTCAACACGGCACCAATAGCAGCAGCACCAACGCTAAAGATGGAGGATCTTGATATTTTACTCCTCGAATAATTATTTTCTGAAGAAATTTCGAATGGATAATTATTGTTGTGGTTGTTTGTGCTTTATTTATCTTGGTTATTTAGGTTTTAGTAATAATGGAAAGTTATTTGTTTATTTTGGATTAAAATGTCTAAGTGGATTTGTCTTAATTACATCTAGATGTGTATAAGATCTAGATGATGGTTTCATCTTAATCGACTATTAATTTTTTTCCGAATTAGACGAAAATTTCGCAGAATATGAATTTTACAACAACGTACAATAATTTTCTGGAAACACATAAAAGTATAAAAAACAATAGCACATTAGCATTAAAACAAGGAAAGTGAAGTCCAAAAAATTAGTAAAACATTCAAATAGCCCTTGTAATCTGCAACATGTCCTTACATTTGCCATTGTCATTTCCCCGAACAAATGCTACAACAAAAACAAATAAGCTTCCTCAAAGTACCCATATCAAGCATCTCTTGGTTAATTTCTTCCACACCATCTCGTTTTCTAATTTCCTGAACTTTGATTGTACTATCATGAATTTATTTTCCAATTTCCAAGCTTCAACTTCCGATTCATCCCTTTTCCTTTCAATTTCATTCACTTTATTCAAGAGGTTGGGGATGATTTCAATTGATCGAAAACACATCTCCCCGTCTACCCATTCCCAAAAATCGTACCCCATTTCTTCTGCTGCACACAATGAACGTTCTACCGAGATTCTTTACGGTCCATGAAATCTTTATCAACGTAATGCTTCTGCAAGGACAAATAGGAATAGCTACACTGGATCTGTACTTTATCGCAATTTCTAGACAACTTAACAAAAAACTAGTTGTTTTTGCAAATACACCACAACGTGGATGGGTTTTTGACTGGCCATTGAATGTAATTTTCCAACTTGCCCCTGAAATAAAAGCTTTCAAATATGACCAATAAAACATGAAGAAACGAATATCTGGTTTATTTCCAACTACACATTTAGGGTTAATTCGACTAGATTTAAATTACTTGTCAACAAATCTGAGCATCACATGTCAAACAGTAATGGTGACACCTTCAAAAGCGATAAAATGAATAGTCAACATCTACATCATGCAAAAATCCAAAGTTCAGTGAATGAATCAGTCTATTATCCGAAAGTCAATGTAATTAGAGTTGAAAGATTATTTACTTGTTGAATTTATGTTGATATTCTAGGAAATGCTAGAAATCTAGAAGTTCGCATGCCATGCAGACATTGAAGTCGGTATCAGCATTTATGAGTCGTACTCATTATCCAACAATTTGTTACTTCCTAAAAAATTTCAACTATCAATAATTGAGAGAAAAAGATTTTGCTCGCGGCAAATATTAGACATGTTCGCAACTAGACATTTACGATTCTTACATCTTAATTATGAGTATTATTTATTCTTTTAAGATGGTGTTAACAAAATCAAACACAAATTATACTTAAATTAGTTTTAAGAATATCAAGAAATTTTTGAGTTCTTACCGGCTTAAATTTTTATATAATCCCACTGAAGTTCTCTTCAGTATTTAAGGAATGTTTAAACTAAAATGTTTAACTTCGTACATTATTTGAATTCAGAGTGTATCTGTGGAATTTTTCCATCGGCTTGTTTAAGTGACGTTCCACATAGTGTCCATTCTACATAGCATTCAGTTTCCCATCATCTCAACCGTCGTGTATTGTGTTATTTATGCTTCCACTCAGCGGACATTATTTCAACGACCGGCTTCACATGACATCAATTTAGACACCAAATGAATAATCAACATCATCAGATTATCCCATATTGTCAGACATCCACATCACAAAAAAAATCCTATGTTTAGTCAATGAATCAGTTTATTATCCAAAGATCAATATATTTTTTGTCAAAAGGGTTACTTGCTTTTTGTATTCGTGTTGATATTCTGAGAAATTCTAGAGAATTTTCCATTCCACGTAGATATGTGTAGTCGATATCAACATTTATGACTTGTAATCATTAGCCAAAACTGTATTACTTTCTAAAAAAATTCAACTATAAATAAACATAGGAAAGAGATTGTGCTCATGGAAAATTTTAGACATGTTCGCAAATAGACATTTACGATTCTTACATCTTAGTTGAGGGTATTATTTATTTTTATAAGATGGCCTTAAAAAAATCAAATGCAAATTATACATAAATTAGTTTTAAGAAAATCAAGAAACATTTTAGTTCTTGTCTGGCTTAAATTTTTATATGATACCACTAAAGTTCTCTTCAGCATTTAAGAATTGTTTTAAACTAAAGTATTTAACTTTGTAAATTATTCAAATTCAGAGTGCATCTGTGGAATTTGTCCATAATTATACGTTGGCTTGTTTAAGCGACTCTTCACACAGCGTAGATTCTACACAACATTGAATTTCCCACAATCTCAACTGTCGTGTATTCTGTTATTTAAGCTTCCATTCAACGGACATCATGTGGATGCCGGCTTCACATGACATCAATTCGGACAGCAAATGAATAATCAACATCATCGGATTATCCCATGTTGTCAGACATCCATATCATGAAAAAATCCAACGTTCAGTGGATAATCAGTCTATTATAGATTTCAATATAGTTTTCGTCGAAAGAGTTATTTCCTTTTTGAATTTGTGTTGATATTCTGGGAAATTCTAGAAAAGTTTCCATCCCATCCAGATATGTGTAGTTGATATCAGCATTTATGAGTCGATACTAATTAGGCAAAACTGTATGACTTGCTAAAAAATTTCAACTATCAATAAACGCAGGAAAGAAATTGTGCTTACGAGAATTTTTAGACATGTTCATAACCAGACATTTACGATTCTTACAACTTAATTAGGGGTAATTTTATTTTTATAAGATGGCATTAACAAAATCATACAAATATTGTACTTAAATTAGTTTTTAAGAATATCAAAATGCATTTAAGTTCTTAACGGCATAAATTTTATATAATCCCACTGAGACTGTGCAGTCATTTCCGAGTATAATAGGGATCGAAGACGTAATATTAGGTCGTGAAAAGATTTAGGTTGAACGGGATTTATTACTTCATTTTCCCGTAAACTCAATGTGTATAATGTACAGTGGTTATAAAAAACCCGATGTCTACCGGATACACATTCATTTGTGTCAAAATAGGGAATTGTACCTAAATATAAAATTAAGTACACATCTTTATAATAAATTCATATCCTTTTTATTTTGGTGCTCAATTTCTTCGGGTGAGTATTCTAGTTTGAATCAAAATATTACGAATTTAAATATCAAATTCAAACCAGTAAATTAAAACAATAAATCAAATAAATAATCCTCACCTTTGGGCACAGGAAAATTACTCAATTTATTGTCTTATTTACCAAACCAATTCAAGTATTTTTATCAAAATAGTATTAACAAACAAGCAATTTATTGAATCATCGTATCCCATTTTTGGGTTGAAAAACGACATGCCAGTGATTCACTCTATAAGTGAGGAACAATTATTCACTTAAAGCTATAAGTGAGAACAATATTCATTTGGCAACTCTACAAGTGAGTAACAATAATTACGTATATAACTTTACAGGAGAAGTTATATACCTTTGGGCAAATATAACCACTCATTCATGATTACAAAAAATATAATGCTTTTGGACAAATTATAAATCTATAACCATGATTACCCTTAAAAGTAAATAACTCATTAATAAACTTCATCATAATTAGGTCACTTTGGTGACAACTAATAAATCATTACTTTATTGTTTTGCAATTTATTTAATTTAGATTGTCCAAAATTATTTATATAGCTCCATATGGAATAATTTTGAATCTTTCGTGGAGAATACTTTTATCTCAAACTGCCTAAATACACTTTCATATGGGCTTTATATAATTTGAATATTTATATACAATATATAATACTTAATATTTGAAGGTATATCTCAAAATTTTTACAACATATAATACTTAATATTTGAAGGTATATCTCAAAATTTTTATAGACAAATAATTGATATATCAATAAAACACATAATGGTATATAGAATTCCAGTCATACAGTATATATTTAATTTAAATAAGACATGAAACATAGGACTAGCACACTTCTGACATGACCCGATAACACGACACAAAATTAATAGATTATTACACAACCCGAAATTTATCGGGTCATTATTGGATCAACCCGTTTATGACACGAACGTAAACAGGTTGGGTTGGATCAACCCATGAGTTGACACGATAACCCATTAAGTTACTGTATGAACATATTTTGCTAAAAAAAATTTCTTTATTATAATTTAATAAAATATACTTTAAGATTGTGAATAATATATTTAATAATAGATTATTAAATCAAACATAATAATTATTTTAAATATTATCCAAAAAAATTTAATAAATTTAATTATGTGTTTTAAATTACTATTGATAACAAGGTTAGTACTAATAATTGTTTATAGTTATTAAATAATTAAAATTTGAGATTTTAATTCAAATGGATCGCAAGTTATATACTTTGTGAAATAGACTGATATCTCTGTCAATAGTAAATGGGTCAAACACGAACACCACATGAACCCGAACGGGTCAGATCTAGATACGGTGCGATAAGAAACGGGCCCCACATGACATTCATATGATAAGAAATGGGTCACACCTAACACGACATAATGACCTGACAACCCGACCCATTGACATCCCTAATGAAACACAATTTGTCCAAATAACATAATGGAAGCTCTCTGTTTGCTCCCCATTTTCATGGTTTGATACGAATCTATACTATTATATATATGCGAGCTGTTTCTGTCTCCTGGTGTTTCTCCCCTTTTTTGTGATAACTAAAATACCCGCCATTAATAAAATATAATTACAATTCCAAATAGAAAACATATATAAGTGTTTCTCTCTTTTTTGTAATGTCTAAAATACCAACCCTTAATGAAATATAATTTCCAATACCTAATAGGAAAACATATTTTAAGTGTTTCTCTACTCTTTTTTTTATGCCTAAAATACTCACCCGTAATGAAATATAATTTTCAAATCCGAATAGGAAAACATAATTAAATTACTCATCATTTATTCTACCTATTTTTTAGGATACAACCACCTATTTTGGCATAAATAGATAATAAGATGGAAGATTTTTATTTGTATAAAAATATTTATTATAATAAAAATTTCATGTTAAGGGTTGGAATTTAGAATTTAATTCCCAATAAGAAAACATAATTAATTAAATTACGTGATGACTAAAATAACCCGTCCTTAATGAAATATAATTACAATTCCCAATAGAAAACATATATAAATGTTTCTCTCTTTTTTTTTTAAATGTCTAAAATACCCACCCTTAATGAAATATAATTTCCAATACCTAATAGGAAAACATATTTTAAGTGTTTCTATACTTGTTTTTTTAATGCCTAAAATACTCACCCTTAATGAAATATAATTTACAATTCCGAATAGGAAAACATAATTAAATTACTCATTATTTATTCTACCTATTTTTTAGGATACAACCACCTATTTTGGCATAAATAGATAATAAGATGGAAGATTTTTATTTGTATAAAAATATTTATTATAATTAAAATTTAAAAAAAATTTAAAAAAAATGAATCATATCATTTTTAATTCCCAATAAGAAAACATAATTAATTAAATTACATAATGACTAAAATACCCGTCCTTAATGAAATATAATTACAATTCCCAATAGAAAACATATATAAATGTTTCTATCTTTTTTTGTAATGTCTAGAATACATCCGCCCTTAATGAAATATAATTTTCAATACCTAATAGGAAAACATATTTTAAGTATTTCTATACTTTTTTGTAATGCCTAAAATACTCACCCTTAATGAAATATAATTTCCAATTCTGAATAGGAAAACATAATTAAATTGCTCATTATTTATTCTACCTATTTTTTGGGATACAACCACATATTTGGCATAAATACATAATCAGATGGAAGATTTTTATTTGTATAAAAATATTTATTATAATTAAAATTTCAAAAAAAAAAATGAATCATATAATTTTTAATTCCAGATAAGAAAACATAACTAGTTAAATTACTCATGATCTATTCTACCTATTGTTTAGGATACAACCATTTATTTTGACATAAATACATAATAAGATGAAAGATTTTTATTTGTATAAAAATATTTATTATAATTAAAATTTCAAAAAATAAAAAATGAATCTAATTAAAATGTAAAGACTAAATTAATCAAACAAAAATTATGTCTTATGTATAAGAAATTACATAAGAATAGATTAAACTAACATATTCTGTACAATTACAGATAGGTATAATATAGTATATTAATTTCATTATAAAAAATTGAAATAATAATTTGTTCTTTTGTCTTATTTTAAAATCAATTGAATGTATATGAAAATATCCTTTATCTTATTCTAAAATGTATGAAATGTTAATAAAATAAATTGTTTCCTCCATAACTTTTTACGAAATTTTGGCATAAATACATAATAAGAATGTATATAATTGTAAGAGTAGAAAAATCATTTATATTTAAGCAAAGAATAAAATAAAAATATTATATTTTGTAACTGTTATGTATACTCAAATTGTTTCTATTTTTTAGTCATAATAAAAATAATCTTTTATAACTATTATAAATATTCCAAATTCACTACAATTATTTTATTTTCTCTAATTGTTCAAGTATGCCCAGTTTGGGAAACTTAATTAGTCCTTCCTCCTGTGTGCTTTATACATAAGGTTAGTTTCACTTCACCCCTTTTTTAGTGATATCATTGATAGGTTAATACCTAACATTATCTATTGACCAGTAAAGTCTTTCTATTATATCAACTAAACATGTTGACCATTTTACCCCTATTATATTCTAATATTTTTTTGTTTAATTTTTATAATAAATAAACTTTTCATAAAGATAATATTTAATTCATGTAGAATTTGATGAAAAGATACATTAAAGTTGAATTTTGTATTTTGCTAGCCTTTTTGGCTGGGATTAATTGAAAAAGATGACAAATCTAGCTGATATTATTTTTTAAGCACAACTTTCGTTAACTGGTGGTCAACTATAATGGTTTCACGGCTCTTGATTATAGTGACTTCTTTAACTTAAAATTTTGGTTAACAAGAGAGATATATCAATGAGTATAGAATTTTTGAGTATGTTCTAACTTAAAAATCATAAAATTAATAATCATACAAATAAATAATTAAAATTTATATGAAGTGAAAAGTTATGGAATATATGTAACATTGTTTCCTTATTTTTTTTAAGTCTATGTATTACGATTAATTTAAATTTATTTTTCTGTCCTACATGAACAAAAAAAATTAACGAAGCAATGAAGTAAAGCTCAAGAACAAAATAAAAAAACTTATAATCTTTAATTGAGATCAAATTATTTGTTAATTTATATCTCTTTAATAGTATTTCTATTACTAAATCTTTATCTTTGATAACATCATTTTATAGAATATTAGTTTAGATGAACTATTGATGAGGTAGAAAATAAGTTCAATCCATGATACAATGCTTATATCCAAATTATTCTGAAATAATGATTGTAACAATACTCTAAATAGTTACAGGTATACAATGAATTTAAATGTCAAATTTGGAAACTACAATACCAGTTGATACAATATATGCTACAACAACTTAGAAATATTGGTTTGGACTAACTATTGATAAGGTAAAAAACGTTAAACCAATTGTATGATTCATGCTCAAAATATTCTAGAATAATTATTACAAGACCTATAAGAATACTGCATATAAATTATAGGTCTTAATGGCAATGTAGAGAAAAATAAGCGAGTAAGTACTCTAAAAGATAACATATATTATTCAAATACAGTCATAGTATTGAATACTCTAAAATAATTGCAGATATAGATTGATTTTACATGTTGATTTTGGAAATTACAATGTAATTCTTTACCATTTAACAAAATAATAAAGACATAAATTAAATATCTTGGTATATAATAAAAGGAATTAATTGAAAAAGTACAAAAAAAGAAAAAAAAATAAATGCATACACTTTTATTAGCTTTCATTTTGTTATATATTTAATAAATGCAAATTTAATTTCATACTAAAATATTATATCAAAATATAATTTTAGAGTTAACCATATTCAATACCATTCAGGATGAATAGAAGAGTTTAGAATATCAATATTATCATAAGGTTAAGAAATATGAAAAATACCAATATATTCTCTATGTGGATACATAATTAATTTACACAATATGTTAAAAAATAATTAGAATAGAAATTATAGAAATTACATGATCTTGTTATATTTTTCATTCGAGTTGCGTGCATTTAGAGTAATATAGAGGATTTTTCATTAATTTTATGTACATTTCAAAGTAAGATAAAACAATAAATTTTTATTTTCACTTTTTATTATGATCTTGATAGACTACGTTATTCCTATCCATAGTATACAAAACATATTAATTTAATTTGTTGGTTTTCTTATACGAGAAACATAATTTTTGTTTGATATCTTTGTTTTTTATATTTAGGTTTATTTTTCTTATTTTTTGAAATTTTATTTAATCATTTTTGTAATTATTATTATATATTATTTAATCTCCTATAAATATTTAAAATTAATAAAAGGATTTTGACAATTTCGTTTATTAAATGATTATTGTTATTCTATGATTAATTTTATTCTTTATAAATGATAAAGAATATATAGATATACCTCAAAAAGTTCAATATTATGGAAAAAGTTTTTATCTATAATTGATTAAGTTATTGGTGGTGTCACTATTAGAAATTATAACTCCCTATGAACTTAAAAGAAAAATAAAAACTATTTTAGATCGGAGTTAACTACATTTTATGCCAATAAAAATGAATTAAGAGCTTAGAGCATTAATTAATTATTGAAGTGAATATTATCATAACTTTAAGAGATAACATAATAAAATATTCTCTATATGTATATATATATTTTACGTAATATGTTAGAAAAAAATTAATTGTGATACAAAAAATATATAAAATCTCACTTAAAGTAATAACATGTAATTTTAGTTATATTTAGAGCTACAATTTCCTTAGCATTTCGTGTATTGTAGAGTAAGATAAAGGATTATTTTATCTAACATTCGTTTCAGTTTATAGCAAGACAAAAGTGTAATTTATTATTTCAATTTTTAATAATGATTTAATATACTATATAATACCTATTTATAATATGGATAATATATATTTGATTTTTTTAGTTATCCTATGCATAAGACATAATTTTTGTTTGATTTATATATTCTTTATATTTTAATAATATTCAACTGTATTTCTTTCTTATTTTTTGAAATTTTTATTAATCATTTTTTGTAATTATTATCCATATATCATCCGATTACCTATTAATATTTTCATTACTAATACAATTTTAAAATATTTCATCTATATAATATTTGATTCTTGATAATGATATTATTTTTTTGTAATGACAAAGAATATGCACATATATTTAAAAAGTTCAATACTATGGAAAATATCTTAATCTTTAATTGTTTAATTAATTGGTAGTGACACTATATGAAAATTATAATATAGGTAACTAGAAAAGAAATATATATATAAAAAAAATACAATTATCATACGTTATTCTCATAAAAGAGAAAATTTGTTTAATTTTTAAGAAAAAAAGAAATTTATATATAATTTTGTAACAAACAAGAAAAAATTGAAAAAAAAAGATACAAAATAGATGTGTATAAAAGACAGCCTATATTAATACTATATACAAAATAGATAAAATTAATATAAAAAATTCTATTAGTTAAAATTTTCATTGACTGGCAGTAAAAATTATTTATTTATTAATTTTTTATTCTCTAAAAAACTTTAATACAGTAGAATGTTTAGAACCAATGAATTCATAGACGTTGTATTTGTCTATAAAACTTATAATAATCTTAACAAAATAACACTTGAAGTATTAAAAGGTTGCTATGAATACAACATAATGAATTCATGTTGTTCTGAACATAAGTCTCGACAAACCAAACAAAACTTATTGCTGTAGGTCCCATATGATCAGTAGGAAGCAAAGGCAAATATATGCACATAATGAGAAAATGTCACCGATATTTTATACCAAACCAGGTTAAAGCATATTAATCAATAGCGTCCCGAAATGGATCAATGCCCAGCTAAGAGAGAATTTTATTTATTTATTTATTTTTATCTCACCGAGACAGACCAACCAATTTACATACAGTAAAGTCTTGAGCCACACAGCCATTAGTCAATTTTGACTAATATCACCATAATTATTTATTTAAATATTTGGTCACATGTCTTACATAAACCAGAATAAAGAAAACGTGGCTATTTTTGACCCAAAATCTTGACAAATGCAGATGAGTCAGATAGGACCCATAAAATTTGTAAAATTGCGTCCATACATGTTGTAGTTATCTTTAGTTGACATCACAGGAGCCATTAAACTACTGACAACAAGCATAAACATGCACTTGCATAATATATGGCACCATATGATTCTTTTTTATTTTTTTTTTTTAAATTTCCATTATCAAACGTAAATCAATCGCTGCGTTAGTTTAAGTCCAGCAAATCAAGTTCTCAGATCTAGACAATTAAGCACCCGTTCGAAAAATTTTGCCCTAAATTTAATGGACAAAACTAATCAAAAAAAATTTTTTTAAAAAATGACGTATTTTGATTTATAAATCATAAACTTTAACCTAATACTTTGATACCAAATATAAAACATGATAGGATCTTAAATTTAAATTTGTAAATCATAAAAAATAGAATTGAGACGTATCTTATACTAATGATGAGTTCGAATCTATGAAAAACAATCCATCAATCCATTGATACTCGATCAATTATTGATACTCGATCAAACGACATAAGTTGATCTTTCCTATCCTAACTCTCTATCGTGTATGCGATAATAGATGGGTGAATGTATAAACATGAATTAGAGTGGATAGAGGGACTAAGAGTCCTATTTGTAATTCCTTCCCATCATGGAGTCTCCTCCTTCACTATACCTATAAAATATGTCTCTATCTTCCTCCAATATTATCTTGAATTTCATAATATTCATCCAAATATATTTATATAGTAATTTGCCATTATCTAATGTGGGATATTATATTAATTATTATTTAAAATATTTGTGTGATTATGAAATCCACCAATTAAAATATTCTAACACTTTCCACTTATTTAAAATCAATTTGGCTTGCATAGTTTATTTCTAATTCTATATACTAAATGTGTTTAAAATAATTAAACTGAGTATTTAATTGCTTATACAAGTATTAAACATTGATTTTGACTTAAGATATTACGAGTTCCTATCATGCAACAAGTATTGTCCGTGAAAGATGATTAGTCTTTTTTTAAATTGAAGAAACCTAGGGCAACAAAACCAAGCCCAAGATTAGCCTTTGTCCTGTAAATTATGAGCATAATTCTTTGTGAAACCGAACATACAAGACAGCAATGCTCCACTTTCTTAATGATAATTCTTTGTCCTGTAAATTATGAGCATAATTCTTTGTGAAACCGAACATATAAGACAGCCATGCTCCACTTTCTTAATGATAATACATAGGATGAATAAATGCTTATCTATGAATGAACATTCTGAGTTCTGACTGAAAGAAGTTGGTGCACAAAAAGCACTTGTGGCCGTGATAGCTGAACTTCCCTCGCCATTAATTTGAAAACATCCACATGTGATTACTTCTGCTCAAATATTCACATTCATTCTACTCATTCATGAACTGATTTGACTTGCTGAAACATCAATATTTTTTTGCTCAGATAGCTGGACTTTCTCTCATGAAATTGCTTTGCTGATCAGTTTGGTTTTCTTGACCATCTCCGACTGAGGTGTTTACATTTCTTTCATCAGATTCATTATCCATGTCTGGTCTAGAAGAATCGTCCAAATTTAACTGATCAGAGTCATTAGAATCTTGTTCATCTTCAGTTGATGAATCTCCACTGACATCAGGATCGTCTAATGACTTAACCCGCGATTCGCTGCCCCTAAATGATAGGAAAAAGAAACATCTGTGGCTGTATTGTGTGACCATGTCAGTGAGTCTTCGACCTACTGAGGTTTCGGAGCAGAACAATGCAAACATCAAAGCTGAGGCTATTATAATAAATAGTCCTCCAAAGTTGAAAGCTGTTAAACCCTGGCTTCTCTTGTTGATTGAATCACTTTGATTATAAGAAGAGTATTTTGGTCCAAAATATTTTAGCTCTAATGCAGTCATGTTCCCATCTTCTGTCACAGCTAGGATTGCCCTTGAAAAGTTAACGACTAGTGAGAGACTCTAAAGGGAATGCCTAGATAAACATTGCACCAGATTTCATATTATAAATTCAAAATGTCTTAAAAAAAAAAAACATACCTGAGCGTAACGCACAATGAGGGAGAGAGAACTTACAAAGCCAAATCCATCTGTCCTGTAAGTAGGTCCAACGATTTTATAATCGGAATCATATCGATCAAGAAACAGCTTCATGTAAGGGATTTCATCAAAGATGGCATCAATTCCTCCATTTTTGCTCCCTTTAGTCATGGCATCCTGATATTCATCAATGCTCGAGTATTCCTTGATTTTTGACTCACTAACATGTAGGCGATCTATCAAGAAATCTTTTACAAAGGAACCCTTTTGGCAGCCGATGTTATAGTCATTGGAAAATCTGAAATCTAGCTGATCTACTGTAAACATTGCTGATAGATTTGCTGTGTAGCTCTGCATTATAATGTAAGCCATGAACAACCACACTACCAAAACAAACCTCGACCAGCGGTTGACAACCATGTTTTCTGTGAGCAGCAGAACAGATAAAATTACTTGAACTGATTGCCCTTTACTTACTGTTTGCTAGCGTGTACAAGACAGAAAACAAATAGTGCTTTCTTGTTCTAATACATTTATATTGGTTCGGGGACAGAACAAATTTAAGTATTCATTAGAGAGTATGTGTTATCAACTACTTACTTTCAGGAAAAGCAAGAGCTGCAATTGGAAACCAAAAGAGCAAGCCAGGTTGCTCTTTATGAGGTTTAACAGAATCAGAATCCTTGTTTGCTCTATGCTCCAATATTCGAAGGACTATCCCAATAAAAGTACAGGTACTGATAATCGTTAGCCAAAGATCCCACCTAAAAGGCTTTACAAAAATCCACATGTCTTTCTTTTTTTCATCCTTTACCACCACAACAATTCCTGATTCAGAGTATGGCAATGTAGAGTCAATAAATATTTTGCACGGTCAGCCAAAATCGTTGTGTCTCCCACGACGATATCAAAATCCTGTTTGTTTCCCATCATCAAAGGAGAGAAAAAACAATCAAATTGGTGCTACTTTAATTCTCTGTTTCTTTAGGTCTCTCTCACCAAGCAAACAGTTCCATAAAACAGAAAAATCTAGGGGAAAAAAAAGAGAAAGAGATTTAGAGTGAGGAAAAACCAACCTTGCCTATATGGTGAAGAAGATCGTTATATGTTCCATTACTAAGTCCACTTTCATTTGTAAAAGGAACGAATTCATAATCAATTCTGAAATTCAGCTTTTCCAATACAGAACGGAATACATCTATTGAAAAACCAGTGAACTTATTCTGGTTTGTCTGAGGATCCTCTGGAATATAGACAAATTCAGTAAAACCATCTTTCTTGGGAACTCCTACATTTAGTCTCCGAATGGCAAATCCTTGTGGCCGTTTTACTGAATCTCCAGGCCATATAATGCTTTTCAATTCCTTTACAGAAGTTGAATATGATAGTTTACCTGTCAAAGGTAATTTAGGTGATATTCCTCCATGTGGAGTGTCCAGTATCCAATCGTTTTATCTCCTGTTTCAAGCACATTGAATATCTCCAAGGATGAAGGATTCAGCTGCCCATGAACTAAGTGGAAGTTTCCAGACAGGCCTTCAAATGTTATGTTTTGGAATTCTCTAAGAAGTTCTCTACCAAATTGAGAAATTCTCACATTAAAACTATCATTTCCATTCTTGCTGTTTTTCGATCCCAAGAAGCCGGGATTTACTGGTCCAATCTTTTCTACTGCCATTGCCAATGCCCGAACTGTATCATATGCCCATAAACCAAACACATTTAACTCTCTCCCTGTACTTTCAGGTTTCATCATAAGCATATTCTTTTCCCACCTGGTTCTGAAATTGTCTAGATTCTTTGACTTAGGTACATGAGGCCTTAGGCCTAAAACACCTTCCATGGAATCAATCACAGCAGAATCTATAGAGTTCATGAAGTTGCCTAATCTATCAGTGATAAGCCAGGCATACCCTTCACTCATCATTCTATTAGTCTACCCTTTTGGCAAGACGAAACAGCCTAGATCCAAGTACAACATTCATATGCACAACGAAGACCCTTGTTACCATCGCTCTCAGTTTTTTCAGTTCTTTCATGATTTGACGGTCTTCAGCTGATGTTGAGAAGGAAACAACGTGTTCTAGCCAAATATCAGCCTCTTGGAATGCTTTATTCAGCTTAGAAAGAAACTGACTGCCACGATCAGTATCTTCGTACAAAAAAATTGCTGTATGCCATTCAAATCCTTGGCACAAGGAAGCCAGAGCTTTTGCTTGGTTTGAGTCATCTGGTGCAATCCGAATGAAGTAAGGGCTTTGTGTATAGGATGGACACTGGCCTCTATGAGTAAAAGATATAACAGGTACACAAGCTTTGGCTCCAAGTTCCACTATAAATTTATCTTCTGTCCATGTTTGAGGCCCTAGAATGCTATGTACTTCTTCATTCTTTATCAATTCAAGGACTGCATTGCATTCAGAGAAAAGAAAATTAAACTTCGTGGTTATTTTACACCTTAGCAGACAACTTAAGTTTGTACGATTTAATGTTTCAGGAGAACATTAGGCCATAACAGTTTTATCAAAATGAGACTTGAACTCGTAATCAGAATCAGAAAGAAACTTTAATGCATATTCTTCTGCCTCCAAGATCATATTACGGCAAATAATAATCACACACTAGACTTCGAGAAAAAGGGTTGTTTGATCAATGATGAGAAAGACAATAATTTACTTTGCAACAGCTAAAACAAAAGTTGTAATGGAAATGATGTAGATAAAATAAAACCTGCTGACGCCACATCCAATTCATCCCCAGCATATTTCCTGAGAAGATCTATTCTTGTTCGATAATCTGGATGCAGGGCATAGAAATCCGAGTGCGCCATTGAAATACATAAATCTTCCGCGGCCCCCATGGACGAATTGGAATCGAGAACTGCACCAACACGGACTGAGAAATGAGCTGGTTCTGCAGTTCCATTTGTTCCATCTGCAGCATGCGGCAGCTCCCACTTTCAACACAAGGTAGAAAATAAAGTAAGCTAAAGAAACAAAGCCTTTAATTCTAATCATTGTGACTCTTCATACAGCAAAATATTGTTAAATTCTGGCTGTTCTGATAACTGTTTCTCTTTCGATTATTCTGATATAAAAAAGAATCAGTTCTACCAAAAAATATAAGGATTCATTTAATAGCTGAATATTCCATGGCTATCTACAGCTTATCTTGGAGAAGTTTGACTAGTTCAATTGGACAGCAAGAAGCAATGTGAATATAGTACAGTCTTGAAACTACTTAGAAAGTCAGATCATGACCGGGGATTAATTAAATTAGTTAGATAAATAGCTCCATCAATTGTCAAGAACAAAATGTAAATAGCTCCATCATATTATGAGTCCATGTCAAATGTAATTTCTGCAGACATAGAAGATAATTTCCAGAAATATATTTATGGTCAAAATAATAAGAGATCCGGATTCCGGACCCTCCACAAAGTCATATGCAATAAAAAATTTGGCCTATATAGACAATGTTGAATGCAAGACATTTATATGCAGTACAAGTCAACAGGAATTGGGCTATCATAGGTAACCAAATCATCAAAAAAAATTTTAATTCAACTCTTATTTCTTTTAATTTCTTATTTGATAGGGGATCAATAAATAACTATTAAAATATACATAAACTATCCTCATTCTCGTTTCAACCGTGTCATAGTACGTTATCTCATTGGAAGCGTTATTATATGAGATTTTTCATAGCAACTTACAATATCATTGTCTCCAAGATAACTACAAAATTTGCCTTTCGCTATAGATTATACATATTCTTTGACTAAAAAGAGTAGGTATCTCCTGGCATTAATGTGTCTTTTGCAGGAAATTCACCCTTCAAGAAATTGTGAATGAGAGATTATATTGAAGTGAACCTAATAGTAAATTTATAAAGAATAGGGTTAATTATACTTTGTACCTCTACACTATCCAACTTTTACACTTTCTTTAAATATCGTAAAATATCAATTTTGGTAATCAATCGCCTCCAACTTCTAAATTTTTACACATTGTACCAATTACTCAATGGTAAATAAGAAATGATACATATATCCCTAATACCTTACTCAACAACGATTCTTTTTTGCGATATTAATGAGGTGAAAGAAATTTAGGAATCAGAAGCTAAGATCGAATGACATTGATTTCGGCGATTATTTATCCGATTTCTTGACATTGTCTTTACTGGAGAACGTGATTCTTCTTGGGCAAAACCAATAGAGATGTAGATAAACAAAGTGTAACTTAATGATTTTTGCATGCTGTTTTACTTCTAGAGAAAGAACTACGGTGTAGCAGTCCCTAAACTCATAAATTTCATTAACCCGAATTTGAACCCAAATTTGTACCCAGATTTATTTTCGAAAATCTAAGAATATTATACTGGTGCATAGTCTGTGGTTAAAAAGGGACATTGTCGAAAGTAGGGAAAATTAGTGGGTTTAGATGAGTCATTTTGGAAAGAGTAATTGGTGTAATGTGTGAAAATTTAGAAGTTTGAGGTGATTATTGCCAAAATTTAGACTAACATTTATAGAAACACAAAGGGCATTAATTTATTGGAAAAACAAAAAGGGTGCTTTGATCAGTGATCAAAACTAAACGTCTGTTAAGTTCTTCATTTCAATTAAGAGAAATCTATGTAGTCTCAGGGAATCGACCGACTTACTAACATCAATTAGGTCAACTGGAATTATTTGTGACATAAAAAGGCGAAGAATAGATTAACTACAAAATGCCCCCTCAAATAATACAACTATTTAATTTTGTTTGCTTGCTGCATACGGTTTTCAAATTTTCCTATGTGATGCAATCATCCGAGAAACCGTAAATTGAATTGGGTTTTGTCATTTTATATGCTCGCGTTACAATAAAATAATGGAGAATTTTATGTTATGCTCAGTGTATGGTGCTTTGGAAATTATGTATACCATCATTCAAAGTACATCGTGTTATATCGTAAAAAAGTGTCACATTCAAAAGTATAATATTATGGTACCATAATTGGATTATATAATTTTCCTAATATAATGTATATATTTTAAAAAAGATCAACTAGATTGTGTTGTTTCATCTATGAAAATACTAAAATATTTCCGTAGACCTTTCTTTGAATCCATATGAAGATCTTAGGGTCAAAATTAAATTTTGAACAAATTCTATTTACACATTCTATGGTTTAGGCGTTTTCCTTATTCCCTCATATTGTTTGAAAAACTACAAAAATCCCCTTGTACTTCCGATTTAATGTCCAATAAACGGAAAAATGGCTAAAGTGACGGAATACATGAATGCCACTCGCGGATTAATGATCTTGGTTTTGGAAATTTTTGACATGTTTCCCTATTTCTTTCCAAATTACCCCTTACTAAATGCTAATTGAATCATTAAATTACTCTGAGGGATAAAATAGAACTAAACGAAAAATGTTGAGGCCAAAATAAAAAAACTAATCATCTCCCTCTCTTATAAGCCTCAACCCCATCCCTTGCACCACATGCAACCACCTCCATCTTCAGCCACCAACCCCAACCCCCTTTCCATCCCAATACCAGCCATCTCCCACCCCCACCACTTATCCCGCCACCCCTACCTTTACCCCCATTCCGATCTATCATCAACTCCCATCTCCATCATCCCCACCTACCCCAACCCTATGGGAGGATGCCTTACCTACCCCCAAATGTTATAAAATTGTAATTTTTCCCCTTGCAAAATTTTAACATTTTTATTATACTCTTACATAAATTAGAATTTGCAGTTTTCTACCCAAAAAAACTTAGAAAATATATAAAATTATCCCTACATATATATATATAGTCTTATTCTCCAAAACTTTCAAAATTATATTTTTTTCTTAAAAATTTCAATAACACCCTTAAAAAAATTAAGGTATGCTCCTTTAAATGTTTTACAAAAATTATGAAAAATGCCTCTCTAACTATATACCTATATAATTTGTCACCTAAAGTCCAACTCTTGCGTCCGACGTCTACCAGCCCTCCACCTAATCAGCAACCTCCATCCCCAATCCCTATCACCCCAAGTCCCTACCCTAATCTCGCCACCCAAAGCCCACCTCTCCCACTTGATCTGTCCTTAAACTGTACCACCATCGACCCCCAATCCCGCCACCCCCATTCCCACCGTTGATTTCTCACCCCCAGGCCCCTAACCTCTGATCTGCTTTCCCAACCACCAACTCTACCCCCGATCTCCCCTCCCCAAGCTGCTAACCTCATAATCTGCTCCAATCTGCCACTCCTACCCTCAAACTCCCCCATGCCACCCCCAACCCATCCCCACCACCCTTAGCACCTCATCCACTATTTTTTTTTTTGAACTTTTTTAAAATAAATTTCTATTATTCTTTTTTTCCTTAATTTTTTCTATTTTTTGTTCATATTTTTTTTTTGTACCATCTAATTTTTTATGATTTTTTTACTTTTATTCTTATTTTCTTGATTTTTTTCATTTTATTTTTATTTTTCGTCAATTTTTATTTATTTACATTTTATGAAATTTCACATCTATATTTTGTTTTTCTTTTAATATCTATATTTTCTTTACTTTGTATAGGAAGAAGATACTACTACTATTTAGAAGATAGGAAAAGACACAAGGGCATAATTGACCAATTTAACTCTTCGGTTAACAAATATGTTTTCGTCCAATGGACACTTAAACTAAAAGCACATGTGGGTTTTTGTAGGTTTTTAAACTATATGGAGCCATGGGGGTAATAAGGAAAACAACCAAACTACATATATCCATGTGTAACTCAAATTTTTCTTAAATTTTGTGAAATCTTGCTTTCATGAGCTGAAGACATATGACTTCAATAAAATTAAAGGAGGATGATTGGGTGGAGGTTCTATTCCCATCGTTAAATTAAAAAGGGTTAATGCACTATACTTCCCAAATTACCCTAAATTTGAACTTTATACACCAAAATATCAATTATCGCAATTAACTACCTCTAAGTTTTATTTTTTACACTTCGCACCAATTACTTTAAGGTTGAACGCCAAATGATCCATCAATTTACCATTATTTTACCCAACTCCCAAAATATTCATTGGTCCACCACATTAACCAATCACTAATATACTTAATTCACACATTACACTACTATCATTTTTGTGAAAACCTAACCCGTACACTTATTGGTAATAATTAAGATCCAATAACGATTAATAGTTATTTTGAACGCACAAGTTATCAGGTTAGATTAATAGATAACTATAGTACTATCAATGGACTAATTATTAAATACTAAAAGTTGAGATATATATATATATATATATATATATATATATATATATCTAAGGTTAAATAATTATACGGCATATTATATTGATGGTATAGGTTTACCATCGTTTTTAGAGAGAAAGGGGGAAAAAGAAGAAGAAAAACTATGGTTTCAATTATACTTGTTGCCAAGTTGAGCAAAATCGAACTGATGACGACAACCTGATCATCGAAGTAAGGCAGCAAAGTATAGATGAATTGATGAGCCTTTATTAGTTTATTCAAAAAAAATAAGTTAAAAGATAGGAAATCAATTCGACAAAATGTGTTTTCACATAATTTAACGTTAGGCAAGAATTCACGTGTTTTGGATTATTTAAAGATCAAATTTCAGATTATTTAAAGATAAATAGTTCTAACTTCTTTCATGTTTTAAAAAGTCTCTTTCTATGAAATTATATTTGGCAAAGTATTATAATACATATGAAATTTGAATTGAGTATATGATTAATTGTGGTTTATTAATATGAAACTAGGAAGTAGAACTTGATTTAAATATAATGTTTCTGTGATGTATGCTTCGTACTTTTGATATAAAAATTAAATTGGCTCTTGAAATAACTATGGTGACGTTGGTAGGAACTAGTTCCAACCTCTCCTCCCAACAGGGTGTAGCTGGCCTATGTTTGACTCCACCCAACAAATAGTAGTCGGCTTGCGTCTGGCCCTTGTCTAACGGGTATAATAGTTAATACTAAATATCTAGATTACGCAATTAAACTTTAGAAAACCCTTGAACCCAATAGTATGAATTTGTACGATGGATACGTATTGTTATTATTTGGTTTTTGGTCTATATGATGAATATAAAATGTTCACTTTTATTTTCTACTTACATACATGTAAGTTTTGGAACTTGTGATTTTATAAAACTATACCTACCTCTGTGTGTGTGTTTGTATATATATGTGTGTGTGTATTCTCTAACGTGTGAAACATGATTTGTAAAGTTACATTTATGTGTAACATACTCAATCTAGTGAAAAATGTCTTAGACTACTTACTGGGTAAGTGTTTATTCACCTCATTATATAATATTTTTGCAGGTGTTCATAGTTTTTCTAAGGCAAGTAAATGGAGGTTTGATGTTTTGATCCTTGTGTTTTCATGGAAAGTGAGCGCACGACGTGTTGTGACCCCCAATTTTGGGACGTGACATCTAGAGTAGAAACAACTGAAAGTTACTTGGAGATAATGGATTCGGGCAATCTAAGAGATATAGTGAACATTAATAATTATAAGTTTTTATCAATGCATGTGACAGAAGCATGGTTCATGAAGTTTCAAGGATGAAGCTTCCTTTAAGGTGGGGTAGAATGTGAAAACCCACCCGTACACTTACTGGTAATAAATAAAGCCCAACAATAGATTAATAGTTATTTTGAACCCACAAGTTATTAGGTTAGATTAATAGATAACTAATTACTATTTCTATTTGTTAAATACTAAAAGTTGAGATTTATATATATATCTAGAGTTAAACAATTATACGACATATTATATTGAGGTTTAGGGTTACCATCGTTTCAGGGAGAAAGGAAAAAAAAAGAAGAAGAAGAAGAAGAAGAATAAATGAAATTATGAATTCAATTATACTTGCTATTAAGTTGGGCAAAATCGAATTGATGATGTCACCTTGATTACCGAAGAAAGGCAACAAAGCATAGATGAATTGATGAGCCATAAGTTTATTCAAAGATTAAGTTAAAAGATTGGAAATCGAATACTGTAAATTGTGTTTTTGCATAATCTAACATTAGGCAAGAATTGACGAGTTTTGAATGATTTAAGTTAAACTCACATATTTTGGATTATTTAAACGTAAGTGGTTCCCCTCTTTCATGTTTTAAAAAATCTCTTTCTATGAAATTATATTTTGCAAAATATATGTTTCGCATGAAATTCGAATAAGTATATGATTAATTTATGGTTTATTAATATGAACCTAGTAAGTGTAACTTGATTCAAATAAAATGTTTGACGATGTATGCTTCATTACTTTTGATATGAAAACTAACTGGCTCTTGGAATAACTATGGGGATGAGGTAGGAACTAGTTCCAACCTCTCTACCCAGCAGGATGTAGCTAGCCTGTGTTTGACTCCATCCAGTGGAGGATAGCTAGCCTATGTCTGACCATTGTCTAACGGGTATAATAATTAGCACTAGATATCTAGGTTACCTATTAAGCCTTAAGAAACCTTTGAATCCAATGTTATGAATTTGTACGTAGCGATGGATATGTTTTGTTATTATTTGGTTTCCCTTTATGTTATGAATATAAAATGTTCACTTTTATTTACCGCTTACATATATGTAATTTTTGGAACTTGTAATTTTTATAAAAATATACCTATATATGTATATGTATGCTTTAACGTGTGAAACATCATTTACAAAGTTATATTTATATAACGCACTTAATCTGGTAAAAGATGTCTTAGACTACTTACTAGCAAGTGTTTACCCACTCCATTATGTAATATTTTTTGCGGGTGTTTATAGTTTTTCTTAGACAAGTGAGGGGGTTTGAGATTTTTAGCCTTGTGTCCTCGTGGGAAGATGAGGGCACAACGTGTTACGACATTAGGAGTGGGGCGTGATAGCAACTATAACACTTGGGTTTTGGGTTAACCCAATAATTTTTTAGTGGAAACAATAGGTTCAAAATGTTTAAACCAAATTGTTAGTAACCCAAATTCTAAGGTGTTATAATTAATACAATATCCTCTCCTATTTACTTTCTGATGTGAGATGCGATATCACATTCACCCTTTCTTTTAGACATTGTGTCCTCTCAAAGTCCAAATCAGGGCCCAATAACATCAATAACATATCACATACACCGCAAATCTTAGCCCAATATCACTGGCTCAGTTTCATCCCATGCAAAAACCACACGAGATTCACTCTGATACCAATAAATGTCACTCTCCAAAAAGTCGAGGCAATACGTCACACCTTAGGATACAACCAAAAGATGAAAGGCGTCAATATCATAAACAATCTAAAATAACCATTAATTTCCAATAAAGAAAGAATCCTCCAAAAAAATATTAAACTTCTACAACTGTCAAATAAAACTCTCTAAAATCCAGAGTACCAAAATATTCATTAAACATGCTTAAATCAAATAGATTGTCTTGGCACAAGTGCCAAAAAAAAAATCCAAAACCCAACAATTAGGTCTATGCTAAGCCAATGAAAAGTTGCCACTCACCAAGACTAGATTTATTTGCCCTCTTACTCCATACACCATCATCACCACCATCCGCAGAACAATTGATCAAAGTGGAGTGAGCAAACACTTGCTTAGTAAGTAGTTCATTTCCTCTTTTACCAGATTGAGTACGCTATATAGATATAACTTCACAAACCTATTTCAGATGTTGGGCATGCATATATAGATATAGATACAATTTTATAAAAAATAAATAAATAAATCACAAGTTCCAAACAATTACATACATGTAAGTGACAAATAAAAGTAAACACTTCATATCCATATCATAGAGCCAAACCAAATCCTAACAATACGTATCCAGTGTACAAATTCAAAATACTGGATTCAAGGGTTTCCTAAGGTTTAATCGGCGATCTGGATATCCAGTGCTAACTATTATACTCGTTAGACAATGCCCAGATAAAGGCCAGTTACCCTATGCTAATTGGAGTCAAATATAAGTCAACTATACTCCACTAGGTGGAGAGATAGGAATTAGCTCCTACTGACATTACCAAAATTATTCCAAGAGTCAAGTATAGACACTTTTTTATATCAAAAGTAACGAAGCGTACATCACACAAACATTATATTTAATCAAAGTGCCACTTACTAATTTCATATTAAGAAACATTAAATTAACCATACTTAATCCGAATTTCATTTATAATATAATATTTTGCAAAATATAATTTCATAGAAAGATACTTAAATATAATTTTCATAGAAAGATACTTTTAAAATATAAAAGAGTTTAGAACCACTTACCTGTTAATGATTTGAAATGCGAGGGTTTAACTTAAATAATTTGAATGTTGTGAGCATTCACCTATCAAATAATTAAAATACTTAATTTCTTGTAGTAAAATCGATACACCGTCTAGGACCTTATATTGCTAAACCCAAAATATTAAATATATGACTTAATATTTAAACCACATCAAAAGTGGGAAGAGATATTGTATTGTATATTACACCACGGGTTACGGCCTACTAACAATTTGATTTAAACATTTTGAATCCATTATTTTTGTTCAAAAGTTATTGGGTCATACTTAGGATTAGGGTATTACAGTTGGTATAAAAGCGAATCTCGTATGGTCTCTGGACGGAGTGAGACTAAGTAAGTGGTATTGGACCGCGCTACGCAGTGTATGTGACATGGTATTGGGCCCCGACTTTAGACTTTGCAATGACTCAAAGTCTTAAGGAGGGGTGAATGTGATGCCCTATCCCATATTGAAAGTGAAAGAAAATATTGTATTGTATATAATACCACAGGTTATGGGTTACTAATAATTTAGTTTAAACATTTTAAATCCGTGGTTTCTGTTCAAAAGTTATTGGGTCAACCTAGGGCCCGGTGTTACAATTTTTCTCTTTCCATCACCCCTCCTAGCTACCATCAATCACCCCTCCCCATTCCCAACCCCCATTGAGTTGACAGTGCATGTATGAGTTGAGTGTATTGGTGAAGAAAGGGTAATTTGGAAAGTTGGGTCAAATATAGGGATGCATAAGTCATTTTAGTGTTCAACATTAGATAATTGGTGCAAAGTGCAATCAAATATTAGAAGTTGAAGGTCATTAATTGCAAGAATTGATACTTTAGGTTGCAAAGTTTAAAAGTAAGATAGTTTGACGATTTTAAACAAATTAAAAAAGACCCTATTTAATCCCTAAGGCTACAAATTTGATTCTATTGAGGTCCTATGCAAATTCTATATAAATTGCAGCAGAGATTAGCATGTACAATTCACATGACGTGAGATAAGATCTTTTAAGAAAGTATCTGTAATATTTTGTTGTGTATCGCTAAAAGTGCTTTTCCCAACTCATGTGAATCAAGTGTTCTATGAAGTTTTCATAGAGCTTTAATAGGATGATATAAGTAATCTTGATGATGAAATAGGATCTTTTTAATTTTGACGGACAAAATAGAATTTCCACCCGAAGTTGGGGATTGTTATGGTCAATTACCCTAAAATCAATGGGTTATGGAGGATATGTTAATACTTCTTTGGTGGGTAATATTGAACTGAACTTAATCCCAAATACCAGATCTGATAGTTAGAACTTTTTGAATATGAATTGAATTAATCATAAAATTTAATCTACAGCTAAATTACTTCTATATGCATGTTTCATCTAAGAGAAAATTCCTCATTTTGAATCAAAATGATGATTAGTCAAAAAGAAAGATCCTTGAAGAAGTAGAGATATACACGAGCTAAAGTCAATTATAAGTCATGATTCGAAGCTACTTACTACCTACTTCTTTCATTTCATTCTTAGACAGGGCAAATGAATTGAGCCCTTGTTATGTAACTACACAAATGAACTCAACCATATTTTCAAATGACTATCTACATGTACCGTACCCAAAGCTTTAACCAAAAGCCAATAACTCAAGCTAAATTAACAGGTCAACAGATTAACTAGCATGAATGCATTACTCCTGCTCATGTTTGGCCTGATCATCTGTAGATTGCATCACAAAAGCTAGCTTCAAGAAAATTCCCTTTCTTTTCAATACGAAACACCCAAATCAGTAGCTTGGATATATGAAACTTCTTCTGTCTGAAATATCTGGATTTTTCTGCTCACTCATGAACAGGTTTGTCCAGGCGAAACATCGACATTTCTTTGCTCAGACAGCTGAACTTCATGAATGGAATTGCTTTCCACATTTTCAGTAGCTTGACCATCAATAGCTGAAGTGTTTAAATGGCTTTGCCTGGATTCATGAGTTATGCCTGTTCTAGACAAATCATCTATATTGTGCCGATCAGACCCTTGAATCTCCTCTTCACTAGATGAATGTCTACTGGGATCAGGATCAACCATTGAATGAATTCTTGATACATTGTTGCTTCGGAATGACAGGAAAAGGAAACATTTGTGGCTGGAAGATACTACAATTGCAGTGAGTCTTCGACCAACTGAGGTCTCGGAGCATAACAATGCAAATATCAATGCTGAGCCTATTATAATAAAGAGCCCTCCAAAGTTATAAGCAGTTAAGCTAGGACTGGCGTGGTTGATTGAATCAATTTGGTAATCAGAAGATATGAGTATTTAAGTCCAAAGTTTTTCTCCTCAATTCCAGTCATGTTTGCAGATTCTGTGACTGCTAGGATTGCCCTCGAAAAATGGACTACAAGCGGAGATCCTAATGGGAGTGCCTAGATCAAAATTGTTAAATACTTCATATCAGAAGCTGTCATCAAGAAACAAAAGATAGTATAACTAGAACAAGAACCAAATAAATCACAAGTACTAGTTTATAGATTTCCTCTGCTTCGCCTGTCTATCAATAATTTAATGGTATTCAGTAATCACAAAGATAATAAATTAGAATATAAATTAGAATAAAGAGCCTAAATTCAGCTTCACGAGAAGATTACTATGACATTTTTCCCATCAGACGCGTGGACGCACAGAAGAGAGAGAGGGAGGATAACTTACAAAGCCAAATCCATCTGTCCTGTAAGTAGGTCCAACTATTCTGTAATCGGAATCATATCGATCGAGAAACAGCTTCATGTAAGGGATTTCATCAAAGATGGCATCATAGGACTATCATTCCTCCATTTTTCGTCCCTTTAGTCATGGCAATATGATAGTCCTCAATAGTTGAGTATTCCTTGATCCTTGACTTGCTTATATTGAGACGACTTATCAAGAAATCTCTGACGAAGGTATCAGTTTGGCAACCAATGCTAGAATCATCAGAAAGCCTGAAATCTAATTGATATACTGTAAACATTGCTGATAAATTTGCCGTGTAACTCTGCATTAGGATAAAAGCCATGAACAACCACACAACCAACACAAACCTCGACCAGTTGTTGACAACCATGTTCCCTGTCAGCAGCAAAAGAAAAAAATATTCATTTGAAGGGAATGTCATTGGTTATTTACTTCTCTCTAGAAAACAGAACAAATGACAATTGTGTTCTTGTTATATGAAAATCATATCGGACAAGGGAAGGAACATTTTGCCATAGAGTGCCATCAACTTACTTTCAGGAAAAGCAAGGACTGCAATTGGAAACCAAAAAAGCAAGCCAAGTTGCTGTTTCTACTGCTTGAGTGGTCTAATAGAATCTGAATTGTTCTTTGCTCGATTCTCCAATATTCGAAGGACAATTCCAATAAAAATGCAGGTGGATAAAATTGTTAGCCAAAGATCCCACCTAAAAGGCTTTATGAAAACCCACATGTCTTTCTCTTTTTTGTTTTTTACCACCATTACAGTTCCTGATTCGGAATATGGCAGCGTAAAATCAACATATTTTGCCCGGTCAGACAAAATCGTCATGTCACCAACCACCATATCAAAAGCCTACTCCATCATCAAAACGAAGAAAATGCAATATCAGATTGATGCTGCACTTATTCTTTGTTTATTTATTATACTTTATTCCAAAAGCAAAGAAACAGGTAGAAATATAAAGATAAGGTGAGAAGTGAGGTGAAACCAACCTTGCCTGATATGTTATGAAGAAGTTCGTTATATGTTCCGTAGCTAAGTCCACTTGCATTTATAAAAGGAATGAACTCATAATCAACAGTGAAAGGTAGCTGCTGCAATGATTTATCGAAAGGAATATGTCTATTGAAAATCCAGTGACATTAGTCTGGTTTGTCCGAGGATCCTTTGAAACATTGACAAATTCAGTGAAACCATCTTTCTTAGGGACCCCTACTTTTAGTTTCCCTGTCGAAGGAATAGACCAACCTTTTGGCTGCTTTACTGAATCTCCAGGCCAGACAATGCTTTTCAATTCCTTTGTTGAAGTTGAATATTTCAGTTTTCTACCTAACAAAGATAAATTTCGTGTTATTCCTCCATCGGGCGACCAGTAACCAATTGGTCTGTCTCCTGTTGCATACACATTGAATATCTCCAATGATGAAGGTTTCAGCTGCCCATCAATTAAACGGAACTCTCCAGTCAAGCCTTCAAATGTAATATTATGGAGTTCATCTAGAAGTTTTCGGCCAAGTTGGGAGATTCTTAAATTAGGAAACTCATCAACATTATTACCGTCGTTCACCACCAAGAAGGCTGGATTTACTGGTCCAACCCTTTCAGCCATGCCATTGCCAATGCCCAAACTGTGTCATACGCCCATAAACCATACACATTTAACTCTGTCATTGTACTTTCAGGTTTCATCAGAAGCATATTCTTTTTCCACCTGATTCTGAAATTGTCTAGATTTTCTGATGCAGGCACATAAGGCCTGAGGCCTAAAACCCCTTCCATTGAATCAACAGCATCAGAATCTATCGAGTTCATGAAGTTGCCTAAGCCATCAGTAGTAAGCCAGGCATACCCTTCACTCATCATGCCAGCATTTTTGGCAAGAAGAAAGAGCCTAGACCCAAGTACAGCATTCATATGCACCATGAAGACCCTAGTTTGCATTGTATTCAGTCTTTTTAGCTCTTTCTTGATGTAATGGTCTGCAGATGATGTTGAAATCCCAACCATGTATGCTACCCGGGTGTCATACTTCTGGAATGCATTATATAGCTCGGAAATAAACCGAGTTCCAAAATCAGAATCTTCGAACAAAATGACTGCTTCATGCCATAATAGATTCAAATCCTCGGCAGAGGGCAGTCAGAGCTTTCGCTTGGTTTGAATCATCTGGTGTGGTCCGAATGTAGTAAGGGCTCTGTGGATAGGAAAGAGATTGGCTTCTAGCATTGAAGGATATAACAGGCACATGAGCTTTTCCTCCAAGTTCAACTATAAAATTATCTTCTGTCAACTTTTGTGGGCCAAGAATGCTATGCACTTCTTCATTCTTCATCAAATCATAGACTGCATTCCATCCAGAGGAAACAATGTTAATCCTGGTGAACTTCAGAACATCAAAAACTTACTTTAAAAGGTACGATTTTCATGTTTCTAGTCAAAATTCAAAAGTTATATATCACAGTTCACTTACTTCTTCCTGGATTATATATGATTACAATTTCACATATCTTTCCATTAACATAATCTGTTTTAGGCTTATAAACCCTATGTTGTCTCAAAATTTCAGTAGTATCATCATTTCAATCACCAAGTTGAACATGATAAATCATATGATGGGTTAGTTGAGCACATATTTACATGTAAAGGAAAGATGAGAATTGCAACAACAGTGTCAGCAAACGAACACAGAAAACTTCAGAAAGAAGAGAGAGATAGACAGTAATCTATTTTGCAACTTCTAAAAAGAATTTTTTATTATGACAATGATGTAGCAGCAATAATCTCAAAACCTAAAAGGACATAAATACTATGCTAACCTGCAGATGCCACATCCAATTCATCCTGGGCATCTTTCCTGTGAAGAACTAGTCTTGTTCGATAATCTGAATGCACTGCATAGAAATCCCAGATTGCCATAGAAATACATAAATCTACCATGGCCCCCATGGAAGAATTGTGATTGAGAACCGCGCCAATGTTGACTGAGAAATAAGTTGGTACTGCAGCTGCATTCCTTCCTTCATCACCTTCTGCAGCAACAGCAAAGAATTCCACATCCAACATAACCAAGAAAATCATGTAACCAAAAGACACAAATCTTTTGATATTAAGCATTCTGAAGACCTATTGTTTAACTTTTGTCTTTCTTGCTCAATATTTTTCTTTAGTCCTATAAAGCATGATGGTGTATATATTTAATAGCCAAGCTAAGGTTCCATAGAGTTTTTTTTTTTTTCTCTCTCTCTCTCTCTCTCTCTCTCTCAAGAACTTGAAAAATGGGCCAAATTGAATTAATTTTCTGTTTCCTTAGGAAGAATGATTGAGCAAGATAGCAGTGAACTCCAGAAGACATACTACTTAAGGAGGAAGGTACAAGTCATTTATTTTCTTGTCCTCTATCTCTACGACTTGAAGAAATTTGACTAATTCAATTTTGAATGTGGAGGCAGAAGAAGTAAGAATTGTCCTAAATATGGCGGAATGTAAACGGGATCAGCGACCCTGAAGTTTCTTGGAAAGTATATATAGCGAGTAAGGTATTGGACTATAGAATAAAAAATTATCCAAGGACAAATGAACACAAGTAAATCATTTCTGAAACTAGAACACAAAATGAAACAATCCCAAAAATATTTTTGTTTCTCAAGACACAACAAATAATGTTGTGTTTGATTGACATGGAAAACCTTGTCCAAAATTATTGTGTAATTTTTACCCGTCTTCAGAGGAATTAGTCTAATCAATTGAATTTTTTGCGTATCTAACACAACAATTATCTCTAGAAAATAGTTTAGCCGAAACTGCAAGAAAAATAATTTGGTGAAATAACGGCTCCACAATAGTTGATCATCCAGCTCCAAATTGTATGGACGAATCAATGACAGCAATAACATTTATGAAGCTATCAATTTTAATTGTCACATTCCAAACCCTTAGGAAAATGTCCCAAATTATAGTACATATGTTTCAGTTGCTTTCTTGCTGGAGAATTTATTGATAAGAAATTTCCACCAACTTTACCCTATCACTATCACCTATATAACAACCGAAAGTGCCTTCGTCTCTAGGTTATATGTAGTAGTTAATAAAATACTTAAACGAGAATACCTTCACCACACACTAGGAGTTATGACAAATATCAGACGATCTTTTACATGAAATTTCCCTTCTGCATATAATGTAAGAGGTCATGATGTTTGTGATATTCCGTTCCACGTTCAAAATAGGAAAAAATACTGTATTATTTATAATATTTTAATTTTTGAATTACTAACGATTTGATTTAAATATTTTAAATTTATTGATTTCGTTCAAGAATTGTTAAGTCAATCCAAATTCGAAATATTACCATTGATATTAGAGTATTAGAACCAGATATTAAATTATGTTATACAGTATATATAATAAGAGGGATGAATATGATATGTGTCAAGAAATGACAGGTGGTGTGTATATGACCGGAGTGGTAAATGTGACATGTGACAAGAGGGGTGTATTTGACAAGAGGGGTGAATGTGACATGAGTTATTGGATTTTGGGTTTTGTGAGGATACAAAATTTAAAGGATATCAGAGTTATGTCTATTAATAACACCTTGATTTTTGATTTACTATTAATTTAATTTAAATGTTTTAAATCTGTTAATGTGAAATTATTTCGTTTAAAAATTATTTAGTTAACCTTAATTCAATTCAAAAATTATTAGGTCAATCACATCCGGTGTTACAATGTTCAAGTCATATGTCAACATTGTCAGCTTTTCAACATCTGTAGAGTGCCTAAATTATCTCTAAGTCTTGAATTTGAATTTGCTAACTCTCGAATGCCGACAAAGCTTGTCAACCATATTTTGGCAGCTTGATGAGTCTCATTTGATTATTATTTTAGGTAATTTAAGTACCTGAAAGGACATGAAAGAAAAAAAAAGTACCTGGTGTAGGTCGCATTTGTCTTGATTACTATAGAACAAACATTTCCATGTAATTGTAGGTATTAAAAAAAAAAAATTCTTGGTTTACTAGTAAACCTTGTAATTTTTTTTTAACAAATAATTATGGGGTGAGAAAGAGACAAGTGGAACTATATCTAACACGAGTTTAGGTCATAATTAATTCAAAAAAAAAAAAAAATCCAAATCCATGACACTACAATTGCGACTATGAAAAATGAATAAGAGATTTTGATTTTTTTTTTTTTTTTTTTTTTGGCTATACAAATATCTTGTTCATAAAAAATTTTACCGTCTCATATTATTTTTTAAATATTTATATATTCGACATTACATATTTTAAAAATTTATAATTTATATAGTATAAATCTTCTCAAAATATAACAAGATAATTTTTAACAGAATGATAAAATTTTTAACTATTCATAGTGGCATAAAAGAATCAATATTCAAATCTTTTTGAGTCATTAATCTCCCAAGATCCCACACGGCGTATGATTAGGTTGCGTCTGTTTAATGTGTGCCGCAAATGCGTGTTATGAATCAGTGAATTCAACGTCAAAGATTCAATTCTAACAAACTTTTAACTCTATTTATGTCATTAAAATTTTTCCCCAAGTCTTCTTTCACCATTTTGGGGTCGCACGTTGCTGCGTTCATTTACTTTGATTTTTCTATTAAATATTTCTCATTCAACACAGTATATTCTAGAATTTGGAGGAACTAACTTTTTAGTCCAAGTTAATTATCTTGGATTTCAAAATTTTGACGGATTCAATGAGGGGAACAGTATTGATTGCAATAGCAAGATCGAGTATTTTCCTAAAAAAAAAAAAGAAAAAAAGGATTGCAATCTACAAACGAGTACATGTAGTGAAATTAACCTATGCACCAACTTCTTGTATTAAATTATTAATTGTTAGAGAAAATTAATAAAGTATTAAATAATATTTTTTTAACTTTATCTTTAATGTTATATTAATAGAGAGATTATATTGCTAGAGATATTAAAATAAAAAGATAATTTAATTTAGTAACTTTTTTAATCCTTGTACATCAATTCAAAACGATAATTGAAAAATGAAGGGAGTATATATTACTGTACACTCATCATGCCATTTTTTATACTCGATTACATGCCATTTTTTATACTCGATTACACTGTTACGTAAAACCAACCTTCATACGTTCACAAACTTGGGAACACTGGCTTCGTTTAAATGGCTAATTTTTTAATAAGTGTTATTATTTTTTTAATAATATTTTACAATCATTAATCAGTTTTATGTTCTAACTATTTTTTATTTCATATATATCATATTTCAAAAAATAGTTATATAATTATTCCAAATAATATTTAGAATATATTCTAAATAAGAAAATTTTTATTATGAAATTATTATTATTATTATTGCATTTCAGAAACACTAATTCTACCTCTGTCTCATTTATATTGTCACCATTCGGCTTTTTTTTTTTTTTGGCCAAAGTATCAAATTTTTAAAATTTAATTTTGCATAAATTTTTATAACTTTTTTCAAAATTTTAAATTTACATATCTTAATATTTAATACAAATTCCACTTTTGTTTAAGAAACTTTATTAAAAATCAAATAAATCAATCGTTGTGTATGGATAGATAGATTTGGGGTAAGATTTCAAATCTATCCATCTATCGGAGGAATTTGTACAGTTAAAATAAATAAACTTTAAATCCACCCAAATAGGAAAATTATTTGAAATCTTTCATTTTTTTACTAATCTTTTAATTTATGTTCCTTGGATTATTTACAAGTGGTATTCAAGCTCTTATTTTTGCAACTTTAGCCGCGGCTTATATAGGTGAATCCATGGAGGGCCATCATTGAACTAGTCTTTTTTTCTCAAACCTCAACGTGCGGCTCAAGATAATTTACTTAGGGAATATCCAACTGCGCCATATACGATATATAGTAATGGAAAAAATTACGATATTAGAGAGTTGTAAAAAAAGGAAAGAGATCTTTTCGATCTTTTTCCTAAAACCCCCTTTCGTTCACTTAATATCATACCTCCCCTCAATGAATATTCGATTTCTATCCCATTATTCAATATTAAAAATAATAAAATAAAAAGGGCGAAAGGATTCCTGTTTCAGTTGATTTTATTCAACGATTGACCAAATGAAAATAGTAATATAATAAATAACAAATTGCACTATCTATTTATAAATATAAATATTCATTAATATATAAGAGTTATTCAATATATTAAAAATAATATAATAAAAAGGCGAATGATGTATCCAATGATAAAGAAAGGGGAAGGGGAAAATAATTTACATGATTTGAAATTTATTCATTTCAATTTTACAAATCACTCTAAAAATGGATGAATTTTAAATCTTTCACCAAATCTATCGATTCAAACACAACTTATATGAATTTTTCATCACAAAATTAACATATTTGACTTTAAGGTCAATTGTGACAAAATAAATAAGCCGGATAGAACATTTATGAAGTGAAGCAAGATCATTTCAGTTTTCATAGGGAAGAAATTGATTCTCCCGAGATTTACTAATGCTCTAGTAGAGTAGTAGCATTACCCAAAAAATTGCGCAGATTACTGTAACAGACAAAACAAGTAGTATATGCAGGCAGTAGAGTCTTCAGTCAGAATCAATAATACCTTCAGTTCCAGCATTCAAAGGCGACTTTAGATATGCATTGTTTGTACAGCAATCGGCAAGCAATGTTTAACAGTATAAAATTAGTACAAAAGAATGATTTACAATAATTATCAGCATATAAGCACTGGCAATGTCACAATTGTCGAAAAAAAAAAACACAAGGAGCTGTTGAATTTAGTCTCCACGAACCATAACTGAGTGAAAAGGTACCCTCTTAATTTCAACCAATGTCGAGTAGTCCTTGTTCATTGGCTGTTTCCATGGCTCACCATCCGTTTGCATGTAAGCTTCTTTCCATTCTCCTCCTCTAAGCTCAAAACGAATAGTTGAAGCCTGGAAAAGTCGTTAGAACTGATTTAGTTAACCATCATAAACATAAAGTACAATTCCAACCAGTACAGTGTAATTCACTCGAAAACAGAAAACATGGCCATCCAAGTATTAGATAATCAGTGGTTTCTTCAGGATAACACTAATTGAGGTACCTGCGCAATGTGCTTGGCCGAGATCAGTTCAGCCATAACCATTGAAGCATGCCATCCATGTTTCAAGCCAAAAATTTCTAGCAAACCATCATCAGCATGAGCTTCAACGAACCCTCTCTGAAAAGTACAAAACAAATGTGAGGAGAAAAAAACCATATTAGCCCGAAATAACATGATGCATTCTTGGAGTATGAGGTCTATCTATAAAAGCTTTAATCTAAGTAACATGCACATTAAGAACTCGTAAGAAACAACAGCTGAACTGTTTTGCAAGTTCTACTTTAATTTTCTTAAATTGGATTTTGCAAGAACAATTTCCTCTCTAATACTAGTTTATAAAATATCTAAAATAGATCAAAAAACTAGAACGTGCAACTGTTATAATAGAAGTCCAGAATGGTCAAACAATTATACTCCCATTTTTAGTGACAGATGCCCAACAGTAGGGGTACCATATTCCAAGTTCCAACTACTAAGAATTCTAGAATTTCCCAGTGATATTTTGTTCCATTAATCCTTGAGATGTTAGGGCCACAAACATGCAGATATTTGAAACATTTAATTATCAGATAGTGATTCAAAATGAAGATTTAGAGCAAAATGAAGCATATATACACAGATAGTGAAACATTTATGCTTACTGTGGCATGAACAAAAACTGAAAAAATTAACTACAACATTTAACTGCAAAGGTGCAACCAGTCAAAAAGGATTGGAATACTACTTACCTTTTCCAAATACTCCGGCTTCAAATTTCCCCATGGATTTCTCCCACTTCCATAACTAGGAAGATTTAGAGCAACCACAGATCTAACACTGCAAAAAATAAAAATAAAATGTTAACCTGAGCATGTGCAAAAACAGCCAAAAACTCTTTAATTATCAGTTGAAAATTATGTTGCACTAATATCAGTATGGATATATCATAACAAGAAATAACCAAACAAATAAGGACTGTCAAATCAAAATTGGGGGCGATGGAGTTAGTTTCCCACACTGACCCTACTATGAATACTGTCCACTAGAAGTATCCTCTAGATTAAATGCATTCTTCCCAGCTGCCAGAATTCTTTGATCTACCGACTTATCACTAAAAGATTACAATACAACTTGCATAATGTATATGGCAAACTTGTATAATACCAGAAATCTTTTGTTAATCTTTGTGGATGTTGCTTGCACTGGAACAGCATGTTGCAAGCACCCGGACTAAGTGGGGCACCCTAAGCAACTTTAGAATATTCATGACTAATGCATGTCGACTTGTAATAGCAAATCATCAAGTAGGCTTAAGTCAAGATTGCTAAAGACTCGTACAATTATTGAACTCTTTACTCATCAACACTAAAACAATTAGTTGGCTTAACTTCCCATGTATTCAGAAAGATCACAGAACTGCAACAAATCCTGAAGAAAAACATTAAGATGAATATATATTGTGAAACTACATATCTTGTTTTACTCAAAAGAATAAACCCATGAAATTAATTCTTTAAATTCAATACCGAAGCAAAAGTTTCAAATTCAATTTCTTTTATCTATATTTCCCACTTAGAAGAAGAGTATTTTTTGAATTGTTGTATGGTTTCCTATTTTCCCAGTAAGACCAAAATCCAATAGAAGATTCAAGGCCTCAGTATCATAAATTTTAGGGGAGTTTTAAACCATTGAGCACATAAGTTAGATCCACCTGTGTGCTACATGCAGATATGTATAATATGAGTTGAGTATTAGAGCATGAAAAAATAAATTCATTTGTTGTAAACAACAATTATAAGCACCAAGAATTTAATTTTCTAATCAGCAAAACAAACCTAGCTGGTATAGGGATTTGCTCCCAGTCTGAACAATTGACCTTTTTAATGTGTATCCTCAAAATGTTCTTCAGTCCCCTACATCAAAAAATGAATGAAAAATATGTCGTTAATTAAACAAGACAATGAGAGAAAACAAAAGGGCAAATAGGTGGAAGTCCATCCTGACCTTAAACTTGGATCACCGCTGCAAGGTGTGAAAAACCATCCTTGCTTGCAACTATATCCAGAGTAAATTAACTGCAGAAAGAGGTAAATGAAAAGTATGAATATGGTAGTTCATGAACTTCACAGATGCTAAATTTAGTAAATAAGAAATAACCAGAAAGAGATTTCGATCACCAAGTCACCTAATAACTTTAACCTTCATGTTACGAAGACCAGATATAGATAAAGAAGCCTATAGAATAATTTTCAGAGAGATTAGTGAAGATATCACAAAAAATTCAATTCTTTCTTTGGAGTTATACCTCATTGTTGACATTATTGCCTTAAAAAATAATAAAAAATAAAAAACAAGCCTTATTCCCTCAAACTCATTTTTTTAAAAAATTAAAAGAAAAATTTTTAAAATCTATAAACTCCGAAGGAACCTGGAGGGACTGCAATTACCACAGAGGAGCTTAGATACTAGAAAGGACTTTAATTCGGAATTCTTGATATGAAAAGGGTATCAGGTTTGTATTTCCACATAATGTGTATATGTGCATAAGGTATAAAACCACCGAAGACAATTGAAAATGAAAAGAATACTGAATAGACCCATAGTGGGAAAGTTCATCAGGAGCATTTTCATATGGTGAGAAAAAAGAAAAAATTTTCTAGCTGTTCCATTTCACCATACAACAGAAAGTGCTGTTGTAAATAACTTGGAAAATTTTATGAAACTATAAATTACAGATTAGAAAATAAAACCAATACTTCAAATAGTTAATGGAAACCATCCGACACCATTGGGTAGCACAATACAGAAGGAGAGAGATTCAATTACGAGACCAAATAGTACATAGGCTCAGGCTAGGTCAACTGCAGAAAAAGAGTAAGATTTTTAGGAGTATTTCCTAATAACATTTCTACTTGAAGTCATTGGGAGAAAGATCCCTATTCCTTTTTACATATTTACATATGTAGAAAGGCTTAACCTAAAATTGATATCTGGTTATCATTTCTGTCTCCTTGTTTGAGTGTGAACCAATCCCAGCCCCCTTGAGGGTACTTGATGCTGATTCAGTCCAATCAAGGAAAATATGCAATTGATCCCAGTTAAAAGGCACACCAGGTTGCCAGAACATGGCCGAAACTGGAAACTAGGCTATTGAGCTTTCTTAAGAATGGACTCCAATTACCTGTCCACAGCATATTGGGAAAGTAATTTGTAGGCTGGACAAAATAAGACCTCAAAAATTTTTAATTCAAGTCAGACAAGTTAATTTTACATACATTAACCTAATTCGCTTTATGAAATTAAAGCTTATGAATAAAAGTAGAAGAGTGCCCCTAACCTTGTTAGAAATAGGACCTTGGGCAAGATAAGGCTTTTCATTGCGTAAATGGTGGAAGCCATAAGCAACCTGGGCATCCATCCCTGCAGTCAAACTGAGAAGGTAAATAACTTTACCAAGACTATCTTACCAGAAAAGAGAGACAAATGCCAAAGAGTAGCACAGTCATTATCATAGCAATAGAACCAATGAGAAAAACTTTATATTATTGTACCTGTTCTAATAATTACTGTTTTCTTTCTATCTCATTTTTATTTCCTCTTGTCTTCAATAAAGAGGAGATAAAAGGTCTCAGACTTTAGGTGCCAGGAAAAAAGTAGACCTTTGAAAAACAAATTTTCATTTAAAGAGGAGGGAGAGAGAAGAGAGAGAGAGAGAGAGAGAGAGAGCAAAGGAAGATGGTTTGAGGTATAAAAATGTTGTATGCCTGTTCATTTCTTTGCAAAAGCAAGAGATTTTGGCTTTCTAGGCTGAGGAAATATTCAGTAGTGTTACCAGGAAAAAGTAATTTAGCTTCAAGATCAACAACCTAGTCGGAAAAAGACCAGATAATATCACTTTTAGGCCTATTGAGACTTGCCTTTGGTTTATCTTAGACGTAGCCAAAAGCTTCACCCTACTATGTAGAATATGACAGGAGAAGACAAAATACAAAGCAATAACAACTTAGATACTAAGAAGACACAGGAGATCTGTCTTGCATTACCACAACTATAACTACAATGAAATCAAAAGAACATTTGTAATCAAAAAATTAAATACTAACTAGAATAAAGTCAAAGGCAAATTCGTAATTTTTAGGGTTAATTACAATTTACCCCCTAAACCTACACCCCAGTTGCACTTTGCCCTCTGAAAGATTCCATCAAATATAAATAATTAATAAAAAGCTGATTTTTTTTTTGGTAAGTAATAAAAAGCTGATGTTGATATTTATTTTTAAAAAAATGCTCTCCAAAAAATTGTGTGCAAAGTCATTCTTCTTTTATTTAATTTCTAATGATTGAACATATTAATTTTAACTTCTTTTTTTTTTTTTTTTATAATTCGGAAGTATCAGATAATTCCATGATTTCTCAAATTTTCTTAATCAACTTATACATTAATTTCTTCATTTATAAAACTAAACACAAACAAGAGCTTTTACATAAAATTTTCTTATTCATTTCTAGATGTGTATAAACTAAACATGCTGGAATAAAATTTGTAATTAATTTTTAATTAAATATATAAGAATATATATTCCATTTCATAATTAATAATAAGGTGCAAGAAGAATATCTTTTAACTAAATAAGTACATTTTTATATTTTCTTTTGTGCGATATCAAAACACATACATTTTTTTTTTAATTAAGTATAAAATGTGTAGAAATAAAATATATATTTATATAAATAAAAGAAATTTACTTATTATTTTTAATAAGTTTTAAATATTAAACAAAAATATTATATGGCATCATTAAAAATTAAATAAGGGGAAAGTAATTTGTCCACAAATGTTTGGAGGGTAATAATGTAAAAACAAATATCCACATCGTTCTTTTATAATTATTTATAATATAGAACCTTTCAGTGGGGGCAAAGTGAATATTGTTTAGGTTCAGGAGGCAAAGTATAACGGAGGTACAAGTTCAGGGGGGTAAAGTGTAATTAACCCTAATTTTTATTAAAATTATAAAAGGATACCTATGCTAAAGTAATTATAGAATACCCCTTGATGCCAAGACAGCTTTTCAGGCAACACCCCTCCAACCTCCAACCCCTACACAACACAGATTAAGCTTGTGATGAAGAAAATTGAGTGCAGAAAATATATTACAAATGAAGCTCGTCAGAAAAATAACAACTTAAAGAAAGAGGAAAGATAAGGTAGAACATTTAGAATGGATGCAGTGCAAAGACTGAAACCAGCTAATAGAAAAACAGGGGGAAAAAGAGAAAGAAAAGAGAGAGGAGGAGGAGAATAAGAAATGCATTTATATAGTGGCCACATACATTTCCATGATAAACTTACTGAAGAGTGCCTATTTACAGAGTCATCTTATCATCAAATGATGTGAATGAGGCAAAAATTGAAAAGAAAAATGAAAAGCAGTCAAGTAATACACTTTTTGTCATTCCCTGAAAATGTTGTCATCATAATTCTGACAAGCAGTGGGACAAGGAAAATTTGACAGGAACACCAAAGTATCGAATGTACTACAAAAACCCCAAAATTTGACAGGAACACCAAAGTATCGAATGTACTACAAAAACCCCAACGATATTTGGCTTATGAACTCTTCTAATTAGATGAGTAAATAGGGAGTCACTATCAGGCATGCAAGTTCCACATTTTTTGTGGAAAGACGCGCATTCTTTTAACTCTTCAAGGGCCAGAGCTGCACTACTTTCCAACCAAAATTCCCCAGATGGAACAAACCACAATCTTCCCACCTTCAAGTATACTTTATAACCTACATATTCAGCTAAAGCAAAATAATGTACAAGAGTAGACAACTAATTAACTATCATCTATGAATTTCTTAGAGTTCCTGTACCTGTGAAAAACAATCTTAGGCCTAGTGAAAAGCTTTAGCTTAAAACTCCAGAGAATAACTATTAACATAACGACGACAAGCAGATTTGGATGTATGGACTCATTATCAAGAGAGGCAATCATAATCTACTCAACAGGACATTCAGCAAGTTTAAAACTTGCTATCAATTAGATCATTACACCCCATAACACCTTGAAATATTTCTCATCACTCTTTCTATTCCTAAGACCAAAGGAGAATTGGAGAAATGCACTCCAAGACACCGAAATTCAATGGAATCATTATCATGGCATTTGCAGTCGGAGGATTGAGTTAAACTACATTAACAAAAAAAAAAAAAAAAGAGCAAAAGATCAACAACAAAATGAATTTTCATCAGAATAATTTTAAAAACCTCATCAAGGGATGTCTCTTCACATGACTTCAAAGAATAAGGAGCCTCCAATGCTTCAGCAGCAGGCATAGATAGAACAAGATTCCAACTGTATATGAGAAAACATTCAGAAACTTCTAGAGAGACCATTATTTGATGTGGTATTTTGGCTGAAAAAGGAAGGATGGCTACGGAAAGTACATATGGCCTATAAATACAAGCATCTCAATTCCATTAAGAGTGCATAAGCATCTAAAAATATTTAACAAAAAAACATACCAGTAGGTCAATTCAGAAACGACAGTTATGGTTTTACTTGTTAAAGAAATATAGAAAAGTGATTGAGACCTCTACTGAAAATTTTTCAGACACAATGGGAAAGTGATACTCCCTCTCTAGGCCTCCACAACCTCCCAGGTTCCCACTATCCAAACAGCTGATGGAAGAGAACACTTTAAAGTAATCTAAAGCTCTAATACATCTGTTCCCTATATTGTGATGTTAATTTGACTGCAAGAGTTCTAACATGTAACAGGTTGTTGTGGAAGAGGGAGAGAAATATTGACAATACCAGCATCATCAAACACACAATATATTAGTGCAAAGTAATCACAATAGTCACCTATCAAGATGGCATGTTGGAGCATTTGTAATGCTGTCAAGAGTTCTTTTGATGGCTGATTTCCAGTTAAAAGGAAATGAACCACCCTGAAACAGTTTAACTCACATCTCAGAAAGGACATAGAGGAGAAACACTGGAAAGTAGATGCAGATGGAACACTTACCCAACCAAAACTCCTTGATAGATCATTTCCTGTACCAAGCGGAATAATCCCTGTAGCTGGAACTGGCTCACGTCCCTCTTTATGCAGATCCCCTAGGCATCCAAGCACCCATCCTACGGTTCCATCACCGCCTGCCACCTGTCAAACTAGCCCACCAACTTAGAATCCTGAAATCCAACATCTGAAGATAATAGAAAGCAACTTAAAATCTTCGCATTCTACCTAACAAATTCAAGCAAAATGCTGCTTATGTACAAAAGCATATAACCAAAGGTATGTGTATCTATAACCAAATATAAGTAAGAACTTTAAATTTGTCTAAGCATCCATACCACCACCCTCAGCTTCTCCCGGACCTCCTTAGCACAGCTATCACCAAGATCAGAAAATTTCTCCAGGCAACCCAATCCGTACTGAACAAATTCATGTGGCTTCACTAGGGATAGGTCATAAACCTGGCAGCATTTCAGAGAGGGAAAGCAAATTCATACCAAAGAATAATCACGATACAGGAGAGACACACACAGAGAGAGCGGGGGTAGTAAACAAGCTGACTAATGTTGTAGCTGTCAAGCATTGGATTCCAATATACATGAGTATACAGCCAGATAGCAATCATAACACCCATTGACAACAATTCACACCAAATGGCTAGCCATTTTGCAATGCAATCCACATTTTCAAAATCTTAGAGAGAGAGATGATTTTCATAACATTTTTTTCAAATCCTTGAACTTTACTACTCTTATGTGTTAGTTGTTAGTAGACAAAGTAAAATGACAAGTGAAGCACTTCAAGGCTAAAGGAAGACGCAGCTCCATAATTGATTCTCCTAATGATTCTATTTGCTCCCTGTAACCCCAGAAAAATTGTCACGAGTTTAGCAGATTTTACCCAACTAATTCACACGAGTGGCGATCACCAAAAATGTCTAGCAATAAGAAATTCTAAAACTGTTTACTCCCCTCAATAATCCAAGTCTTTTATGATGGTAAAGAAAATGTTGGGGAATTTCATTAAATGACACCTTTTAAATCAGAAATAGCAACTTTCAAATACAATAGTTGATACACCATTGTCCTTTGCTCTACCAGGAGTCAAACTAAGTACACATATATTTAAATTCCCGACAGCTTAAAGAAATAAGATCTATTACCATTTAAAGACAGGTTATAGACAGTTTAATAAAAAAAAAAAAAGGAAAGACGCTTGAATTCTCCACAAAATCTGTAGGAGGGTATAAAAAGAAAAAATATAAAACAAAAGAGTCTTTATTTATTTATTTTCTATCTTTTCACCAATATTTAGTTATTTACCACCAAGTTCAGGAAATATTTCATACCAAAAACTTAAACCACAATTTCAATTAAATCCCACAATTAAACACAAATCCACTGTCTTCAAAAAACACATACACACACATTTATAAAAAGGGGAAAAAAAAAATCTCGAATTAGTAGCATTTAATTACTTAAATCATAAATACACACAAAAATAGCGTGATTAATTACTCAAATCATAACTAAACACAAAAATAGCATGAATATGAAAACTTAAAACAAGACTACAAGAGCACCTCACATGGCTGCTTCGCAAGTGTGAGAGAACTCATGTGCCCCCATACTATATAGAACTACTACTATAAAATAAAAATAAAACATATGCAGATGCAAAAATGATAAATAAATAAATAAATATTTAAAAAGTTAAATGAGGAGGGAGAAACAGAAACCTCAGACCTGTTCTTCACCCATGAGGGTCTGCAACCGGGCCTTAAGCTCCGGGCCATGCCGGCCACCGCTTTTGGAATTTATAAACACCACAAGAGGGCCCTCCGGCGGGGCAACGGGGTTTTATTTTTAAAGCATGAGCGGTGTCGTAAAGGAGTTTAGCGGCGGGAGCATTTAAATCTTTGGCCAAAATGGTTTCCTTCATGGATATCCGTAAATATTCGGGAATGGTGATCTTCTTCCGGAGCTCCTCTTTGGGGATCCGTAAACCCGCCAGAGTGCATCCTTTTAAGGAGTCGATCACCGACGACCTCCCCGACGGCGTCGCGTTCCCGGCTAAAGCTTGCCGGGATGATGAGGTGGTGTTGGTGGACGTGGTGTCTTTCGTCGTCGGTGAGATCATTTGGCGGGGTGGGGTACTGTGGAATTACTATTTTGCCCTTTTTTATTTTTTTTGTTTTTTTTGGGAATGAAATGATGATTGTGATAATAATCCTGAAAAGGGAACGAGTGTGGATTGTCCTGTATTTATACGTAAATAATATACGTATAACTGTACGTATATTGATAGTATGTACTTGCATATACATAAGAATGGAGATCTGCGGGGGAAAGGGATGGGGAGTGGGGACGAGACAGGGAAAATTAGTTGGATTTTTGAAATATGGTTTTGTTTGTATTTTTGTACTCCTAGATTTTTATTTTTTTTTTTGGGATAAACTTGACCTCAAAGATTTGCTTATTTACGAAAATGCCACCATTACAACAATTAAAAACTTTTTTCCACAATTTTTAGTTTCTTTTGGTTAGTCTTTAGAAATAGTAAGTTTATTTTACCTAAGTACGCTACAATGCGAAATAAATATTAGCAGAGATTGAGATGATAGAAAAGTAGAAAATTTTATTATTTTTTAATTATTTAAAAATTTAAAATATTCACTCTGAAGTGAGTAACAAAAAAATTGTTTTTGGAACTTGGAAATTTTCGCTATGCTGGTTCTCATGCTGTACTAGAACTATGAAAGGAGAACGTCTGTACTACTCATTTCAACCATAATAAGTGAAAAAGTAAGAATTACCTATTTTTTATCATCCTTCAATTTTACGATACCTGTCCCTTATTATAAAATTAGTAGCAAAAGAGTTTTTATAATAAAATTACTCTCCCAACTTTATTAGAATAAACAGCTCGCTACCCCAGGAAAGTAGCCTTGTTTAGAATCATCGTTAGGCTAGCCAGAAATCTCAACTTTTTTCTTTTGCCAAAACATAAAAAAAATAAATTAGGAAATAGTTCTATTCTAAATCATTTGGTTCACTTGGTTCGATTATAGCTTTGGATAATTTTATAGTTACATTCAAGGAATTGCATCATAACTTTAAATGATTGTACATACGAATTTTCAAAACAGTATTACAATTTTTTGAGTGAGATTATAGAATTTCCTAAGTTTTAAACACAAAATAACAAGCGAATGAAACATGACCGCATGTTATGGTGGATTAAGATTTTAATTATCTATTATATTACTATTTTTTTTCTAAACAGTAACAATCTAATTTACTTCTATCTATCTAATTTTTAAAAAAAAAATGAGAAACCCAACTAAACTAAGAGATAAAGAATATGACCTATCTATTATATTACTATTACACATGAATTATTTTAGCAGAGTTTGCTTATCTGGCTTTTTGATTTCAAAAAGAGAAACAGATTGCCTAGCTTATTAAGTTTATATGTCACAACCATCTGTCTAGTTGTCATGCATGTTCCTCTATCAAAGAAAGAGATATATAGCCATACAAGAAAAGAATATTGAAAGCAGGATACTATTTCAACTTTTCTATTTTTATTCATATTAAAGAATTTAATGAGAAGATTCTTTCTTAAATTGTAGCAACACAAGAAAAGAATATTGAAAGCAAAGGATACTATTTCAACTTTTCTTTTTTTATTCATATTAAAGAATTTAATGAGAAGATTCTTTCTTAAATTGTAGCAACAGATTCTTAATGACGAAATTTTATAAAATGTTGAAGTCATGGAAATGATTGTGTGATATACGGAGACCAAGCATATATGATTTGGTTGTGACAACTTGTGACTATTTGAGTGTGTCTGGATTTGAGATTGCAAAAAAATTAAATATAATCAATTAATTAATTAATTAAATTTAAAAAATGGCATAATTGAATCAGATCGAGGTACTTGATCATTTAACTTTCTTCTAGCGTGTATTTAAATTGATATCTTATGTATATGGGTTGGGTATCGAGTTGAGTTAGATTCTAATTACATGAATCGAGTATCCAACCTCTAAACATCTTTAATAAAATAATAAAAAATTTTAATAAATAATATACAAATAGCCTTGTAAATGGATATGAGGGGAGAAAAATACATTAATATTAGTGCATAATATGTAAAATTACATAGCTAAACTTGTATATTTACCTAGTTGAATACTTGTTGAATCGTAAATTTTCTATCTAATTTTAAAGGCAAGGAAAACCCAACTAAACCAAGAGATGAAGATACCTACATAACCTATCTATTATCTATATATATATATATATATATTATAGTCAAACCCCATTTAGGGAAAGTTATAAGGAGTTGACATGTAGCATATTAGATAAAAAAATTTACTTGGTAAAAAATAGATGTGAAAAATCAACTACTTAATTAAATAAATCTTACCTTTAACTAACTTTATTCTTTTAAATCCTTATTTTATCACACCTCTTGCAATTAATTTTTTTCCAAAAAGAGCTACAAAATTAAAATTAAAATCTATCTATATCTATATATTATAGCAAAACCCTTTTTGGGGAAAGTTATAAGGAGTTGACATATGGCATATCAGGTAAAAAAATTTACTTGGTAAAAAATAGAGGTAAAAAATCAACTAGATAATTATAAATCTTACCTTTAACTAACTTTATTTTTTTTAAATCCTTATTTTATTAACCTCTTATAATTAATCTTTTCCAAAAAGAGCTGCAAAATTAAAATTAATATATATATTTATATATGTATATTTATTAAGTGGTACTGGCAAAACCCCTTTTCTACACAAGTAATGAGGGGATGACACATGCTATCATAGTTATTACTTTCCTATCTAACATATTATGACTAATTAATTATTAATAATTGATTCAAAAATTATAATAATTTTACTCTTAACAAGCTTAATAAATTTTGAATTTTCAAAAAATTTAAGTTGATTCTAAATATTGATGTAGTTAATCATCTATTTTTCTCTTTACTTTATAGTTACATCATATTAATAATTTTAGCTAGTTTTATTTTATTTTATTTTATTTTTACTTACCAAAAGAATATATATATATATATATATATATATATTACTTATTTTCTATTACTAATTATTTTCTATCACTAATTAACTAAAAAATTAATATAGGCTTAAATATTCAAAATCTTAACTTTATCTTAGTTATTTCTTAGAACAAATGAATACAAATTAATTATAAACTATAGCAAATAATTCTAATCTCTATATAGTTCGACTATTTATATTCGTAAAAAGTTTAAGAGCTTATTTTCAAGAAAAAACAAAATGAGTTTTTGATCATAAAATAAATATTTTAAATGCATAATTAACACCTATCAAGTAGTTTTATTAGGAAAAATGAATACAAATTAATTTTTATATTGTCAATCCATTTATATTCACACACAAAAATTAGTCCATTTTCAAAAAAAAGAAAAAAAAAAACACTATATCTACCTTTCTTCACGGCATTTGTCATGCCCTCAATTTTCTACTACCTTTTTTTATAACAAAATACAGTATCAAATTTATTATGTAGGTAATGTTCGTAAAATAATGTAGTACTATTAAAAAACATATGAACTTTTACAAATATTATTTTAACCAATTTCAACCATTTACGTACCCTATCGTTATCAAATTACTAATAGTAATCATTATTAACAACTTTTTTTTTCAAAAAAATAAATGTTACGGTTATATTTTTCAAAAAAACATCTTGATTCAGTTTACTCTATATTAAACAAATTCCACTTAAAATAAAATCTTTATTCTACATTAATCATATCAAACAACTATTTTTTTTCCAAACAACATTTAACTAATGTCTAACTTATTAATTATATCTTACAACTAATTCTTTTTTTATGTTTACTCTATCTTAAACAAATTCCACTTAAAATAAAATCTTTATCTACATTAATCATATCAAACAACTATTTTTTTTCAAAATAACATTTAACTAATATCTAACTTATTAATTATATCTTACAACTAATTCTTTTTTTATTCAAAACAATAATTATTTATCGATAACTTTGAAACTTTTTAAAACAACAATTACTATTGTCTTGCTTATCATATCATATAATTTACTCTTTTCTTTTTTTTACACAATACTTATATATCGATAATTGTATTTACCTATCATCAAACTAATTAATTAATAAATTAATATTTTTTAATATACAACAAATTAGATAATAATTTAAGATTCAAAAAAATAAAAACTCAATCCATCTTTCAATCCACTTATCCATCTTTCAATCGACTTATCCATCTTTATCTTTTTTCAAACTCAATCCATCTCTTATCCCTCCTAGTTCCTTCACTCTTTCACATTTTTCCGGGGTACATGAGTTTGTGATTTTGTAATAAAGAGTTCTTCAACAATCATGATTTTGCAGAATCGTGATTTGGTTCATTTCTTCTTCATCATGTATTTTTTTTTTTTTCGATTTGGCATTCTCCTAAGATATCAATTTTGTGTGTGTGTGTATTTTTTTTTTTTTCAGATTGCTCAAGTGAACTGGGATCATAATCTATTCCCTTTATTCTTTATCCATGAAAGTAAATTTTTACTTTTGATTTTATATTCTCTTAAAGTATCATTTTTTTTTTTGGTTTTTTTGTTAGTTTTTTTTTTTTTCTATAATAGATTAGCTTTTCTGATATGCAAAGTTTATAAGATAGATAAGTTAAGTAGCTTTCTGATGGAGTTTTGTTTGTTGATTTTCTCAGCTTTATTAATTAGAAAAATATCGATATTTACTTCCAATACCGAGTTATTTATTTTTCTCCTATTTTTTCAATGATAAAAGATGATTCTACCAGGTGTTATATTAACCGAAGAAGTATCGATGTGCGACTACATGGATTGTGATCCCAAAATGGGCTTCTTTTTCTTTTTGTAAATGTTTTATCTCTCTATTAAAGATATAAAAGTGGATTGCTAATTTTTAATTTCCCATTAGTTGATGTTTGTTTCTTTTGGTTGAAATAAGAGAAAAATGATGAAAGTGTAAGGATTAAGAATTTTATTTTTTTCATATTATCATTTTTTAAATTAGAAAAAGATAGACACTTATAAAGATTTTATGCCTACTCCCGTGCATAGCACGGGTTATTTTACCAGTATATATTATAGCAAAACCCCTTTTGGGGAAAGTTATAATGAGTTGACATGTGGCATATTAGGTAAAAAAAAAATTTACTTGATAAAAAATAGAGGTAAAAAATCAACTACTTAATTAACTAAATCTTACCTTTAGCTAACTTTATTTTTTTAAATCCTTATTTTATTACACTTCTTATAATTTTATTTTTTTTCCAAAAAGAGCTACAAAATTAAAACCGTATTATAAATCATCATATAAGTATCATTATTAATTATAAGTTAAGAAAATAAATATTTATTAATTATGAAAAACTTTTATCTATATGTCATAATTAAGAAATTAATTTTAGATATACATTTAAGTAATAACTTTCATAAAAGTAGGAAGATATTTAGCCTAATTATCTCTAAATAATATCATTTTTACAACCTAATTACATCCACTTAATATTTATAAAAAAGAACTATAATTTATTAGATCAAAAAAAAGATAAAAAGGTTGTAAGATCATTTTTTTTTATATCTTCTTGCAACTTTATATTTATTGTTAATAAATAATTCAATGTCAATACACATCATTCTTAAGTGATCATGTAATCGTAATAAGTTAAAAAAATAGTTTTAATAATATATCTTCTTTTTGTTATTACCATAAGTTGTATTAATTTTTTCCTTTTGACTTAGAGATATATCTAATAGACTAGAAAGAATTCAAATAGTAAAAATTAGGGTGACTTTTATCACAGTAATATATAAGATTTGAATACCAAATTATTAATGATTAACAATTATTTTGTAAAATACAAAAAAATTCTTAAACACAAGTATCCTTTTTTTTTTAGTTTTTAAGAGCTTGAGAAAAGATGAGTCACAAGCCTTTTGTTTAATATCTCATTTGCTAGCTAATAATCATATTATGTCAATCCTCCTTAATCAGTCATCATGTCAACCATCCTCCTTATTCTCATTGCCTACTTTTTTTGCTCACTTAGTTTTTATTTGATAAAAATAGAGATACGTAACTTTTCACTTTTCATATACAGATAATTTTTTTTTTAAAAATTTTTGTCTTAACTCCACCATTTACTCTATCTTTATGTACAATCACCAAACTTTTTACAAAAAAAAAAAAATTGTTAATTTAAGTTTAACTCCTACGCATATATCATAATTTGTTTCATATGGGTATATGCGTTTCTGTGCATCTTGAAATTCTCAAGTCCAACTCAAGCCAATCTTCACATCTGATTTATCATTGTTGTAAAATGTGATTTCTTCTATTTGGAGATTCAATTTAGTTATATAGTTATTTCATTTGTTTTCTTTACTTTAGGTACATAAATTTCAAATAATACATTAATGCATATCTTTTTATGTTTTTTCTAACTATACAAACTTGAGTAATAGCCAGTACAAAGACAATACTACAAACATGTTTATCTCTTCTATTTTCCCTAAATTCAGTCAGAAGTAACTTTTTTATGAAGAATATCATTTAATATATATGTTATATAGAGTCTGTATATATATATATATATATATATATATATAATCATACTACTCTAGAAAATTGGAATTATGTTTCAAGACATAATCTTGACCAATGTACATGTATTCATAACGCTTGATTGCATGGTATGTATAAAATGACAATGTCAAAATATGTACATGACTATATTAACTACACAAATTCAATTTCTTCTTAATTGATGTTTCTATTGACAATTGATATTCAACAAAATTAAGTTAATTTATACTAACAAAACAATACTTTTAAATTATTGTGTTTATTTGATCATTATAAATAAAAATACATTCATTAATATTCAACAAAATGAGTTTTATCCTTTGTTTTGTATAGAAATTAGAAGTAGGTTTTCAACACAATCATATATCTAATTGATAGTAATATAGTTACTATAGTATACATATCTAATTTAATTTCAACTAATATTTAAGTTATATAATTACTTTTTAATTATTTTTATGTGATAGATATGTAAATATTTTATATGCATACTTAAGATTTAGTATATTTTTAGTTGTTCCATAAACTAAAATAAATTTGTAATTATTTTTTAACTTATATTTTCTAATTAGCAAAATTTATAGATATTATTACTTAATTTTGTTTGTATTTATATAGTTTAATTACTAAATGTTATATATCGTTAATATTATTTTACTAATATTATTTTGTTGTAGTAATTGAATGTAGATATTCATCCTCCCGTTTATACTGCATAGCACAGGATATTTTGCTAGTATTACTATTACACATGAATTATTTTTGCAAAGTTTGCTTATCTTGCTTTTTTATTCAAAACAGGAACAAATTACCTATCTTTTAAGTTTATATGTCACAACCATTTGTCTAGTTGTCATGCATGTTCCTCTATCAAAGAAAGAGATATATAGCCATGCAAGAAAAGAATATTGAAAGCAGAGGATACTATTTCAACTTTTCTATTTTTATTCATATTAAAGAATTTAATGAGAAGATTCTCTCTTAAATTGTAGCAACAGATTCTTAATGACGGAATTGTTGAAGTCTTGGTGATGATTGTGTGATATATGGAGCACATGCATATATGGTTTGGTTGTGACAACTTGTGACTATTTGAGTGTCTGGATTTGAGATTGTAAATAAATAAATAAATAAATAAACTTAAAACATGGCATAATTGAATCAGATTGAGATACTTGATCATTTAATTTGCTTCTAGCACGTATTCCAATAGGTACTTCACATCTTATGTATATGGGTTAGGTATCGAGTTGAGTCAGATCTAATTACATGAACTGAGTATCCGGCCTATAAACATCTTTAATAAAATAATAAAAAGTTTGAATAAATAATTAAACAAATAGCCTTGTAGATGGAAATGAGAGGAGAAAAACACATTAATATTAGTGCATAATATGTAAAATTACATAATTAACCTTGTATATTAACCTGGTGGGATACTTGTCGAATCGTAAATTTTCAATCTGCTACCTGATTCTTTAAAATTAATTGGTTCAAATATTATACTTTTATGGTTAAAATGAATTGAATTAGCGAATTTTCAAGTCGGGGGATAAATATTCAAGGACATTCTCTGCCTTTGCCGCTGCTGTTGCTACTGCTGGTACTTCTTACTTATATGAAAAATGTAGTTATATCCAATACTGAAGAATACCTTTGCCTATAAGGAATGGTAACATCAACTAAATTTTTGCCCTTAAGTAAAAATTATGGTACTCGTAAGATAATAAAAATGAGTTTGTAGTTGGCAAACTAAAGTATGTCGTTTATTTACCATGCATTTCGGGCCAATCCAATGGCATTTCTCAATAATTGGGACTACGGTCGGATTATTAATTATCACATTAATATATAGAATAATATATTTCTTAATCTTATCTTTGAATTTGTCAAAAACACGGAGCTATTGTATTCAAACTTCTGAAAAAAAGAAAGAGTAATGTTCATCATTAAGATTAGATCTTTACTTATTACGATTTCCATTTCAAAATAACTGTCACCTTACAATAATTTGTTTCGTACTATATTATCTGTCGCTTTAGAAAATTAATGAAGTATTAAATGATATTTTTCTAACTGTTACCTTTAGTGTTACATTAATGAATGGAAGATTATATAGTTAGGAATTCATGCACAAGGGTAATTTTGTCACTTGGAGCTATCGTTTCGTAAAATTTGTGTAATTTAATAGTTTTCTTAATTCCTGTGCACCAACCAGAGGTGATAGTTATTTTGAAACGAATGGAGAGTATAACCAATCCAACACCTGTCACGCCCTTGGCCTCGCTTTTTCTTAAGGACACCGGATTCAAAATCTCAATTTCTAATTACTTTTCTTAACCAAAATTGCGAACACCTACCAAATATGAATATTGTGAGGTAAGCAAAATACGAACTCAGTAAGTAATTCATACATCTTTTTACCGGATTGAGTAGGGTACAATATATTAATCTATAATACATGTATATTTCACATACGTCAGAACATGTCAGAGATCATACATAACATATTACATATGCAGATCAAAAACAAAACATATAACTCATAGATACTGAATTCATATCTAACTATTAAGAACTCATTAAACAAGACCAGAATAGAATAGAACATAACAGAATAGATAGAACATTGTTCTCTCTAAATTACCAAATTTCACCATGAGTCAAATATGCAACATGCAACACAATCATATCACAGACACCTGTCATATATGTATAAATATTCTAAAAGATGCACATATTCTATACTTAATTTAGGCGTTGTTTCTATCATAACACACTTTAGAATATAAAAGGATTTTTAAATATATTTATTAAAAGAGTAAAAAAAATATATGAACTACTTACATGACAAAATTCAACGTTGGTACTTACAAAAGTGACTCTGATTTTACAGATTGGCTCATACCTAAATATATGTCAAAGGGATTCAATTATATTCCAAAATATTTCATATATTCCTAAAAAAAATAATAAATGAAACACATAAAAAGGTGAAATCAAGCCAGAGCATCATCCGATGATGTAGCCCCATAATTGGCGCTGCAGTGCTTGGCATTCTCCCCATTGGCTCGGTAATGGCCTGACAATATCATTTCTTACTTTGCTAACCAATTCTATTCTCCAAGTTATCAAACATCATAATGATTAAACAATATTACAACTACTAGTATTGTATAATCTAACTTTGAACTTACAATGCTTTGATTACTACCATACAAGACCACCATATCAATTCATTAAAAACTACTCACTAACGCCAAACACACAAATCAACCAGTAATTAGATAATATTTACTTTTTCAAGTATTAAAGTCAAACCAAAATCTAAATCATGCCAAATCCTAATTTTTGAAACTAAGGCATGCAAAACCTCACGGCTTATTATCCACAGATATAATATAAATTCAACCTCAAAGTCATGATATCTTATTAAGATAATATTGTTGGATATCGGACCCAAAATAAAATATTAAAGTAGAGAAAATTACAAAATAACACAAACTTCAACTTTAATACAACTGTATTAATATTAAAATAGTGAATCCCAATAATAACACTTACAAATAATATAGCTCTTTATTTGAGCTAACACTGAAACTCTACTGGAAGTTGAGACTTAAAAATTCACCGAGGACTTTAAGGCAAATAACTAGGGACTTGAACTTTCAACTATGAATCGGACTTGAAGTCGGATGCAAAACAACTGAACAAATGAAGCCTATCTATAGTAGTAAAATTGCCAACATTCATCACTATTTTTCCTCATATGTGATCGGATCACATTAAATGCTCAACACACGAGAGGGTTTGGTAAATCCACATATAAATCCAACTGAAGATTGAGGCCTGATTATCCGCCCACATTTTGCACGCACACACAACTTTGCTGGCCAAGTTGCAAATGAAACAAACACAGAAACTTTGAAAATTCACAAGCAAACGAAGAACAATAAATGCAAAGAAAAATATCTCCCAACTTTATTGACTAGAGACAATGCTGCCTATTTTCTCAACACTCCCTATCGATACGAACTTTTCTTGTAGTCATACCGAACAACTCTCTAAACTTTATGAATTTAGAGGCAATCAAACTTTTGGTAACATGTTCGCAACTTGATTATCTGTGTTGACATATCTCAAATCAACTTCACCCTGCAACACCTTTTCACAAACGAAGTGATAATGCACTTCAATGTGTTTCATTGTTGAATGAAAAAATGGATTCTCTGCCATGCTTATCGTTAACTTGTTGTCACAGTATCGCTAAACTGAGTCATCTGTTAGTTGGTGAAAATCTTTCATAAATTGCAATAATCACATGCTCTCTTGTGCTGCTGAAACTACTGCTCTATATTCATCTTCGGTGCTCTACAACGACACTGTTGGTTATCTCTTACTACACCATGAAATTGCTGCTAATCTAATGTTGAATACGTAACCTGCAGTTGACCTTTGTGTGTTAGAATCACCGACATAGTCTGCATCACAAAATTCTACACTTTGCATTCTTTTCCTTTCTTATAGAACAGACCATACTTGATAGTCCCTTTGATATATCTAAGGATTCGACGTACAACTTCTAAGTGTGGCTTCTTTAGATTCTGCATAAATCGGCTTACGATCCTAACTACATATAATAAGTCAGATCTAGTTAAAGTGAGATAGATTAAACTATTTACCAACTGCCGGCACATGGTAGCATCTCCTAGGTCTTTGCCTTCAGCAGAGCAATATCTGGCATTGACCTCCATTGGAGTTGAGATTGGCTTACAATCGAATATGCCAAGACTTCTCTAACAAATATTTATCATAATTCTTTTGACACAAGAACAAACTTTCATTGGTCCTATCAATTTCAAGCCAAGAAAGTGTTTCAACTCTCTAAGTTCTTTCATTTGGAATGTACAAACAGGTTTCTTCTAGTCTGACGAATCTCATCTTCATCATTACCTGCAACGATGAAATTGTCAACATACACAAGAACAATAGCTAACTTTCCTTCAGTAACTTTTTCGAATGAGTTGGAATCTATTGGTACCACAATATATCCACTTTGAAGTAAAAACTTAGCTATCTTATCATACCATGCTCTTGATACCTGTTTTAATCCATATAAAACCTTTTTCAACTTACAAACATAACTTGCTCAGACCATATCTTCAAACCCCAGTGGTTGTTCCATGTAGATATCTCAATCAAACTCTCCGTGTAAGAAAGCATTCTTGACATCCATCTTCCAGAGCTTCTATGTTTTGCTAACTGCAAGTACTAATAAAACTCGAACAGTGATCAGCTTTGCCACCAAATTAAACATTTCCCAATAATCTAACCGATATTTCTGTGAATATTCATGAGCGACGAGACGAGTCTTGTATATCTTATTTAAACTATTTGGATGAGTTTTAACCTTGTAGACCCATTTACAAGAGATAGGTTTGACAACTCTTGATTTTGGAATAAGATCCCAAGTCTCGTTTTTTTTGAGTGTCTGAATCTCCTCTTCCATAACCTTTTTCTACTTAGTGTTTTGAGCTACATCTTGACAAATGGATGGTTTAATTTCTCCATTATTTTCTATCAAAGTAACATTAGCATACCTGGGATATTATTTTCTCTATCTTGTTGATTTGTGAAGTTATTTAGGAGAATTGTCACCATCTTCTATCTCCTCATACTGATTCGGTCTTTCATCTTTTGAGATCCAAGTAGGTGTCGCTATTTGCCAAGGGTTTCTATTTTTCTCAAGTGAATTAGCACTTACCATTGCTCCAGTTAGTAGGAACTCCAACTCTTTTATCTCATCATCTAGATGTCTTGGTTCATCTTTGGTAGTTGGCTAATCATCCAATCTCTCCGATAACTTTTCCTCCATCTCTTTTGAATCTGGCAGGAGTGTTGCCTGTGATGACCACTAAGATGATGCCTCATCAAATACTACATTTCGTGAGATATAGCACTTCCCACTTGTAGGATCATATGCATCTCCAATCCTTTCGTTGGTTATCATAATTCACGCATATACATCTTATGCCTTTCTTGTCAAACTTGCTTCGAATGTGATATGAAACAACCACATAACACACACACCCAAATACTCTAAAGTAAGTAACATTAGGTTTAACACTCCACAACTTCTTGAACGGAGAAATAGATCTAAGTTTGGGCTGAGGTAGTCTATTAGTGATATGGACTACCATTTTCATGCAATCTGCCCAAAAAACGTGGAGGTATGTTTTGGCAAGTATCATACTCTTACAAATCTCTACAAGATGTTGATTCTTTAGTTCAGCTACTCTATTTTGCTAGGGCGTACTTGTTGAGCAATTCAACTACCACCTAATCTTATACTCTTCCAACAATCTAGTGAATTCATTAAATGTGTATTCACCTCCATTGTTCATGCGTAGGCACCTTATATTTCGACCTACTTCTTTCTCTATCTTGTCCTTAAACTCTTTGAACTTGTCCAAGGTTTCAGACTTATTCTTTGTGATATCAATCTAAACTAATCTAGAAAAGTCATCAATAAAGGTAATCACATATCTTATACCACTTATTGATGGCTCATTCACTTGACCGAATAGATTTGAGTGAACTAGCTCTAGAGGCACCTTGGCTTTAAACTTCAACTCCTTATCTAGAAGCTAATGAGCTTTTCTATACTGGTAACTTTCACAAACAATGTCATCTAGGACATCTAACTGAGGAAGTCCCTTTAGCATCAACTTTATCATCATGAGCTTTAACTTGTGGTAACTCACTTGCCGTATTTTGGCATGCCAAAGATCAGCTGTTTCATTCTTTCTTACTTTATCAACATAGTAATTAGACTGAGTGGTTTCTTGTGCTGACATCACATACATAGTCTCCAAACATCTTCCTTGCATTATTGGTGTAGCTGCTATTTTTTTCATTTTGATACACCTTGATATCATTAGGTCCAAACAACAAAAAATTTATAGAAGCTGTTAGTTGAGAAATTGACAGCAAATTCTTCTTCATTCCAAGTACATTTTAGACATGTTGCAACTCCACCTAATGAAAATTGTATCTGGGTAATATAGTCGCATTACCAATATGAGTAATTGGTAACTTAGAATTATCAACTATGACCATCACTCGACCTCCTTTGTACTCTGTTAAGTTTGTTAGCTTTCTTTTGTCTCCAATCATGTGATTAGATTACTTGGAATCAATAATGTAATCAATATTATAATTGACAGGATTAGCACTCACCATTGTAAGACCTAACTCTTCTTTTTGTTCAGTGGTGCAACAAAATGCAAACTTTTCTATTGCGAAGGATACTTGTACATCCCAATCTTCATCAAGATCATTAAAGTAAGACCTTTTGGGAGGATGTGGCAGCATTACTTTCAGTTGGTGCTGACTTACAAAATTTAACGTGACATCCTTTCTTATCACATTTGTAGCAATTTTCATTGCGCCAACTTTGGTTGCCATATGACTTTTGATGCCTTTATCTTGGCCATTTGCACCTTGGCTCTGTCTAACTCCTTCTTGATTGGAGCTCGTCCATTACTTTTTTTCTTGATAAAAGTTTTAGTGAAAAGTGCCTTTTTTTCATCATTCGTAGATACTTTAAATATAGAACTGTCTAAAGGTTTCTCAATGACAAGTGAACTTTCCAACTTAGTTAGAATCGGCTCTTTGACCAATTCTGGGGTGGCAATGATAAGGCCTTTGTATTTTGACCTAAAACTATGAACACTAATTCTCCTAGTTTTCGCCTCTATTATTACATTTTGAGGATCCAATTTGGATATTTCATCACAAATGGATTTTAATTTAGAGAAATATTGACCTACTGTCATATTTTGTTGTAATACACATAATAGACAATAACTCATTCTCGAGTTTTTGGAGCTTTGCATCATTTATCTTTGCAAACAATAACGAGAGCATGTCTTACGCCTCATTCAGTGTCTTGGCATCTTTGATTCACTACAATAAGTCATTTTTTATAGCCATGCCAAAGCATATATTGCTTTACCGGCTTTAACTTTCCACTTCTTAAGTGGCTCTGTCTCCGTTGATGGTGTTGTATCATCTTTACAGACGATAATCCACAAGTCTTGTCTGAGTAAGTAGAACTTCGTATGAGTACTCCAGGAACCATAGTTGTTGGAATTGATAATTTATCAATGTTTTCCACTAAGATAGAAACCTTTGCCATAATCAACTTTGTATGACTTAAACCACAATCTCTGTGTGAAAATCCGTAGTACTTATCTGTGCTTCTAGAGAATCTCCTTTAGTGTACCTGCAAATAAAGATTTAACATGAACAGGTTCAGGACAAATCCGCTTTGATACTAGTTTGTTGGATATTAGGTCCAAAATAAAATTTTCAAACAGAGAAAATTATAAAATTGATAACACAAGTTTCTACTTTAATACAACTGTATTAATATTAAAGTAGTGACTCACAATGATAAAACTCACAAACAATATAACTTTTTATTTGAACTAACACTGAAACTCTATTGAAAATTGAGACTTCAACACTCCCCGAGAACTTTAAGGCAAATAACTAGGGACTTGAACTCTCAACTTTGAATTGAACTTGAAGTCAGATGCAAAACAACTGAATAAATGAAGCCTATTTATAGTAGTGAAACTCCTGACATTCATCAACATTTTTTCTCATCACATTAAATACTCAACACGCGAGAGGATCTGGTGAATTCACGTACAAAACCGGCTGAAGATTGTGGCCTAATTGTTAGCCCATATTTTACACGAACACACAACTTTGCTGGCCAAGTTGCAATTGAAACAAACACAGAAACTTTGAAAATTCACAAGCAAACAAAAAACAATAAATGCAAGCAAAACATCTCCTAATTCTTTGTTGACTAGAGACAATTAAGGGTGTCAATTGGGATTTGTGAGGTGGGCTTTGCAAAGCCCAAGTTCAACTCACAAATTTGTTTGGGTTTCAGCCCCTAATCGGGCCAACCCAACCTCACATATGTGAACCTCATACTCAGTTCACAAAATTATTCGGGTTTCAGATTTTAATCAAGTTGGTCCAAACTCACATTATCCAATAAAAATATATATATATATATATATATATTTTCGGGGCCTGAACTTTAATTGGGTCGAGACTAATAAAGCCCAAACTCGACTCACAATTTACTCGAACTTAATATTTAGCTCCAAACTCAGCCCATCTCACTTAAATATAAGGCTCGGTCATTTATTTGTCAGGGCAACCCGGTCCCATTGACAATCTTAGAGAGGGTCAGCCCGACCCCATTAACAATCCTAGAGACAATGTTGCATGTCTTCTCAACAAATATTAATTGATCAAATAAAAAAGTTTAGTCTAATTACCTCAAAATTTAAGAAATTATATAACATCCATGCTTAGATTTCTTTTCTCATTAATTTTCTCAGTTGTTCTTCTCTAACTTCTAGGTGCCCGTTAATGCCCCAAGGGTATTGCCTAGAGTTAATCATTTATATCTTAAGTTATTTTAATTTTCTTTATGTTTAATAACTCCAATAATTTATATACTCACTTAATAGCTCAAGAAATATTGATGGTTTTAAGGTGCATTTTTTGGTTTAGACATATTGAATCATGGTTCAATGTTTAAGTACAACCATTAATTTAGTTCTAGTTTTGAAATTTCTCACCACTTAAGGTTAAAACTTAACAAGTACCTTAAGATATAAATTCATTGAAAATTAGTTTTATAAGCTAAGTGGAGGATTGTTGGAAACCTTGAAACATTATGTTTCGATTGGTATTTTACTTCCACTAACAAGTCAGACTCCTGAGCAAACTTAGGGTTTGTTTCTGAACCAAAATTAGGAATTAAAACATTATGTTTTGAATAGTGCTTTTTAGAATTTTCCTTCGCACTAATAGTTCGGGCTCATGAACGGATTCAGGATCTGTGTCTAAATGAAAAGTGGGATTAAAAAATAATAGCAAATGGTGCCTTTTGCTTTGTTTATAATGGTTGCTTATAAAATCGATGTAAGACTGTTTGGAAATTGTTTAGCCCATGATTAAGTGTTAGAAAATTTGATTTAAAATGTTTATAAATTTCTTGTGATGAATTGGTGTAAATTCAAATGAAAAGACATCATTCTTCATTGGAATATTGCTGAAAGTTCATGAACATTTATCTAAAACGCTGCAAGTTAATTTCCTGGAATTGTTAATCATGTGTGACAACCTTTGATGGTGTGTTTGATAAGTTTATAAATATGAGATCCATCAAGGCACAAATACAATACATACAACACCAAAAATCAAATTTCATTCTCCTCCTCGTCCTCCTTCTTCTTCTTGGTCTCATACTTATTCTTGAGTGTTCAAGAAAAGAATACTTATGTTATTGAGAAAGTGTCTTGGTGGTGGATTTGGTAAATCCTTGAAGTGTTATTTGCCTGAATCCTTCAACAACTATTCATAGTGGAGGCAAAGAACACTATAAAGATAGAGATCACTCGCATCAAAGTCATCAATATTATTTTCATTTCTAGTATTTGTAATAAAATTTTCCAACAATTTTTAGAAACACAAGAGGGCTTCATTTTCTTTTCTTTTCTTTCTTTAAAAAAAATAAAGGGTCTCTTTAAAATAAACTAATTGACGAACTTCATATTTCTCATCAGGAAACTTTTTTCCTTTAACATTGCATTTAGGAGTCCATGATTCACTCGGAAAAAAAAGGAATAGAAGGGGAGTTAGAGTTTTTCAGCCATTTGGAAGTTTTTCAAGGAAAGGAAGGAAGGGAAAAAAAAAGGAAATCAGATGATGAGATTGAATGCTACGGTTATCAAAATGTTTAAATATTTTATAATACCTCTTTTATCCTTCAAACAATGAATAATAAAATTTTATTTTATTTTTATATCCCAAATCATTCTATTTCTTTCTTAAACTTCCAAACAACAATATAATCTCTCCTCTCCCTTCCCTTTCCTTTCTCTTCTCTTCTTTTCCCTCATAACTTAAATTTTTTCTTACCTTCCCTTCTCTCCCAAACTCCCAAGCTCAGCCTAAAGGTTAATTTGTTTCTTACCATTTTTTCTTTTTGCCGCGGAAGTTAATTAGATGGCCTTTTCCTTTTGTTTTCAAGTAAAGTTAGAGGTTCCTTTTTTTATTTATTTTTGGTGGTTAGAGGAATAAAGTTTGCCAATCCATATGAGATGGACATTTCATGAATTCATTTATGAATACAGTTCAAAGAATGACATCCTTAGAGGCTATTGATCAAATCATCCAAAAAGGCTGCATTTGAATTGAATACATGGTAGGAGATTGCTCTGAATGCAAATCCCACCCCGCATTTGGCCACTGTCGAAATAGTAGCACAAGTGGACCTCGTGCAAGTTGGATTGCCCAAACCCCTACTAAGTTTAGGCAATCACAAATTTCGCTAGTGGTGGGGTTCTTTCTTTGGATACCATCACATGAAAGATTTAATTATACTACAAAGTCAAAAAAAAAAAAATCATGTCTTAAATATTTAAAAATGAATGTATGCCAATAGCCACCAGCTACTGCAACAACTGACAGAACTAATTCAAGTGATAATTATGACGATCAGATCATTAATTTAAAAAATTTAAAATACAATTATTGTTATCCTCAATATTAAATTTGATAAAGATATAAAAGTATCACCATTTGAAGAAAACTGAATAATTTATTCTCCTGTCAAATTTGATGGACGATATAAAACTATCACTATTTGGAGAAAAATGAATAATATATTCTCCTGTTAAATTTTTTTCTACGAAAAGGGAAAACAAGAAAAGAAAAGAAAGAAACACCACAACTACTAGCGATGGATACAATTCAAACCAGGCCTAGAGGCAGAGGTAATGAAGTACAGTAACCCTCTTGCTTGCCTACTTTGGAAGGCCCATAATACCATTAGGTTTGTTGTCATAAATAAGCTCATTTGAACAACTTGGAGCTTAGTCCTCCTTTTTGCACTAGGAAAGTGCATTACTTTAAGATGCATGTAATTTAAGTTGGTTCCAAACACCATCCAACCGACTTTACAGCTAAAATTAAAAAGCAAAAAAATTAAGAAACCAAGTTTATTGAGACGGAAATGTCATTCCCGCTGCTCCAAACATACAGAGACAAAGATTACATTTTTCCTAGAAGAACATATAATTACTCAGAAATTCTACCGTTCAGGGAATTATACAATTGGTTTTAAAAATTTGTATAGTACAAGTTTTTAAAAAATATAAGTGTTATACTGTGCAAACTTTTAAAACACAATGGAATAATTCTATTACAGGACTGTAGAATTTTCTTGAATTTTAATGGTTTGTGAAATTATAGTATATGTTAACCGGTCATGATATTTATATTTTTTTGTAAGAAATAATTAGTAAGAGAAAAAAATTATCCCATACTTCATATATATATATATAAAATGAACAAAGGCCTACAAAATGGACATGTTTGGACTAATTATTTGGCAAATCAATATATCTATATAAAGTAATAAAATAATAAAATCATGAATACGTTATTAAATCTGTCAAAGAAAGAATAAAATTTAACTAAATATCTATAATTATGGGTTGCTAATTAAATATGATTTTATTATATAGACTGATTTTGACATATAGTATTGAAATTGTAGTTTTGTGAGTAAATCAATTGAAAAATATTTCTTGTGGTTGTAGGAGGGTTGGTGGATAACATCAATCTCCTTATTTTTCTAGCCAACCAAAACGCGTGAAAACGATTGAATAATAATTCACGAGCCACTAACCATAAGTAGGGTGATAATTTTGTCTTTAGATTAATTATTAAGTGCCAGTTGTATCAACTTAATTAAGGCGTTTTGATTATTTTAAATTCACTTGTTTATCTTCATAATTGAATTTAATAAATTTTATTGAGTTAAATTCAAATCAAAACTTAAATAGATTGGAATTACTATAGAAATTTAAAGTTTAATTTTATCAGGCCAAATTTGAATTGAAAAGAAAAAAAAAAAAAAGTTAATGAACACTTGATCTTGTTCAACTTTGTATCAATTATTAATAAATCTTTCTCAAATGAGCTTTTATCAACCTTGTTTGGTTCAAGTATTGAGTGGATTGGTTCTTTCTCAACCCTAACCAATCTTGGAGTTTTTTTTAATACCATAAAGAGGCAACAAGGATAAGTAAAATTACTTTATACTATTTTATCGAAGGAAAGTAGTGAGTTGGAGGAGAAGCATGGAGTATATTCAGTTCTCACAATTATCTTGAGTCCAGTTCTAGAATAGCCAATTAAGCAGCATTTTGAATAGTAAACCCCTGGACTTGAAGTTTGCAAATCATTTCAATACTGACATCCTTCTTCATAATATAATTGTATAAAGGAAACCGGCAAATTCTTCTGTACACAAATGTGCATGGATACACTAAAACACAAAGTGTCGGAGTCTCATAACAACACCACAGTGAGTTTTATAAATGGCCCACACACTGTGTATCTTTGGTATAACATGGCCCTTGTGTTGATAAGAATTTGCCAAGGAAACAAGTTATGGACCAGCTAAGAAGGGATCAATGGGCTTTTAAACAAAGAAGAGTCCATCACATACTATAATGGTGCTCAAGCAAGATTGATAAAAACAAACTGCTACTACAAAATTTTGAGCAACTAAACTGCAGGTCTAAGAGTTAGATGACTGGGTGTCATAATCTTATAAAATCATGTATTTGAATTGATTTTATTAGCAATTTGGTTTTGAGATAAACGGCTCACTTTCTCAACAACAACATTGCTGTTGCAGTCAATTCTGTATGAAACATCCAGGCCTTCCAAAATCAGGTGATAAACAACATTGTCTGAAGAAGTAGACACCTCTTCACTTCCATTTCCAGATATTTCATCGTCATCGTGATTCTCCAATTGCAACGGTTTGCAGCTTTTTCGACATTTGTGCTGTTGAACCCACTCTTAATTATGGAATTATATGGTTGGCTTCTTTGAGATACTGATCGGATATCCCACGAAAGTACCTGCTTGATCAAACCTTGAAATTCATGTTGGGATGTATACAGAGACCTTTTCTCCTGCAAGGGAGGAAATCTTATACAGTCATTTGTATTGGCAAGCAGAAGGTAGCAAACAGAAAAGTTCAAAATTTACACCATAAAACATTAATCCACACAATTTTTTGTAAGATAATGTGTTTCTCATTGTCTTCTTGAAAATATTGTTCATGAGAAAAACCTCATTTGATTCATGAGAGAACATTGCAAAGCTATAGATAGGAGCATGGAAAAACTTCTATCTTAACACAACAGGACAAACTGAAATATCCATATCATAAATATGTGGAATATCTAATCCAATGAGTTCTGCTTATAGGAATTTTACAGTAAAGAGATAAAATTGACTAATTACTTTCAAGAGATGTTCAGCGCCATGGGATAATCTAGCAGCCATAAGATACACGATAATCACTTAAGAAAACGGAATCAGAAATAAAATATATGAAGAAAACAACATAAGAAGTCTTACCACTATTGGCCAACAATTAGCTAGACCGTCAGAAAAGCCCTGAGAGAAGTTAACGGAAGCTACAGCCAACAAGTTGTCCGCCTGTAAAGCAATTTGTTACCATGTTTTACCGCCAGAAGGCAAAAGAGCAAAATTTCTGAAATAACACAATTTTTTCAGGAGCAGAGCAGATAGAAGTTCTTCTTATGAGCTGTTCATGTTATTCTGGTTATTACACTCTAGAAATTCATATGGACTTTTCTCAAACAAGAGAAGAGGTATGGCATATAAATACACCCATCAGTCGTGTATGTCTATCAAGTCAATGACTCGTCTAATAAGGTGATTTTGACCTCCACAGAAAAATCTTTTCACATGTTACTCCATATGGGAGTGTCAACTAATTTAAGAATATTATATCAAAACCCATGAGAATTGCATCAGAAAATGCTTTACCATATTGATCTACATGTAAACAGAGATTTTTGAATGAAGAATAGAAGTTTTCTTGGCCTTAATGGCTGTAGGACTTGTACAATGCAACTGCATATTGAGAGCATTTTATATAATAAAAAAGCTTGCTTTTAGTATCCAGTTATCGATGAATTCCCAGTACATACACAGTGACTACGCATCTAAATATCACATTTTAACTTTCCTGGTTTACTAAGATAGGTCGATTGCTTTCATACTACAGTGTTGTAGCTGTCCTGGTTAAGGGTTCTTCTTAATAAATGATCCAGAAATGTTATTAGGCTATGAGATAGAGAGAAATTTTTACCAACAATAACATACGAAGTATTGGGAACGCTTTATTTCTTCAAACTTTCAACCAAATGAACTGCATTTAAATCAACTCCACTCCAAAGGGTTTGTCTCATACTACCACATTCACATAATTAAGTTACATCTTCACCTTTAAAAAAACACTAATTTCTCTCTTAGTTAGAGCTATAATTTCCACACCAAAGTCTAAAGTTAGATGCCTGACAACCCTGCTCTATTTCCGGTGAACCATCATTATCATGTATACAATACAGATTTTACTTCCAATTTGAAAGCAGAAGCAAAGCATTTTATGTCCAACTGAAACCTATTTCAATGTGTTAACTATTCCATGCTACATTTGATATTTGATATTCCTAGGGTATAAACAACAACGGAATATATCCAAGCTCTCGAATAACAATTTAATATGAAGATCTAGTAACAGATAATACACAGAAGTTCTGTTGGAGTATATAGTACCTTCACCCACTCAGGAATTCTGGCTTCACCTATGCTGTCACAGTATGGGAGGTAGGGTTTGACATCCAGGACAGGCTGTTAATGATGTAGAAATCATTAGCTACACTAGAAATAAACTATGCATATAGAAGAAGTGTAGTTTAACTGAAGAATGGCAAAGAGAAAAAATAGCATGGTGTACTATACTAGTACTGAAGCAACAGATACTTACAGTTCCATCAACTAGATCCACACCAGAAAGTAAAACTGTTTGTCCCTGCACTGATTCCACCTAAACAATAGACAAGAGTATACTGAAATCACCTATTATAATCCCGTTTCTGCACACATGTTTAATTTTTCCCTATATCCACTCAAACTTAAAAAATTCTGTTGCATTAACAAAAGGCAAAAATGTTGTCTTTTATTTCATTCCATCAATCTAAAATATGCTTTTGAAGACTTTTTAGCAAAAACATGTGTGTCATAATGGTTTCGAGAAAATACTACTGCAAATTCCATCAATCCTAGCATGAGTTTGTTTGCTTTCAGAAAAGCTTCTCAGAAGGTTAGGTACATAAAAATCTAAAAAACAATCAAAAGCAGCAATTTTTGTTTATTCCCATGACACAAACCAGAAATTGTCAAACATTTGGAATCTTTGAAAGTTCAAAATATAGTCCATTAGATTTTTTTTTTTCCATTTCTTTTTATTATGTTTTTGAAATGGCTAATCATCATCTGCAAAAAAAAGAAAACTTCAAATATCCATACAGTGTAAGCACATACATAGCTGAAGTTGCTCTTTTTATATGTTAGGAGCATACAATCTGTGACTTAAAGATGATTTGGTGTAAGAAGAAGATATAAGTGTACCTTTGCCACAGTGAGGCCAATAGGGCACGGGCGATGAGGAGACCTTGTGGCAAAGACTCCCATCCTCTCACCTTTTAATCTTGGTACTCTTACCTGTTTATAGGATGGACTCTTGTGTTAGTCTGATACAAGTTTAAGTACTGAAAATGGAAGCTACAGAGAAACTATTCACTGTACAAAACCTTTGCCTTGAACTTTGACTGGGATGGATGCTTCCACAACTTTTCCAGATCTGTATTGAGATGGAACACATATAGAATCCAGCAATGAGAGTAACCTTCAAGACCTTCAAGAGATGCTGGAGGAACCTGAGCCGAATCAAACTTCAAGCATGCCCTTGCAATGAGGTACAAGTAAAGGTTGTCTTGGTGTCCCATTCCTGGAAAAGCAAGAAAATTATTGATGATAAAATGCAGAATAGTAGTAAGATTAATACAAAGCTACATCTATTTGCATACAACAAATACAAACCAAAGCACAAAAGAAGACACCTGCTTAATAAATGCCAGAGGATTCATTTATGAGCTGCTTGGACGAGAAGATTGCAAACTAAACCAAGCTTCTGGTGAGGGTAACCAACATTCCACTCACTGAAGACTATTCAAATATTTTTCTAACTAAAGGTTCCAGGATAAAATATAAGCATTACATTGATTGCTTCAGGACCATAGCTTGTGAAGTATTTTAGTTTGTTGAGTTGCAACTGTTGTGACTTTAGGCTTCATGAAACATTTACAAAAAGAAGAATAATAGGACAATCTTTTGGTATCTAAAGTGAGCTTCTTTTTGGGAGATATATATATCATTAACAAGCATCAAGAAAGTAGCAGCTAACTTCAAGATCTTTACATTCAAATTAAAAGTGCCTATTTTTTCACGAAAGGAGATCCGTGGTCTACATTTTATACAAAGCTAGATGAGAAACTTAGCAATACCAAACCTACATGTCTATCAAATGGTTTACTTGAGAGAGTCCTTTTATTTGACTTTTCATGCCGACATTGGAACAAGATCCACATTCCACCAGTATAAGTTAACAAGTTTAGACCTTGTATTTCTCCTTTAATTTTTTTTTTTGAGTCAAGCTTTTTCCACAAATTTCCATATTGTTGAAGAAAGATCCTTCATTACATTAACTCCATACAAAATTATTAGCAATGTTTTAGCTGAAGAGAAGCACAGGCATGCAAAATTCTTTGGACCATGATATTTTGCAGCAAACCAGGCTCCAATGCTGTGAGCAAAAACTTTCTAATTTTTATAAGCCAATCAATGCATATTTTACGCACCTGGTGCCATAGAAGTCATAGTCCACATCCTCTTGTTATTGTTAGAAAGATGATAGATGGTGATGGCATCACAAAGCAGCTGGTTGGAAAGTTGGATATCCACAATTATGTTCTGTTTTAAAAAAAATTCAGTCTGTAACTTGTTAACTTGTGTTTCCACTGTTGTGCAGCATGGTTATTGGACACACTGTATCAAATATAGTTAACCATTAGTTGACATAGCATCACCCTCCAATTCCACAATGGTCTTAGCAAGTTAAGCCATTTCATTCTTTAAATGGTCTACACATTGTCAGAATTTTACCTAGACTCTTAGACCGAGGGACCCTAGGGACTTTTAACTGCCCCTCATACCTATACAGTACTACTGGCCTTTTTCCTTTCCTCTTGCTTTTGCCATATACACCCTGCATGTACATACGATAATATTTAGGTCGTCAGAAAGATTAGACATGTTGGCACCATAACTTTCATTTTCATGGTTCTTGCAGTTTTCAATTGTTCCTAGCAATGAAGGATGTCAAACGTCTACAAAGATTTTAGCATAGTGGGAAAAAAGAACAGCGCTTACCGGAAAGTCAGATGTCCAGAATCATTTTTATTTGCCATATTAATAGCTTTTCACAAAACCAAGTCCACGCGTGCATCAGAAGCAAGGAGTGAGAAAGCAGAGGAAGAAGACAGGAATTACAGTTGTCAAGTTTTCCTTTTATTTTCTTAATATAGGCAGTGAATTTATGTTAACCATATTTTAGACAGTAGATCAGTTGGACTTGTTGCTCAAGGACCTTCAAGAGAGAACGAATGAGAAAACAAGGACAGAAGAAGATAGAACTCATAATTTTGTCAAATTTTCCTTTTATCTGCTTGATGTAGCCGAAATTGCTTTTGAATCCTATTCCATTTAGGTCCATGATTTTTTATTGCAAAGAAGTCTATATTTGGATTTCAGGGCATTAAACTTGGAATGGAGACTTTTGAGTAATTTCCTGTTCCACCCATACTGGGCATCCATTCCCAGGGTAAAAGCTCGTTTTAGTCCTGCTTTGAGTTTTGAAGAAGTTATGCTATAAAGTTGAAATAAAATTTTACAGTCCATTGCTATACAAAAAATTCAATATGCATAATTCTCTTAATTACCTTGTAGAGAAGCAAGACTGGATAACAGCAATGGGTGCCATGGGATATGAATTCGAGTCACAACTTTCCGAATTTTGCTGCACCAATGCTTTCCTCAAAGCCTACATCATTAATTTCAAGATAAAAAATGCTTCATTTTTATGTACAAGAGTCCAAGGTCATGACTTAAAGAACTAATCAAAGGTTCTTTTTTATTTTTTATTTTTTAAAATTTTTTTAAATCAACAGAATTTGTTGTTATGTCCTATTTTACATAATGGGGTACATGATATTCTTGTAATATCTGGTATTTCTTTTTTCAATTTTGCATCATGGAGAAACCTATGACCTAAAGAGACCAATCATCAACTGAAGGTGAAATTTTTTCTCACCTCAGAGAAGGTACAATTAGATTACCCTTACAGCAATTAGTTGCCTTTCCTATCAAAGGTGATTAATATCAGCTAGTTCTAAATCAGAAAATTCCAAAAATACAACTAGCTAAATTACATTTAACTAAGATTATGCATTTGAACAGTGATAAGCTGGGTGGAACATCCCATAAAAGGAGCCAAGAGAAAACATAAAACAACTGTATTTTTTATTTTAAACACTTAAATTTAATTATTTGTTAAACAAACTAAAGTGAAGCTTTATACCCCTGTAAAGAGTTTCATCGCTTTAAAGAAGCTCATGAATCAAACGAACTACATCCCAATAAGGCACCCCAAAAGATCACTGCAATACAATCATCTTTCTGGACAAGGAATTCCGGGGGAAAAAATAGGCACTTCAAAAGTTAAAAAAAAAAAAAAAAAAAATTTCTACAGTCAGTGGGTTTTGATGAATAGAATCTATTATACCTGCTGAGCTTTAATCCTGCCTTGCCTCTCAGCAGCACACTTTTCTAAGGCGTTCATAAGGGAATCTTCCAGTTCTTGAATTCTTGCATCCTTACCACCCCTTGACTCCTTTCTTCTCCAAAAATACACTACAAAACCCCACAACCATAATAAAGATCAAAACTTAGAGGGTTGTGTGCAAAATTACAAATACTAAAGAGAAGAGAAAGAGAGATACCAGTGGAAGCAAAGATGGTGGCAACAGCAAGAGCACTGGAGAGTGTCAACCACTTGGGATTGTGGGCAGCCATGGAATCAACTGGTAATAATCAGAATTTTCACCCTTTATGGTTTTGTGTAGAGGGTTTTGTTTAATTACATAAACACCCTCATTATGTCCTTCAAATTATGCCTCCATAAATCCCTCTGAATTTTATTACTGCAAAACCTCAAAATAGGGACAAGACCCTTAGTAGCCCAGAAAGGCCAGAGTAAAATACCACCTGAAAATACCACTTGCTCTATCAGAATTAAAATAAAGATGTCAACTTTCATAATCTAAAGCTTCCAAGATTTTTTTTGTTTTTTTTGTTTGGCACATGGATTAGGCATAAACTCACTGAGCAGAGTTTATATATATATATATATATATATATATATTCTTGCTTGAATCTGACATTGACTCCATCACGTACTATTTTTGTACATCTTCTTGATACTAGTGGCACATTGTATAAGTTGAATGTACATCTGGGATTTTGCATTTGGGACCTCCGGTTGTGGTTTTTTCTGGTACTGGTGATATCCTCATTCTTGCAGAGTAGAGGGAGAGATAAAGTTGGTAGTAGGTAAGTTCACAATAAAATAAAAATCATGCCTTTTCATCTGAGGTTTGCATCTTTGTATTATCTCAGCACCAAACTCAACACACGCAAACACACACTGAAAGAAGGTGAGAAGGCGAAATTCATAGTTTTATATGTATATGTTTTCTTTGAAGTAGTTAAACTATATGTACTGTGGCAGGTAATGCTTCTTGTACTGTTCTACCTCATTTTCTTGATATTTATGGTGTTCATAAATGCATTATTGAGAAGGAAAATGCGTTGACATTTGTCAGATACTTTTCAGAAAAATAAATTTGTGCTTGTAAGTAGGCTGGGATTGGAATTCAAGACCATTTCTACCTTTTAATTCAGATGTTCAGAGAGATAAGAGTAGGGGATAAGATATGCTTTCAATCTGTTTCCTGGTTGTTGGTCTTCTTGCTGTTCCTGTCATTGGTGATTTTCTCTCATTGGTATGATTCTTTTGCTGGGGTGGAAATCGTTTTAGCCCCTAAAACGAATTTCTCATTGCAAAGTTCTTAAATTATGCAACCAAAATTTGCTTCATCAGTCCCTGAATGAGCAATGACTTTTGCCTTCAGAACTTCCTTTTTTGCTCTTGAGCTCAACCTTGTTTGTACTGGTAGGATCGGAATTCAAAATCCCTCCAATCTAGGCAATGAATATTCACCTGTAGACTGAGAACCACTGGGACTAAAGATTGGGTCAACATTTGTTCTTCTATTTTAGGATCATTTGGACAAATTTTTGTTTTTTTTCCTCATTTAGATCAAGTTTGTAACAAGAATGAATTTTTGCATTTGATAAACAGTATTTCATCAAAAATTCATTATCTCTTTCTCTCCATTTTTTTGTTTTTTGAATTTTGATGCAGTAAGTTAGAAAGCGTCCAAGGTAACACCACAGTCTGTTCAGAAATGAGAAAAGATAATTGCTCTTGGGTTCCAGTGTTAGGGGAGTTCACTTTTGCTGCTAAGTCTGCACCTTTCAATAACTGTCATGCTTCTACAATTGTTGAGGTAATGCTATTTAGATTGAAACTTTTCGCTGAAATTCAATCATTCTATTTACTACTAATTCAATTGGTTTATTTATAGGTTGATAAAAATCATTTTTTGGTTGCTTATTTTGGTGGCACAGTAGAGGGAGCCCCTGATGTGAAAATTTGGATACAGACATATAATTTAGGTAATCATATCCTCATCTAAGTAAACTTGGGTTGTCATTGAAATGGTGTTATGTTTCTTTTTTGTGCTGAAGGATGATGACATAGATGTGTATTTGAACACTGTAAATTCCATTGTCAACTGATTTTAATCTACATGATTGAAAAGGTGAATTATCCTTTTCTTTTTCCCTTTCTTGTTGCCCTTTCATCTTTAAAAGTCTTGAGAATGACTAACTGGCACTTTAATTTCGGTCTTTTGTGCTAGTTTTTATCTTTTTCTGCCAACCAATATAGGGATTTAATTCAACTTAGTAAGGATCGCATCAGTATACAACTTTCTTCTGAGTATGCTCCCAATCTAAGTGTTTGGTCTCTCTGTTTAGAGAAATGATTATTTCTGTTTTCTTCTAATTTTTGGTAAAGAAGAGCACATCTACCTTTCATTAATTACAACTCTAACAGCATTAACCATTTGTGTGATTATTCAATGCATAACAAGGGATTGTTCTGAACAGGATGGCTGTAGATGTGAAGCTTTGGCACCCTCCCATTATTGCTGATGAACAATACGACATTGCAATGTGGAATCCTGTATTATTTAAGCTTCCTTCAAATGAATTGCTTTTATTCTACAGAATTGGGCAAGAAGTTCAAAAGTAAGTAGCCAAACTTTTCATGTAGTACTGACCAACTCTTTTATAATTGCTAGAGATAAATCCTGAATTGCCTTCCACAATGTTTGGTTCTTTAAATAACATTACCAGAGTGAAAGCTAGAAGCCCATGGTGAAAATACAGGAAAAGAGAAAGGGAGGGTGAAAGGATGTTTGAGTGGAAAGGATGGTTTCATAAACAGGAGTGAGATAGAGTTTTAAAATGTCTATGGTGCAAGGGCCAACTTGATCTAAATAACAAAGGAAAGTAGAAGTGAACGAATGCAAGAGTGTGGGGAATGGCGTAGGTTCCTGCTTTGTGTGGTTGTGCTTTGATAGAGTTCTGATGCATGCGAATAACTTTTGGACCTTGGTTCTCGGCCAGAGCAAGTATTTTTCTGCGATCCATTCGGCTCATAAAACAGAAGTAATATTTGAACAAACATCTGGCATATCTTAGTAGGAATGAAATTAATAAGTACAGATGTTTAAATTTGGTTATGTCAATAGCTGTCATCATTTTGAAGTACAGAATTCTATTATTCGAGAAATACTTTAGCTATTAAGCCAACTAAGAAAAATCTGATATCTTCTGTTTTCTACTTCCAACCCGAAATAATTTTGGCAACAGAGACATAAGATACATCAGAGATTTTTTAAGCATGCAAGGTCGATTTATAGGCAGAACAATCCTTTTTTTCCTGTACTCAAAGTCAATGCACCGAATCTATATTTGTTGGAATGTCATGAACATTGACTGTACAAAAAAGTCTCTTTTCTTGATATGTTTTATGCTTGTTGGTATCAAAGTAAGGGAAACGGTTATCTGCCTTATCACATTATCCCATTCATTTACTTACCTTGTTGTCTAAGGGTGCTGCATCAGATGTGTTTCCTGAGATCAAGAATCTCAATCTGATGACTTTATAAAGCATACTAGGATGTTCAATTATGCAAGTCCATTAGAAAAACAAGAGTTGAAAAGAGAAAGGAATTTTATCCACCTTATAAGAAGTTGGACAATGTGATTCAAATTCTTGTACATCTTCAATATGCTTAATGCATCTTGATATAACTTTCTGCTGATGGTTTCATAAATTATTCTGGAGTGGATTCATGAAGCGGTCTTCTGATGGAGGCATCACTTGGAAAGAGAGGGAACAGCTTCCTCCCGGTATTTTGGGACCTATCAAGAATAAGGTACTGCTGAATTTGCAGCTACTATAGTTGATTCTTGTGAGCTGTGCTTTCTTTATGCACTGATTGACGCTTCTCAGCCTATCTTGCTGGCAAATGGGGACTTGATTTGTGGATCTTCTGTTGAGAGTTGGAATTCTTGGGGTGCTTGGATTGAGGTTATGTCGATTATTTACTATGCCATGATATCTTATCTCAGTTTTGTTTCAAAGAGAACCTGGGAGATGGCTGTTTAAAATAAGTTTTTCCTCTGAAACAGATAACTTCAGATGCGGGTAAATCATGGAAAAAGTATGGGCCTATATACATTGAGAATAATCCACTCAGTGTTATTCAACCAGTTCCTTATCTGACTGCAAATGGAACCTTGCGCATGCTGCTGAGATCATTTACAAACATTAGTAGAATTTGCATGTCAGAATCTGAAGATGGAGGTCATAGCTGGAGCTTTGCAAAGCCTACAGAACTTCCAAACCCAAACTCAGGTTTTGATTGAAATAGCACATTTGGTGAATGAACATAGGTTATAGATCTATATAGCAGTGTTAGATGAACAACTAACAATAAATAATTACACTGTTCCACGTTGAACATCTTACTTTACTTTTCAGTCCATGCTCCATAATCACCACCTTCCTTAATTAGGATTTCTTTTGAGCTCCTTAATTAGGAAATTACTAGAACATATTCCGATTCTCATACCTAGTACACCAAAAAGGCAGTGATCTAATATTTTTCTCACTATCTTTTTAAATTTCAGTTACTTTCCATAAATCTTCAATTGTATCTTAATGTAGTTTCTTACCATACTTCTCCTGTAAAACTTGGACACTCAGTTTGAGGGGAGGAGAGTAACCTTTTACAAAGTAAGAATTTGTAAATCTCTGTTTTAGATTTTGGAGTAATATCACAAGAACCTAAGTCTATGCTAAATTTGGAAGTTGAGAACTAGTTGATAGAAATACTCTAAAAAAACCAGTCTAGAAGGTTACAGTGGAATACCTTTTCTATTTACATACATATAGTGGTCCATTTAATTTACAGTTTGTATGAAATTATATTTATTGGAAAATTCAACTCACACAAGAAGCAAACTTTCGCTCCTGGCTTAAATAAATCCCATCTCTTGAACAAGTCACTGAAATATATCTTTTTTCGATATAAAAATTATGACATTTTTGGTTTACCTTGGTAAAGACTCTTCAAAAGCAAGAACTCCATCTCAAAACTACCTATTATGTTTTTCAGATCATATACTACAAAAATTGATCATTCTGCTAATGTTTCTAGTTTAATGGTTAGGTATTGATGGGGTTAAGCTGAGAGATGGACGTCTTTTGCTAGCTTATAATACAATCTCAAGGGGTTTGCTCAAAGTTTCTGTCTCCCCAGATGACGGAGACTCATGGCATGAGGTGACAACGCTAGAGGAGACCGAGGGAATGGAGTTTTCATATCCGGCTGTTATCCAAGCTAGTGATGATCTAGTTCACATCACATATACATATAATAGGATGCAGATTAAGGTAACAACAGATCATTATTCTCTGGTGATGCATCATGGTGGTTCTTACCTACTCGAAACATTTTACTTACTTCTTCTCTCAGTACCTTACATTTTTCCCCTTATGATAATGCGTGCGTGTGTGTGTGGGGATGGGGTGGGAGAGAGAGAAAGAGAGAGAGAGAGTTTTTTCCATCAAGAATGATAACAGTATAAAAAAATATTCCATGTAGAACTAATGTTCATGGTCATTTTGATTTTCAGCATGTTGTCCTAAATCCCAGTTTGATCTAATGGAACATTGTAAAGCCAATTCTTGGATAGAAGAAGGTACCTGGTCTCAATGCACAAAGAAAAGTTGTGTTTAACTTTCGTTGTTGTTTGAGTAAAGAGATTGTATAGTCCATTTAGATGCAACTGTTCTTGCTTCAGAATTGTCATTTACTTCCATGATCAAGAAATTGTGCCATTTCCACCTTTGGAACACCACGCCTTGTAAAATGAATTCCACTTTTCCATTCAATTTTTCACGAACTTTACCTATTGGATGCGTAAGTTAAACTTGTGGTAGTCCTAAAATAAACTGTCTTTGTGAAAAGGTGATATCATTATGAAGTACTGGATGTGCTTCACTTTAGATATCCTTTTCTGGAGTCTTTTTTCCCTTCGACATTATTCCGGCTGGAATTGATGATGTTCATATAGGTAAAAGTAGTTGGATCAGCAGCTCTTACTGAAGCCAACTAAATTGGGTTGGTACATGATATCGTTAATGGCCAAAGTCAGGAAGTTGACAATGAAGTGCAACTTAGATATTTACTGATCATGGACTCGAAAATTTCTAGAAAGCAGGGGAAGAGGTTATTTATTTATTTATTTATTTTTATTTTAACTTTGGGAAGTTAATTGTTGCTTAACCAAGTTATCTACTTTCAGGGTTCACATTTTTATGGCTAGAAATTTACGAGAAAATTTTTGTTTACTCACTCCACAATACGAAATAAGTATAACAGTAGTTGAAATAACTGAAAAGTAGGATGATTTCACTAATTTTAATCATTCAATAGTTAAAAATACTTACCCCTCCATAATAAGGAGTGAGTAGTAAATAATTTTTCTCTTTGTTCGCCTAAAATAGAAAATTATTAATTTTTTTAGAGAACACAATCCACATACACAAAAAAGGCAGGAGTTTCCAAGTAAAAAATACTTGCAAGCGTGGATTGAGCTGGCCTGCTGTTTCAACTGGGTTCAGCCCATGCTTAGGGTAGCTTGAGTCTCTTCAGTATAGCCCATATGACGGAAGTTTGGTTCTTCTGTGAAGCCCATTTGTGTGATTTACTAATTCTCGGACTAATGGCCCAATTTGCTTACCCTTCGGAAAAGACTTTCACCATGTGTTCGGCCTATCTTACTATTTATTGTTCCATCTGGAACCAGAAACCAAAATGTTAGCTTTGGTTTTACTTTCTCTTTTTGGTCTTATAATTTTACAAAAAAGTAAAAATTATCAAATAGTGGGATCGACAATCGACAATTTTATTCTCTTCTATTTTCTTTAGGGTATAATCTTTGTAGTTGAGCTCAAGTCGGTCTATCTTTGACATGGTTTCCTACTTTCCTCCCAGTTGAAATTATGAAGTCCCTTGTACAATACTAAACGGTTGAGCCTTTTCAATTTTACCATTTTATTTGATAAATTAACTGCAATAATTTTACAAACTAATTTTACGATAACTTTTATGTATCCATGATTTAGTGACCGCTGAGGCTCCGTGTCATCATTGGTTGGTATATTATCGACAAATTAAGTTATAGAAAAATTTTACAATTTCATAACAAAAATATCTCGTAATATTTTAAAAATTTAAACGGTATAATATTATATATTTTAAAAATTTATATTGTACAAATTTTTATAACGAATCGAATGATTTCGTCAACTAAATTATAGAATTCTCTTAAGTTATATTCGGTCAATGTTCAACCGGATAAAATAGCCGCTCTTAATTTATTTAGAATATATTAGAATTATATACTACTATGTGACAATGTGATAACTTTTCCATGTATGTACAGTATATTATAAATTAAATCTATTTAAATATATTTTTTAGCACAAATATGTGTATCAATAGATGATTTTTAACCCCGAAAGTCGCGAATATCGGGGGTGCATGTTTTTGGGACTGCACAGTACTGCCGACCTCGCTTTTAGCATTAAATGATAGAGTTAATGAAGAGTTCAATTTGTTTAGGTTCTTATTATTCTCAGACTGCCCTTTTTTTTCACTGAAATTACAGAGCCAATTAATGGGGGTAGAAAAAAGGAAAACTTGGATGCCAATATTAAATGTTTTCCAGCTGCCTCATAATGAGTGGAGTGCTGGAATCAGTTGACTTTCATATTTCCCTGGGCAACTAAAAATATAGGTCGGATAGATTCATAATGAGTGGAGAATGCTGGAATCATGAAATTTATAAAAAAAAAGTTGACTTTCATATTTCCCTGGGCAAATGGCATAGTACATTAATCGAATCATTCATTGAATGTTTAGGCTTCAACGGAAAGACTTGGGGTGAAATTGAAAACACTTCTATTCAGTGTATCATTGAGTTGTGACCGCCAAAAATAAATGAATAACTCAATAAAAGCATTTTCATTTATTATATAGTGTTGTTAATACACGTTTAATATGATTATGAAATCTTTTATCTCACTTGTTATTAATTTTTAATTTCATTCTCCTCCTAGCTAACGTAAATTTTGATATAATAAATTCTTGTAAGTTAAATTATACATAGTAAAATTTTGAAAGAATGAATAAAGATTTGTACAAAAAGTAAGATAGAGATTCTTTAACGTTTTATATGTTGGACAAAAAGTTGATAAAAGAATATAGACCAAAACATAGAAGACGGTGAGCTTGAGAGAAAGAAAGAAAATAAGAAAAATGAAGATCTTGTCCACACAAGAAAAGTATCGTTCTTATTGCACCATTTAGAAAATTTTAAGGATGATGTGATTTTGTATAATATTATTTATGTCGAATATGTTAATGTTATCTGACATTTTATAATCTGCATAATTTATTGAATACATATAAATGTAACTTTTTGAACAAACTCAAGTTCTTATATTTAAGTATTTTTTAATAAGAAAGGATCAATTTAGTCATCTACTTTTAGCGTATAGATCAGTTTGATGATTTGTTTATTACAAAAATCAATTTTATCTCTCATCCTAAAAAAAAATTAATTAATATAAGCCTCATGATAGAAACTATGACTAACTAATAAAGTCATTAACAATACATCTTATTATAGATTAACGATTATATGATTATCACGCAATTTACTCCGTTAATATGTTTATAATTTTGGTTACAAACTTCAGATTAATTAATTTTTTTGAAGATAAGATACTAAAATTATCTATTGTGATAGATAAAAAAAAAAAAAACCAAATTAGTCATACTTTAAAAATATGGAACTAAACTGATCTGTTTCCTTAACAATTGAACTGACGTGCTATTCTTACAAAGTGCCACTTGTTGCTTTCTTGGCTCCCAACTCTTGTTTGGCTGGGGATTGGTAATCGTGTTCACTTTCATACCTTCCATTCCATGTTATCTACGGATTCATTTCCAAGTTCCAATATCGGCACTGATCTCTTTTTTTGTGTTCGCAGCTGGGGATTTTGCTGTCTTTCCACATTTAGCCAACCTAAATAGTAGCTAGATAATTATCTTGGGGACTTACTTAATTTTGAATATTTAGTTGTTTTGTTATTCGCCTAAAATTTCTGCAAAATCTGTTACGATTGATCCCATTCACACAAAGGCTGACTAAATACTTTGCCTTCTATACATTTGACTGGCCATTTTGTCTTCTTGATTTGTTGCTTGCATGCAACATGCCAAGTGTCTTGCGTTGTAATTGTGGGACTTTTTTAGGTGATTGTATGGATGTGTATTTCGTATTACCTTGGTCCCTCAAATGAAGTTGTTGTTTTTGTATTTTCTTTTCACATAGATTGAGAGATTGTTCATGGAGGAATCCAGGAATTGATCTTTAAGGTGTATATATATTATTAGGAAGATAATTTTATAATTTTTATAAAAATTATAGAAAATAAAATCTAATTTTTTAAGAGTATTATTAAAATTTATAAAAAAATCAAGAAAAATAATATATTCTCGAAATTATTAGGGAATGAGACTATATAAATATATACATAAAGAATAATTTTTTATATTTTTTAAAATTTTTAGGAAGTAAAGTCTAATTTTTATAACAGTGTAACAATAATTTAGAATTAAATACAACAAACACCCTTAAGGTTTGGGATGTTTTGCAATAAACCCCATAATATTATTTTTTTTCTCACTTTGCCTCTTGCATTAGTACATATCAGTAATTTGATTATTAAAAATAAAAAAGATATTTTTACCCCTAGATACTACAAGAGAACATAAAATTAAACACTTAAAGTTTATTATATTTATAATTATAGTCCCTAATTCAAGTTTTCCGTCAATTATTCCACTTTAGTCATTAATAGTATAAAAATATTGTCAAAATAACTAAAAGCAAAAAGTTGCCCACCAACACTGTGATTTTTTGTAATACTTATGTTGTGAAAATAATTTTAAATACAAAAGTTCCTTAACACTATCGCTACTTTTTTGGTTTTTTCGTAATATTTTATTTCATGTAAAAACAAATTTCATTTTGAAAGGAAAAAAAAATGATACCAGAATATATGTTAAATTTAATTTAGACAATATAAAAAACTCATAATCATCTATTAAAGTTCCAACTTTCTATTTTCTTTATGTCATTAGAAATGATTTTCTTCTTTCTTTATTTTTCTTTTTCCATTGTTAATTTTAAGTCAATTATCCCCCAAATATGCATGAAGTAACTCCATACATATAAACTAAAATTCAAATCTAAATAACTTAGATGAAATAACTTTAATAATTTATCAAAATTTTTAAAATTAATTATTTCATCGTGTTGTTTGAGTTCTAAATATTGAAGAAAGCAAATTTTGAGAAATAGAATATTAATTAATTTCGAGCATACTTGTATTTTTAGCAATGTTGACAACACTATTAAATTTTATAGTTAGGTTAAAGCATTAAATGATACACAAGTTACACGAGGAACTGAAGTAAAATATTGCTTAAATTTAAGGGGTTTACTACAATTAACCTTTAAGGGTAAATTTGTCTTTTTAAAAAGACTAACGGAGTTACATTTAATCGTGTCAGAGAGGTAAAGTTAAAAGAAAAAAAATAACGTTAAGAAATTTACTGTAAAACAACTCAAACATTAACGGAGTTTGTATTTAACCCAATAATTTTAAGAATTTTTAAGGGAAAAAAAAAACATAATATTGAAAATTTTAGAGGAGGATTGTCCCTTCCCGCCCCCAGATGATCCACCCTTGAGATTGTTGTTGTCCGGCTACTTGGCTTTCTTGGCTTCTTATTTGCATGCCAAATTTTGTTATGGATTTTATCTCATCTTCAGTCAGTTACTGTCTTACTATATGAATGCTCATCACATGCAATGAACAAAAAAAAAAAAAAAATTTTGATACAAGAAAAGAGAGAGAGAAAAAATCGTGCGACGCCGAATTTCGTTAGGAGCAAAAGAGAAGAGAGATTTGTGGGGGCTGGGTTTCATGAATTGTGCGTGTATATTTTGGATTCGGGTTCAATGTCTCTGACTTTATTGATAGGTTCAAATCCTCTTCCAACTTTGCTTTAACATCTTGGCTTCGTATTTGATATCTAGAAGTCATGTTGTGATGCACTCCTGTTGTGTGTCTTGTGTGATTGCCCCAATTCTGTTCCACATGGGTTGGGAGTGATGACTGGTAAAAATATAATACTTTTAGATCTGGGTTATTAAAAATTTGTCTTAAATATTTTAATTAAGTGATTTAGAATAAAAAATTATTAGATCAATTCAAAAGTCGGATACTATAAATAGTTTCAAAGTGAATTTTGTGTATTTTCTGTATTGGATGAGACTAAACCATGCGATGAGACTTAACTAGTAATATTGGATCAAGATTATACAAGGTAATGTAAGAGTTAAGTGCTACGTTGATTTTAGAGCGAGAGTCACTTTTAAATACCGTATGAACCACTCTAAAGTCTTGCACAATCGAGGGTCTGGTGTGAACTTTGGGAGGATGCAAAAGACCTAAAGGGGTTTGAATGTGATACTTTCCGCTTGATTATGTCCCACTTTGATTTGGAGTGATTTCTGGCACGAGAATGTAATATACCTAAGTTCAAAAATACTAATATTTTGACTTAAATATTTTAGTTCAGTGATTTGCGATTAAAAGTTATTGGGCCATTTCAGATTTGAAAGATTACAATTTATATCATATTAACGGTTTTTAAAAGTTGATCAATAGTTTATACACATGAAATTCTTAATTTTCCCTTAAAAATTGAGAAGATTATTCTTAGGATAATATGAGAGTTGAAATATACATTTGGTGAGGTTCGTGCAGCTACAACTTGAGAATTATTCAATTTCTTGGGTGATTGATTACACATTAAGTTGAGCTAAGTGCATGAAAAACCAAAATTAGGATAATAGCGACAGATTTTGTCACGATCCCTATAACAAGTGCGATACTTCTAGAACAAATTAAAGCTTTCAGTATTGTCAACTGTAAATATTTGTTACGTATACTTGTAGCTATCTTAAGTACATTTCTTCTGACGTTTGAAAAAAAAAAAAACTTAGGTACATATTTATTCTATATACTTATAGTTTATCTTATATACTTCTTGTTGGCCTACGCGCATATATATATATAGTACTCAAAAATATCAGAAAACATTTATTCTGTACTCATTTTATCAAATATGTCTTAATTCTTGAATAATTTTTATAGTGTTCAACTAAATAACATCAATACACATCTTAATTTTAATTCTCATTTCTACTCTTCATACTTATTTCATTTTTATTCTTCGTACCTATAAACCAAATACCTTCTAAATTTCTTATCAGCGATCACCATACCTACATTCCTTTCATCCCAATTTACATTTCCCCCATCAAACAAAACGTAAGTGAATTTTTGCTTTTCTAAAAAGCTGTAATTAGTTTTACAATATCAAAAGTTAAGCGCACTATTGAATGTTGGGACACAAGATTCCGGGAGAATAAACTTTCGGAACTTATGTTTTCATTTCTTTTGCTTTTGGCAATTTTCCTAATGGAGGATTCTACGATCCCTTTTAAGAAATAATTTTCTTGACTTTAAAAGATAATTCGTACAGTACAAGTTTTTAAAGTATAAATATTGTATTGCACAAGTATTTAAAGCATAAAATAATAATTTTCTAAAAAAAACTGTAGAATTTTCCATAACTAAATATCAAAACACTTCCACATATTGGAAATCCTAGCAACTTTAACATTTAGAGATATTACCAACCAATTGAATAAATGAAAATCCAAAATCTCTTGTATCTCAAAGTTTTGTCCTTCAATTCCCACCTATAGAATCCACGATATTTGTTCAAAAACATATTTCAGAGCACTTTCGATATAGGATATTAACCATTAAGCTAGTAAATCTTTTTTTTTTTTTCAAAAGTCAATATAAGCTAGCAAATCCCAACCAAACTATTTTTTAATCTATCATCTGTACTTTCACTAAAAGTTTAGGCTTTCTAGATGTTCGCTTTTGAAAGGGCTTTGGAATCCTTATCCATTTATTTCGCTTTTGAACATGCAAACCCTTTTACACCCTGTATCGAATAAAAAACAATTCCGTTGTAAACATGACGGTCAAACTTTGTACCGGTTTAATTAATTATTGGCCATATTAGTTGAATTGACATAAATGTAAATTAGTTATATGATGTGCAGAAATGTATCAAATATTTGGCTGAGTTTGTGGTTTTGGATCTCAGACTTAGTGGTCTACATTGATTAAATACAATAATATAGAAGATTAAAATATGCAAATTTGGTTGGATTTATAGTCACGGGCAGATTTAGGTGGCCGGGGCAGCTACTTCCAAGATTGTAAAAATTACAAATTTTTTCACTTAAAATAGATTATTTAAAATAAAATTCTTTAGAAAATTAGGTTCGTCACTTCATTTTCTTTTCAAAAATTATATGTAAATCTTTTCAACCAGAAATTTTTTAAAGAAATTTATATTAAATATGTCAATCAATCATTATATATCAATCAGTGATAGACCCACGAGTTAAACATGGGGCGAACAAAGACTATATATAGACATAGTTTGAGGATCCATTTTTATGATATTTTTTGGATAAAGTCCAATTTTTATAAAATGTAATTAAAATTTTTTATAAAAAATCAAGAAAAATAATATATTTTTGAATTTTTTGGGGATAAAACTATATACATGCATACATAGGAATATATATATATATATATATATATATATATATACTAGAAATAGGCACGTGCTTCGCACGTGTAATACTTATGATTTGTTGAATATTTTCATTTAAAAAAACAAGTTAATTGCAGTAAACCCCGTTAAGGTTTGGGCTGTTTTATATTAAACCTCCTAATGTTATTTTTTCTCACTTTGTCCCTTCCGTTAGTACACATTAGCAATTTGACTATTAAAAAGTCAAAAAAGATATTTTTATCCCTAGACACTACATGAAAATATAAAATTAACCCCTTAAAGTTTATTATTTGTCATTTTAGTCCCGAATTCTAGATTTCTGTCAATTAACCTATTTTAGTCATTAATCAATATAAAAATATTGTCAAAATAACTAAAAATATAATGATGTCCACCAACACCATATACAGTGATTTTTTTAAAATACTCGTGAAAAAAAAATTAATACAAAAATTCCCTAACACTATCGAAATTTTTCAGTCTTTTTCATTATATTTTATTTTCATCTAAAAATAAATTTTTAAATATACGAGACTCATAATCAACTATCAAAGTTATATCAGTCTATTTTCTTTTTGCTTTTCTTTATGTTTATTTAAAATAATTTTCTTCTTACTTTTTTCCTTTGTTAATATAATTTAACTAAAACCTAAACTATATGAAATAACTTTATCATATGAATAAAAACTAAATTAAAATAATTTAGGTGAAAAACCTTTAATAATTCATTAAAATTTTTAAATTAATTATTTTACCGTATTTTTAAATTTTAAATATTGAAGAAAGCATAATTCAAGAATTAGATATTAATTAATTTGGAGCATATTTATATTTTTAACAATATTGATAACATTATTGGATTTTATTTTTATCCCAACGTATTAAATGCTAAAACTTATTTGAAGGGGTAAAGTGCCTAAATTTCACTTAAACCTTAAGGGGGTTTACTGCAATTGACCTTTAGGGGTAAATTTGTCTTTTTGAAAAAACTAACGGCGGAGTTACATTTGACTGTTAATCAAAGAAGTAAAGTGAGAAAAAAATAAATTTGGGAGGTTTAGTGCAAAACGGCCCAAACCTTAAGAGGGCTTACTATATTTAACCCTAAAAAAAAAACAGTAAATGATAACATAGAGTACAAAGAGTAAACATTTTATTTCTTGACTTTTTTTTATACAACACATATATATTTTAAAAAATATATTTAATACCATTGTTCTTTTTTGTAATTATTTTCACCTTTCTTTTTTTCTTTTAAATTTTTTTCACTATTGTTTGTTATTTGTTTAATATCATTCGTTTTTACAACATATGATATTATTTGAATCTTATTTCTATTTGTCTTCTATATGCTTAGATAATAATTTCTTATAGTGGCACCACCAATTACTTGATCCGTAAAAAATAAAGATATTTTCTATAGTATTAAACTTATTTAAATATATTTGAATATGCTTTGTCATTACTAAAAGACAAAATCATTATCAAGTACCAAACATCATTTTTTAGATGAAGTATTGATATTCTTTGATTAGTGAAAAATATTTACATGCAATCAAATGATATATAGATAATAATTACAAAAAATAATTATAATTTCAAAAAATAAAAAAATGAATCTAATTAAAATGTAAATAATGAATATATCGAGAAAATTATTATAAAAATTTAAAATCTAATTAAACTCATGTATTCTGCATATTATTGATTAGTTCACATAGTATATTAAAATTATTATAAAAAATTAAAATGATAATATGTTCTTTTATGTTGCTATGAAATGCACCAAATGTTAACAAAAATAATCTTTTATCTTACTATAAAATACACGCAACGCTAATCAAAAAGTATATAGTTCTAAAGATGTCTAAAATTACACATTACTTTAATTGGGATGTTATATAAATCTCCATCACAATTAATTATCATTAACATATTGTGTAAATGTGTATATATATAGTGAATATATTAGTATTTTTTTTTTATATTTCTTAAATTTATGATAACATCTATTTTAGTATTCTATTGAAACTTTAAAGTTTGATCTCTTCATTCATATTAATGACACAAAATATGGTTAATTTCGATCCAAAATAATTTCTATTTTTCGTTTAGGTTCCCAAATTATCATTTGTTATAACAACACCACCAATAACTTGATTATTTAAAAATAAAGATTTTTTCATAATATTAAACTTTGTAGATATATCTATATATTCTTTATCATTATTAAAATATTAAATCATTATCAAGTATCAAACATCAATTTATAGATAAAGTGTGTTAAAAAAATTTTTATTAGGGAAAATATTTACATGTGATCAAATAATATATATTGTAATAACTACAAAATGATTCATTAAAATTTCAAAAAATAAGAAAAAAAGTGAACTTATGTAAAATGTAAATAAAAAAGATATCAAACTAAGCAGATTAAACTAATATACATTCTGTATAATATGGATAGGTACCACGTAATATATTAAGATTACCATCAAAAGATAATAAGATGAATTATTTGCATAATATGTATTGTTTCTATATTAATTACTTATTTAAGTTTCTATATTAGCATCATAAATTATGCATAGAATTCTTGTATGTGTTACAATGATTATTTTGAAATAATTTAGATATTGCATTGTACCACAGATTGAATTAATTTTTTTATCTCACCAATAGTTACTTAAACCAAAATTTTACACAATGATATTCTTAAAAATAAGGATTTTGTAATCAAATATTAATATTAAATATATATATAATTAACAAATACTTTTATCTTAATTAAAATTTGTGAGTTTTCTATTTCACACCGAGCTTAGTCTTCATCTACATGTTGTATCATCCATGTTAGGTAGGGGTGTTCAAAAGTCAGTCAAGTTGAACTGTCGAGTCAAGTCAAGTCGAAAAAAAAAATTGACTTGACTTATTCGACTTGCTACACAACTTTGACTCGAAATCAAATGAATTAAAGGACTTCTCGACTCGACTTTGATTTTAACTTCCAAGTCAAACTACCGGTCAAATAAGTCAAACAAATATATATACATATATATATATATATATATTTGTTTATTTATTATTTATTTATATATATATGGATCTATAATTATAGTAATATATTAATGTACTTGTGTACATAATGTTTTAGCCATAGTATTCTTAATTCTTAATAATTAAATATATTCATAGCTAATAATTTTTTTTTTAATACTTAAATATCTTTTCTTTGTATAATTGTTGGTGTTATATACAATTTATGTATCTATACAGTAATATAAGCGTACAACTTATTAATGTAATATTTTTGTTTCAATAACTAATTAAATGAATTACTACTAGTTTCCTTTTAATATATATAGATACTAGAGTTGAGTAATTATATATATTTAAGTATTGCTTGAAATATATATATATATATATATATAATATATATATATATATATCTATACATATGTGTTCTTATACATGTATAATATGTATTCATTCATATATTAAGATTTGTATAATTTATAATTATAATAAAAATATATTTTATATAATATCTAAATTATGTACTTATATAGTTATACTACATTACTTATTAATATAACATTTTTAATATCAACAAGTATACTAAATGCATTACTAGTTAATCATATATATTCTTATATATTATATGATATAACTTAACAGGGATTGGTGAATAAATAAGATATTTCTATAGGAATTGATTTTGATAAGTGGTTCTGAATTTGTGACTTTGTAAATTAATTTTAATATATATACATAATGTATATAACTAATACACACTTATATATTAAGATTTGTGTAGAATTGACCAATCATATTCATGAAACTTACTTTTGTTGAATGATGTTATCATAATTATGTTATGTATTTTTTTATTATCTACGAACTTGTATTATAATTTTGTTATATATTTTTTTTATTATCTATGAACTTGTATTTTTATCTTGTGGAACTAGTATTATCTTGTATTTCTATTAAGTGTGATATTTTAAATTTGTGGAATGATATAGAATTTGTGAGATAATGTACTGAATTTGGTATTAGAATATGGAATGGAAGCAAAATTAAATATTGGACTTATTTGATTTGTTCGACTTACCGGTCGAACAAGTCGAATTTAAATGACTCAACTTTAATCGACTTTGGGTTTATACACTTGATTTGACTTTATCTTTAAAATTTTCAAGTCGAAAGTCAAACAAGTCAAGCCGAACATGTCGAAAAGTCGAATATCGGTCGAATGAACACCCCTAATTTTAGGTTCCATCAATTTTATAGCAACCATCTCTAATGTCATTGCTTGGTTAATTTGTTTTCTTCCTATAAGGAAGGAAAAAATAAATCTAAATTAATCGTAACAAAAAAATTTAAATGAGATAAGAAAATAGTGTTATATACTCCATTTCTTTTTCAGTTTTATAAATACTAATTTTTTATTTGTATAATTATTAATTTTGTGATTTTTAAAGCGGAAGAAAACTTATTGATATTAAAAAGTAAAGGTAAGTTTAAAGTGAAAGAATCTGTTAATACTAATAAATTTGAAAGTCATTCCAACAATTTAATTTATCTGTTACGATGAACAATAAATTAGTTATTATACATTGATCCTAAATCACAACAACTTCATGTTGTAATTAAAATAAATATATGATTAATCATATTATAATCGAGTAAAAAAATTTATATTTTTACTCAAAATAGTTATGGATATTATTGACATACGGAAATATATATAAATTGAGTCTAATTAATTAATATGCAAGAGCGAACTTGAATAAACAGTTAGAGAAAAGAAAATAATTATTTGTGAATTAATAATATATATATATATATATATAATAGTTATAAAGACGGTTTTTATTAGGAATAAAAAAATTGGAAGAAAAAATTTGAATATACATAATAGTTATAAATATTACTTTTATTTTATTTTTTATCAAATATAATTTTTTTATACAAATAAAATTTTTACCATCTTAATACATTATATGTCCAAATTTTCATATAAATCTAAAGAATTATATTATAGCAGTTTAAAATATATATAATAAATAATAGTAGTATTATAAAATACAGATAATCTTATTATATTAAATAAATGGGGAGTATTTCAGATAGACTAATTATACTTCATGAAGGGTATATTAGACATAATTATTTAATTAAGGATGTATAAGGTAGGACAAAAAAATAAAAAATAAAAAATAAAACATTATATATCTCGAGTAGAATTGCATGACTAAAAATAGATGGTGATTTTCTAAAAAATAGGTAGTTAGATTAGAAGATGAGTAATTTAGTTATATTTTTCTATAAATTATATTTTATTAAGGGCATATATTTTAGTAATTGCCAAAAAGGGGAGAAACACTTTGAAGGGAGAAACAAAAAAAAGGGAGAAACAGCTCGCATTTATATATGTGTAATAGATAGATAGATAAATCTTCGGGGACAAAGACTAATTTTTATAATAATATAATAATAATTTTTAAATAGGATTTTAAGGGGAAAAGAACATAATTTTGAAAATGTTGGGCGCGAGTGCGGTCCCGTGGACGTCCAGAAATAATGTCATCAATACCCCACATAATTAAGTAATAGTGTTAAATATACTTTGGTCCTTTAAACTTGTCACCATTTATCACATTGTATCTCAAATTAATTTTTTGATCACTTTTCTTAAAATTTTTATTTTTTGACACTTTACCTAAATTATAATGGAAGATATAAAAGTAACGGATTATTCGCAAGTTATATGCACGTACCTTTAGTGTATATTATGGTATTTAATATAATATTTTATTTTATTACAACCCTTGACATTATACTAACAATGCGTGCATAAAAATCACTAACGTTCCGTTGCTTCTATGGCTTCCTGTCAAAATTTAAAATGAGGTGTCTAGAAACAAAAAATTTAGAAGGTAAAATGATCAAAAAATTAGGTCATGATACAGTGTGATAAATATCAATAAATTTAAAAAGACAAAGTAGATTTAACCCTATAGAGTAACATCATCTGATATCAAATGATTCGTGTAGTTTTCTCTTAGATCAAGTTTACCTTTATTTATATGTTTGTTTACTTGTATACTTGTACTACTGCTATCTGCGCTATCTCTGTTCCGCAGACATCTCAAAATTGTTTCGCATGCATATAGCATCAAAACTATGGTTTTGGATGCTAGATCATCCATAAGAATTTTTTATTTTGAGAATTCGATTTACCTCTTATATGATACATATCTTAATTTCCCAAACGAATTATCATTAACTACTTTACCCAAGAATCACAAACTTTTATTGAAAATTTTTTTATATGATCATGCAAACACCAGAATTTTTGTTAAGAAAATATAGTTTCACAAATTTATTATCTAATATACACAAAAGATAATGCATCCAACCAAAATGAAACCTATTGTGTAATACCCGACTTTTATGATCATTTTCCACATTTTCGTACTTGATCTTATCATTTTAAATACTCATTAATATCCCTTTCAAATATCCTAAATAATGGTTTTACCCTTTTTAAATATTTTCTAAAATTTTTGGGTAAAAATATAATTTAATAAAACTTGAGAGATTAAAATGTAAATCTTGAAATTTTATTAAAACTTCGTCATGAAGTCTTCTGGTTCATTGTTACTTTCATTCTTCAAGTGACTTCCAGAGACATTTTCTAAACTCCATCCCCAATTCCTCAAATCCTAAATTTAGTTTGAAAATTTTACTCCCAAATCAAATTGGTGATTAAGGAATTATCGTATACCCTTAATCCAATTTTAAAAGTAAGTTTTACTTCCAAATTTGTATGGTTTCATGTTAAATTTCAAGTTCCTCAAGAAATTAATTTGTTTAAATTTGTTGTTTTGTGAATTGATTTTATTACCAACTATGTTTATGACCTACTAGGATTCAATTTATGGGTCGAAATTACTTTTTAACTATTATTTTTGTGATATTTGAATTAGAGTCTTGACAATTCTTAACCTAGTGATATATTTAAAATTATCGATGAACACTAATTCTTAGATTTTTTTTCTTATTTTCATAAATTTAAGTCAACCCTTACTCGTTTGTGTTCTATTATTACCTAATTTGAGAATTTGAGTGATGCCCAAAAGTGAATTTCTATCTCAATTTTTATCCTAATGGTATAACATTCTCCTGATTTAGGTGATTCGGAATTAGAGTTTTAGACCGTCGAAATTAGGATACATCTACGAAATCGATTTTCGAGGTAAGTAACGTTTACTCCTTTTTATCGATACCCTGTATATGATTGGTATTGTAATCCTAGAATAATTGATATTAAAGTAAGTATATTTATTTTGATTAATGTTTATAAGGTAAGTATGTTTATAAATTATATGTTCATTATGTAATGTACCATTTGTTCATTATTGTGCTATGTGTTAATGAATGATTAGTGTGAATGGCTCAATGGGTCACTTTAGTGGATTTGGCTATGAGTGAGTGAATGAAATGATATACTGAGTACTCTGCTTCGCAAATGTTATACCCTGTCTATCGGAAAGACAAGTGATAGACACTCCGTTATGCTTTGTCTACTTGGACGGATAATAGGTAGACCTGGATCCAGTGTTGGGAAGACTTTTGTGAACCATGAGCTCCTTGATTGACATTTGTATTTTAATTGTTGGAAATGTCTCGTATATTGTTCTCTGTACTGATTGTATACATGTTATCTATAATTGGGTTTAAATGTTATTTACTAAGCACGATGTGCTTACTCCGTTATTATTTTTCCCCTTTGTTTGCAGTCAAGACCAACAGGAGACATTAGCAGGTCCTGAGTCAAGTGCTGACCAGGGAGGAGATTACAGTACAGACATCAGTTATTGGAGATAGAGTTTTCCTATTTACTATCCTAGTGTGAGGTTGGTTTTTATGTTTAGGCCTGTGTGCCTATGGACTTGTTAGATTTGTCTTGTGATCGAATTTCTGACTGTGTTTGGGTTGTAGTTTTGATGCTTGTATATGGATGCAATTTGGTTATCGTGGAATGTTAATTATACTGAACATGGTTATTGATTATACTTTTGTGATTTTGTATTGGTTGATTTTGAGATCTAATGACAGGTTTATGGATGTTTATTGCTCTTGTACTGTGCCTTGCATGCTTGGGGTGATCCCGAGGTGCGGCGTGTCTTTGTCCCGTTTTGGGGGTGTGACATTGAGTGGTATTAGAACATAGGTTATTCAATCCTGTGTTTAGTATTAAGGTGAACTGTTATTGTTATGAGTACAGTATTGGAGACTTGGACTTGTAAGTAACTCGGGGTTTAGGACTGGCCAACCTAAACTAGGAGTTACTTCGATTCCTTTTCGTAATACTTAGGTGGGGAGTGGTTGAAGTGTATAAGTGTATTATTTCATGGTTAATGTCTAAATAAAAATTTACTGTGATACTTACCCTATATGAAATATGTAGGAAATGGAATCTGAATTGAATAGACAAAGACAGATTGTTATATCTCAGGAGGGGACACCTGGGCAAGAAACGGGAACTAGTCAAACACGGGAGATTGAGAAAATCTGTTGGAACAGATCAAAGGGCAAGAGAACAGATTCAAACTTAGTCGCTGAACCAACAGCTACAGCAATTACAACAGTCTCAACCGTCACAAACACCTGTGTCAGTGATAGATTACGCCACAATTGCGGCGATTGCAAGGCAAGTTGCGCATGCAGCCCTTCATACTAGTTCAGTGACTTCTGCATCTAATCCACCAACACAACCAGAGGCTAAAAATATTGATTACTATTATCGAGCAATCACGAAGATCAATATTCCTACCTTTGAGGGTAGACACGATCCCGATAAAGCAAAAAAATGGTTGGGCCAAATTGAAGAAAATTTAGAATTGTTGAAGGTGCCTGATGAGTATAGGGTCCCGACAGTCAAGCCCTATTTCGTTGGAGATGCAGCAAGATGATGGAAATGGGTAAGACCTATACTTGCCCTTACAGGATAGATTGCGTGGTTGACTTTCAGGGAGGCATTTTTGGAGCACTGCTACCCTTCACACCTCAATTGAGCGGAGAGATCAATTTAATTCATTTAGACAGACTCCAGGGATGTCCGTAGTGGAATATTCACACAGATTTCATGCATTGGGGATGTTTACTCCGGGGGTCATGAGTGACAGGGTGAAAAAATGTGATCGCTTCAGAAGGGGATTGCTAAAAGATGTTCGGGACAAAATAGCAGCCGTAGACACAAATACATTCAAAAAATTGTATGATGCTAGTGCTCGTGTAGATACATACTTGAGACGACAGGTAGCGGAAGAGAGGGATGACAAAGGTCCATATATTCCTCCGCAGAGACCAATTTATAGACCTGCAGCACCTCCAACCCGCAGTGTCCGACTACCACAGCCACTATTTTCACAATTTTGTGATTTCAGGCCCCAGCCACCACAAGTGAGACCAGGACCACCCTTAGCTATCGCTGGACCCTCTCAGATTATTGACAATATGGGAGGGACAATATCAGCACCAATCCCACTTCAGGCACGACCACGTATTCCAGAGTGTAGTTATTGCTTCATCGTTATCACGTGAGAGAGTGTAGGTGGAGGTCCGGAGCATGCTTAGCCTGTGGCTGTTTTGAGCACAGGATCAGAGACTGCCCTACTGTCAGGCCAGGACTATCACAGCGGCAGATGCCACAGGGGGGAGCGGTAGCGGCACAGGACCAGCTACAGTTCGCGTTTATGCTTTGACCCAGCAAGAAGGAGATGGATTGGGCCAAGTTGTGATAGGTATGATATTAATTAATAATGTGTCTGCGACAGCTCTATTTGATAGTGGTGCTACGCATTTCTTCATTTCTAGAAGATTCGATAGAAAGTTGAACGTTAAACCTGATTGGATTGATACCCCTTATAGAGTGGGTACACTAGGGAATACGATTCTTGAATCTAGATGGGTATATCCTAATTGGAAGGTATCATTGAGTAATTATGAGTCTGATGCTAATTTAGTGCAACTTAATATGTCTAATTTTGATGTAATATTGGGTATGGATTGGTTGTCTCGCAAGTATGCTTACTTACAGATTGCAGGGAGAAGAAAGTCAGGTTTTATTTTTCAGAAAAAGAGGAAATTGTGTATCAGGGTGGTATCAAGAAACTAGACAGACAACCTATACCACTACTGTCAACATTACAGGCACAGAGGATATTGAGGAAAGGTTGTGAAACATTCTTGGTTTACGTGATCAATACAGAAAAAGAAGGTGCTAAACTAGAACACATTTCAGTGGTCCGAGAGTTTTCAGATGTCTTTCCAGAGGATTTTCCAAGCTTACCACTAGAGCGAGAAATAGAGTTTGAAATTAATCTACCACCAAAGACTGCCCCAATCTCTAAGGCTCCTTACAGAATGGCCCCAACAGAGCTTAAGGAATTGAACACGCAATTGCAAGAGTTATTAGATAAGAAATTCATCAGACCCAATGTATCTCCTTGGGGAGCTCCAGTATTGTTCGTAAAGAAAAATGATGGCAGTCTCAGATTGTGTATTGACTATCGGGAATTGAACAAAGTCACAATCAAGAATAAATAGTCCCTTGACAAGAATCGATAATTTGTTTGATCAATTGAAAGGTGACAAGGTGTTTTTTAGATAGATCTGAGATCCGAGTACCATCAACTGAGGATCAAGTCAGCGGATGTTTCAAAGAGTGCCTTTCGAACTAGATACGACCACTATGAATTCTCGGTGATGCCTTTTGGGTTGACCAATGCACCTGCAGCTTTCATGGACTTGATGAATAGAGTATTCCAGGCCTATTTAGATAGGTTTATGATAGTACTCATTGATGATATCTTGGTTTACTCACCTTCAGCGGAGGAACACAAAACCCATCTCAGATTGGCCTTACATAAGTTAAAGGAGCATAAGTTGTATGCAAAGTTCAGTAAATGTGAATTTTGGCTGAAGAGTGTAACATTTCTTGGCCATATCATATCGGAGAGTGGGGTATCAGTAGATCCTAAGAAGATTGAGGCAATTATTGATTGGCCCAAACCGACGAATGTGACAGAGATTCGTAGTTTCTTGGATTTGGCATAAGTTGGTTACTGCCAAAAATTTATGGAAGAATTTTCCTTGATAGCTGTGCCATTGACCAAACTTATCTAGAAGAAGACCAAATTTGTGTGGGATGCAGATTGTGAGGCTAGTTTCTAGGAGTTAAAGAAGAGATTGATATCAGCACCAGTGTTAACCTTGCCATCCGGGATTGGAGGGTATGTGATCTACAGTGATGCTTTTAGGAATGGTTTGGGTTGTGTACTGATGTAGAATAGTAGGGTTTTGCCTATGCCTTGCGACAGTTGAAGCCTTATGAACAGAACTACCCTACTCATGATCTGGAATGAGCAGCCATTATATTTGCTCTGAAGATTTGGAGACATTATATTTACGGGGAGCAGTGTGAAGTATTTACAGATCATCAAAGTCTCAAATACTTGTTCATACAGAAGGAACTTAATATGAGGCAGCGCAGATGGTTAGAACTACTCAAAGACTATGACTTAAATATCAGTTATCATCCAGGAAAAGCTAATAGGGTAGCAGATGCATCATGAGCAGGAAATCTTGAAAGATCACAGCTAACATGTTGATAAGACAAATGGAAGAATTAAATTTAGAGATTGTGGAGTCCATAGCCAATATTTTAGCAGTACTTGTGGCAAGACCAAATTTGATAGATAGGATTAAATAAACTCAAATTATAGATCCAGAATTATTGAAGATCAAGAATAGGGTGAAAAATGGAGATCCAGGAGAATTTTGGGTTGATAATGGCATTGTTTGGATACAAAGTCGGCTTTGTGTACCTGCAAATGAAGACTTGAAGAAAGAGGTCATGGCTGAAGCTCACAGTTACAGATTTTCTATGGCAGCACTAAAATGTACAAGGATTTGAAACAACATTTCTGGTGGAACAACATGAAAAGGAAAATTACTGAATTTGTATCTAAGTGTTTAGTTTGTCAACAGGTAAAGGCCGAGCACCAAAAGTCCAGTGATTTATTGAGTCCGTTGCCTATTCCAGAGTGGAAATGGGAGTATATCACGATGGATTTCGTTAGATGGGTTGCCCTGGACCAGATTGAGACATGATTCAATTTGGGTTATTGTAGACAGGTTAACAAAATCTGCTCACTTCTTGCCCTTGAAGATTCTACTCCTATGGACAGGTTAGTACGGATCTATATGGATAATATTGTAAAGCTACATGGTGTACCTGTTAGTATTATTTTAGATCGGGATCCACGGTTCTCTTCTAGGTTTTGGACAGCCTATCAACAAGCCATGGGTACAGAAGTAGTTTTGAGTTTTGCATTTCATCCCCAGACAGCGGACAATCAGAACGGACAATTCAGACTTTAGAAGATATGTTAAGGGCTTGTGCCATTGATTTTAAGGGTAATTGGGATGAACATTTAATGTTAATAGAATTTTCTTACAATAACAGTTACCACAGCAGCATTGGCATGGCTCCCTATGAAGCTCTGTATGGAAGGAAATGTCGATCACCTTTATATTGGGATGAAGTCGGGGAAATAAAATTAACAGGGTCAGAGTTGATTCAAATCGTTACAGTGGACAAGATAACCATCATCCGAGATAGACTTAAAGATGCTCAAGATAGGCAAAAGAGTTGGGCAGTTATGAGAAGAAGACCATTGGAGTTTCAAGTTGGAGATAAGGTATATTTAAGAGTTTCACCGATTAGAGGTTATGAGATTTGGAAAGAGTGAGAAATTGAGTCCAAGATTTGTGGGACCCTTCGAGATACTGAAAAGAGTTGAAAACTTGGCAAATCAGTTGGCTTTACCTCCAGAGTTGGCTCGAGTGCACAATGTATTTCAAGTTTCACAGCTCCGAAAATACATATTCGATCTAAGCCACGTGATCGAGTATCAACCTCTCAGTGGTAAGAAAGAATTGGTTTATGAAGAGATACCAGTTCGTATTATTGATACCAAGGAACAAGTTCTTCGACATCGGTCTATCCCATTTGTTAAAGTCCAGTGGTCTAATATTCAGAAAGGGAAGCAACATGGGAATCTGAAACCGACATGCGAAACAAGTACCTTTACTCAGGCATTCACTGTTTGTCTTGTAGGTACGTTAACTTTCAAGGTCGAAACTTTTCTTAAGGAGGGGAGAGTGTAATACCTGACTTTTCTGATCATTTTCCACACTTTTGTACTTGATCTTATCATTTTAAATATTCATTAATATCCCTTTCAAATATTAAATAATGGTTTTACCCTTTTTAAATATTTTCTAAAATTTTTGGGTAAAAATATAATTTTATAAAACTTGAAGGACTAAAGTGTAAATCTTGAAATTTTATTAAAACTTCGTCACGAAGTCTTCTGCTTCATTGTTACTTTCATTCTTCAAGTGACTTCCAGAGACATTTTCTAAACTCCATCCGCCAATTTCTCAAATCCTAAATTTAGTTTGAAAATTTTACTCCCAAATCAAATTGGTGATTTAGGAATCCTCCTAGACCTTTAATCCAATTTCAAAAGTATGTTTTGCTTCCAGATTTGTATGATTTTCATGTTAAATTTCAAGTTTTTCAAGAAATTAATTTGTTTAATTTCATGTTGCTTTGTGAATTGATTTTATTACCAACTATGTTTATGACTTACTGTGATTCGATTTACGGATTGATATTACTTTTTAACTATTATTTTTGTGAGATTTAAATTAGGGTTTTGACAATTCTTAACCAGTGATATATTTGAAATTATGAATCCTAATTTTTAGATTTTTATCTTATTTTCATAAATTTAAGTCAACCTTTACTCATTTGTGTTCGATTATTACCTAATTTGAGAATTTGAGTGATGCCCAAAAGTGAATTCCTATCTCAATTTTTATCCTAATGGTATAACATTCTCCTGATTTAGGTGATTCAGAATTAGAGTTTTAGACCGTCGAAATTAGGATACATCTACGAAATCGATTTTCGAGGTAAGTAACGTTTACTCCTTTTTATCGATACCCTGTATATGATTGGTATTGTAATCCTAGAATAATTGATATTAAAGTAAGTATATTTATTTTGATTAATGTTTATAAGGTAAGTACATTTATAAATTTTGATATGTTCGTTATGTAATGTACCATTTGTTCATTATTGTGCTATGTGTTAATAAATGATTACTGTGAAAGGCTCAATGGGTCACTTTAGTGGATTTGGCTATGAGTGAGTGAATGAAATGATATACCGAGTATTCTGTTTCGTAAATGTTATACCCAGTCTATCGGGAAGACAAGTGATAGACATTCCGTTATGCCTTGCTACTTGGACGGATAATAGGTAGACCTGGATCCAATGTTGAGAAGACTTTTGTGAACCATGAGCTCCTTGATTGATATTTGTATTTTAATTGTTGGAAATGTCTCGTATATTGTTCTCTGTACTGATTGTATACATGTTATCTATAATTGGGTTTAAATTTTATTTACTAAGCACGATGTGCTTATTCCGTTATTATTTTTCCCCTTTGTTTGCAGTCGAGGACCAACAGGAGACATTAGCAGGTCCTGAGTCGAGTGCTGACTAGGGAGGAGATTACAGTACAGACATCAGTTATTGGAGATAGAGTTACATTTCTATTTACTATCCTAGTGTGAGGTTGGTTTTTATGCTTAGGCTTGTGTGCCTATGGACTAGTTAGATTTGTCTTGTGATCGAATTTCTGACTGTGTTTGGGTTGTAGTTTTGATACTTGTATATGAATGCGATTTGGTTATCATGGAATGTTATGAACATGGTTGTTGATTATACTTTTGTGATTTTGAGGTCTAATGACAGGTTTATGGATGTTTATTGCTTTTGTACTGTACCTTGTATGTTTGGGGTGATCCTGAGGTGCGCCGTGTCATTGTCCCGTTTTGATAGCGTGACATATTGTGGCGACCATATTAAACAAAAAGAAATCGTGAGTATTGGTAATACATGATGGCACTCACCAAAAAAGGGGAAATATATAACATGAAATTATTTCATGCTAGAGTAGATCAAAAGGCCGAGTTTAATTAAAGATTCCAGATGTGTGAATCATACGCAATGTTGCTGATTAGATATGCAGTATAGGACCATTTGTTATTCATTATAAATGTATCTAGTATGACCTTCCTACTTTGTTGATGAGTTGTGGATGATTGATGCACAATTGTGCATTTTCATGCATGAATTCCTAGGTAAAAAAATCTTTAGAATCAAAATTCTATATCTATTGGATTCTGAAGCTTTTGCATCTGATATTCCTTTCTTTTGCACGTGTTGAGAGATGACAGGTAAGTCTTCGCATGGAATCTTGTTATAATTCCTTCCATTCTTATTTTAAAGGTAATAAAAATAAAATTATGTAAAGTCATATATCCAAATCAATGTCTCCAATGTAGATGAGGATAAAAAATGTGTCTTTTAATTAAGGCTCACAATATAATTACTTATTCGGAAACACTCTGAATTAATATAAAAGAATTAGATTCCAGAAACATGGGAATTTTGGCTAAATATATATATATATAGACACACACCAAATGTGGACAACCAATGGCGACCCATCGGGGCCTTCAATAGAGCCATAAAATTCATTGAACTTCAACAAATGTCTTGATTACTTTTGAAGATCTCTTTGATTTCTTGTATCGTACAAAAATTTTGGGAGAAAATTTTCAAGTTGGGGCCTTTCTAGACAAGGAGAATTCAGATGCATGTGGCTTTTCGTTTAGTTATGCTTAGAGATTCGACAAGAGGTCAATGTTGTTCCTCATGTCGATCTTTATTGCTAAATATTCTCTTATGTAATTAAGATTTCATTTAAAAAAACTTTAAGTTGGCAACTTTGACCTCGAAATTTTATCATTTATAAGAAAATTATTTTTAGAATAAATTGTAGAAATAGTTTTTCGAATAGTCAGAAAGTATTTTTTAGTCTCTCGAATATGAAATGATGAATTTTAGTCTCTCAAAAATCTGAAGCGTACATTTTTGCTCCTTGAGAACAATTCCAATAGTGTTTTGGCCTGAAAAAAAATACGTGATCATCACATATCCATATTTTCAAAGGTAAAATTTGAAATAAACTTTATTTTACCTCAAATCTCCACTGCCACTCACTCCAACTCCATCCTACTCTTTCCCACCCTTCTTCTCATGCATGTGTCTCCTCTCCGCCACTCTCCATCCACTTCTCTTTTCACAAAATCAGTTGACTTCCTTCACCTTTCTATGGTGATTTTGGGCTTTTATTTTTTCTTTTATAATTAGTGAATCCAATTGGTTGAAATCGGTTCCATATTAAGAAGAGTGCAATGGTGGTGTTGTTTTATCTAGTGTTAGTGGAGTTGAGGTGACAGTGGAGATTTGGCAGAATTAAATTTGTTTCTAATTTTATCCTTGAAAATCTTGACATGTGACGATCATGTATTTTTTTAGGCTAAAACGCCATTGTAATTGTACTCAAGGACAAAAAACATATACTTCACATTTTTTAGAGATCAAAACTTATCATTTCACATTCGAGGGATTAAAAAAATACTTTCTGAATAATCAAGAGACTATTTATATAATTTTTCATTATTTTTATATGTAATCGAGATATGTAGCAAAGTAATTACTTTGCCCCCTTAGTGATCACTGTCCCTTTCGCATGAAAAGAAATAGTAGTAAATCTTTACCGCCAATATATGCATAAAATTCAAAACGTTCTATTATTTTTTTAACTCCCGACAAAATTTAAAATGAAATGTCAAGAAACAAATTAAATTTTAAGGGGTAAATATAAAAATATTAGTTTCGGGTGCAATATAATAAATATTGACAAATTTAATAGGCCAACGTGAAATTAACCATTAGTATATTGGTTCACTTTCTTTCTCTATTTTTTCTGGAATAAATTGAAAAAGAAAAAAAGTTCACACATATAATGCACTTATTGAACAAGAAAAATGATTTACAAAATTATAAATTTAAAATCACTTGATAAAATCAATTTACATAACAAAATTATATTAAATCATTAATCACTAATTTTAGATATTTATTCATTTTTTGTTTATTTTTGATACATTAATAATTTTATCACTTTATATAGATATATTAATTAAATAATTTATATATGTAGGAAAACTTGGTCCAGGAATAAGTATCGGAACGTGGATGTGGACACAAAAGACTACTTTTTGATTATTAACAAAAGGTCCTAGCATTGAACCTGCACCTAATATTTAGACAGCTTGAATGTTGAGGATAAGAAGCAAGGCCAGTATGCAATCATAGTGATAGACATCTCAACAGTGAATTTTGCTTCTGATTATTAAATGCATTTTCAAATTATGAGTAGAACTTATTGGCATATTGATAGATATGCTTTTTTAATGATGAACTACATTCCTACTCATTTTATCTCATATATTCGTGGGTGATCTTGAGTAACTTTTTTAATTACTTTATCTGCAATACTATTCCCTCATAAAGTCAAAGAAAGAAACCAAAAATAATTAGAGAAGTTTTACCGTCGTCATGTGAAGAAATTATTTTGTTATGCTTCAAAATTTATATAGTATAAATTTTTAAAGCGTAAGTCATTATACTGTACAATTATTTAAAGTACAACAAAGTAGTTTTATAGAAGAATCATAAAACTTTTCAAATAATTTAAACGCTATTTCCCAAAAAATCACATACCTGATAAAATGGAACTTAATTCAATTTTATAATTTTCTGGAATGACTTATATATTGCTAAAATTTTATATTTTCTTGTCTCCGTATATATTTCATGTACATGTAACACTTTACGATTGTGATGGTAAAAGCAACAAAGCTACATTAGAGACAAATAAAGAACTACGTACACAGCTAATGAGTAAAATGGTAATTTCAAGGAAATGCAGTATTTGTGCATAATATTGATCCTCTGAATATTAACCATTTTTGGATAAACCGAGCAATTAATTTTTTTTCCCCCTTTTTTTGGTGTATTCTGGAAGAAATGTTTGGAAGAAAAAACCAAAAGAGGGAGAGGATTATAATGGACAGATTGATACAAATATGCAGCTTGTAGAAAATGGGAAGAAACTTACAAGCATGTCGTATTCCATATATGACACTGGTCGACGGAAGCATGAAAAATATATTGCATTAAATTAAAGTGCGACATTGTTAAATTCATCCAAGGGAAAGCCGATTCTTGATAAGTAGAGGTGTTGATTGATGGTTTTTCGGTAATTCGATTAAATTTTTTTATTTTTTTATTATTTTGGATGCAATAAAATCAAAATTAAATCTGAACCAAATTTTTTCGGTTAATTAGTTAACTAAACTTTTTTCCGATTTATCAATTAACCAAAGTTTACTTGTTAATACAAAATTAATCAAATTAATAAACAAAAAGCTAAAACTACTAAAATTAAGATTAGAAACTAAAAAATAACAAAGGAGAACAATATTAAAGTATTGAATATATGAATAGAAAATGGAATTGGGTTCCTATAAAACTAAAGTAAAACTTATAAAATTAAAAGTTTAATTATTCAGCTATTGACTTTCAATAACTAAATTTAAACAATACAACCAATATTTTTTATTCGATTTATTCGAACATTAATTATCTAAAAACCAAAGACCAATATAAATTTGTTCGATTGAACCAAACTATGAGTACCCCTATTAATAAATATCACCGTTAATGAAATATTAATTACAATGCCACGCGAGTGTATTCTTTTGGGGGATATCATCACGCGCCAAAGGGAAAAAAATTGAACTGGTTCAGTTCGACAAGTTAAGGTCAGTTCGACATTGATGTCATTCGGCCAACATGTAAGACCTGCTTGGCCATGATAGGTTGGTCATGAGATTAAGACCCTTAACCATAGTTGATCAATATCTATAGGAGTTCACTCCTCTAATGTATTCGTTGAACCCTCATTAATACCAACTGATTCTCTCTCAGCTAATGACAGAGTGTTCGATACACAATTAATGTTGCATTCTCAGCTATATTATGGTCTAGTTCTCACCTGTTTATGAAAGATTATGAGTAAACTATTTTTTTTTTAATTGAAAAAAAAATACACTTATAGAAAAGTGGATGAAAAATTGCTTTTAAAAATAATTCTTTTCTTTCAAAACATAAAAAATACCATTTTTAACAAATTCTTTAAAAAAAAGTAATATTTCAATTTAAGGACTTAAAAAAACTATAAACAGTTTTAATTAAGTGCTAAGAACAAGCCTGCGTATTAGGAGGACACGTGAATCTCAATGAAAGTTCATGATGACATCTAAATTGGAGTTAGCAGATAGTCATCTAGCTAATTCAAATAAGATGCCTTAAAAGTAAGAAATTGACGCGAGTATGTTGGACAAATCGTGCTCATTAAAGCTAAGATGTAACTCATAGAAACTTGCTATTATTCCAAAGAAAAACCATAACTCATTAGGTTTTTGTTATCGATGTTTCTCTTTCTTTGTGGTAAAACTCCTGTGAGCTCAATTTTTTCTCTTTGCGCAAGAAACTTTATATCTGGCTTCATAGATAAACTAGAAGATGGAATACTCTAATGTGAAAGCACTTCATTTACTTGGCTTATATGTATTGGTAGGGCTGTAAACTCACTTTATAGTTAAATCAAAATTGGTTCGATAAGAGTTAGTTTGAAATTGATTCGTCAATAATTAAATTAAATTTAAATGTGTAAAATTTAACGTTTTTTAATTTTTATATTTGGCTCAAACTCAACTCGATAAATTAAAATTTTTAAATTTATATGTAAAAATTTCAAATTACTCGAGTTCGATTCGAGTTCGGTTTGATAAAATTTTATTTGAATTCAACTCGAAAGATAAACAAGACAAATTTAAACAAAATTTCAACTTCATTAAAATAATCAAACAAATTTAAACACTAAAATGTTCGATTGCTCGTTCAAAACTTTAAAATTAAATTGAAAGATAATTTGATTTTCATTGGTGAGGTGCTGAAAGATTTTATTTTGGATTATAGTAACTTCTTGGCATACTCTTATAAATATGAAGCATGCTCTTGAACCAATAAAGATCTTGCATGTGAAGTAAGAGACTCACTACTTTCTGCAAAAGGGTGGCCATTATTTTTTTGATGATGGAATGATTTATTCCACATGGAAGATTTCTATTAGTTAAGGAATAATTATTAGGCATGCCAAGTAATTGTTCGAATACAAAATAAAAATTTCCATGAGATACTTGTATCAGATAGCAAGTTTCAAATAGAAATTTTTTTTTCCAAATAAAAAAATTATTGTTAATATGTAATGGAATATATATTGGTTAACGATTAGAAAAAAAAAATAGCAAAAAGAAAAAAAAAATCCGCGAAAGAGGGAGACAAGAAAGCATTTTCGGACAATTACCGTTTAATCATTCACTGTAGGCCCCCTGGGTAATAACAATAATGTCGGATACAAGGTTTTCGTGTTAACTTTTGAAAAGAAGAATTTATACCCTAACTTTAAGGCTTAATTAAGCACTAATCTAATCTAATAATCAAACCTAAACTTTCATTTCCACGCCTTGATGTAGCTAGGGTTTTAAGTGTCTTACGTTTGTTTGTCCTCCTTTTACATGTCCATCCAAAAGGGTTTGTGATTTTTAGTGGTTCTATTCTTAATTTCTCCTAGAAAGTTGAATGCTTGTCTGTAAAGCATAGAGGATTAATTAGGATTGATTAATAAGGATCAACACACCATTAGTGGAGGAAAAGTTGTTGGCTTTTTTCTTCCGGCTTGCTTTTCGTAGGATTTTTCTATTGTTAGTAACTCTTAAGGATACTTTTATGGAACTTAAAAAGTAAAGTAGTGATGTCATACTTTTTCGGTGAATATATACAAAGCGACAAAGTTATTACTTTGCGAAGGAAGAAACAATATTCGATTAAGTATTTAAAATTAAGAATTATGGTGATTTGATATAATTTTATAATGTGGATTAATTTTGACAAGTAATGCTGAATTGTGTTATTGTAAGTCATTTCCCTTTGTTTTGGATAGTAAATTGGATGATGCCATGTTCTTTTAAACTTAGCTTTTGGCATCCCTTCATTGTCCCTAGTAAGTAGAACGGAAAGGAACTTTAAATAGATTTATTATGGGCCGGTGCTTCCATCATCACGAACATACACAGTCTTTGGCATGTACAAACATCTTTGCTAAATCATGAATTTGAATCTTGTAAAAGCATACAATTATATATCCATAAGGTGATGTTAATTAACGCAATATGACCTAGCACTAAGACTTTATTTAAACGAAGTGATTACATTGAAATAAAACACAGTTGGGCAAAATAAAATTGACCTATCTAATAATTAATGACAAGTACTAATTTTTCCTATTTTTTAGAATTAAACTAATTTCTTTCACTTTTCGACACACATCACATACTTTTTCTTAATATAATGAAAGTTACATATTTGGTAACAAACTGCAAAGATCTACATCAAATTTGTATTGTGTTTCTTGCATAACAGCTACATATTGAAAGGAATGATAATAGATGTTTAACGAACATTTACCAACTAATTAGGGAACAGTGACTTTATATTCACAGGACTCGTTCAAAATTTTTAAGCAACTTTTTTGAAGATGACCACCGTTTCTTCCTGTTAAAAGCACTCCTCGTAGATGCAAGAATAATTCTAAACGTCGGTTACACGTTGAGTTATAGAGAAATATTATTAATAATATACTTACTGTCTAAATGGAGCAACTGATACCTTCTTTTTTATGTAATTCATCTTAATAAAATTAAATCGGGAAACTTTCAAAATGAACTGCATTTTCATTTATGTGGTTATTTGATTGACAATAGAAAGTAGGATAATCTATTGACACATTATTGTATCCAATTTGAAGATGTTGTGAAGAAGGTTCATTAAAGTAATAATTGTGCGGTCCAAAATTTTGTATTGCAATTGATAGAGTTCTCTAATAAATAATAATGTCCAAATTTTGTATTGCAATTGATGGAGTTCTCTAATAAGTAATAATGTCTACATCTGATCAGTCCTCCCAACTTTTCTCTATTTCTTTTTGGCAATGATGATACAATACTTCTATCGTGAAAAGGGGGAACCAATGGTCATCTTTTGCTTGATCGGTGCGTCTTTCTTGCCTAATTCATCTGTCATTTTTATTAAAAAAAATAGAGCAAGGCCATTTTTTTTTCAAACGATTTAATTTACTCTTATCTAAATTCATAAATTTACTACTAAAGAAAAGGAAAAGAATCCAACGAAGTTAAGGGATAAGATACCCAACTTTTATTCTTAATAATGTAAGACAGGAACTCAAATTTCGTAATCTTACATTCAAATAAAGTATTTGATAATCAACTCATTTAAAGTAAGTTGGTTAGTAAGGCCGCTTTCCCACGTGATAAACAAGACATACTATATACTTTGAGGGAAAAGGACAGAATTTCAAAGTCTACTTGCTTTGAGTATAAGAAACTACGGAAACCTTTTAGAAGGAGAGGAAAGGGAGTGGCTCTCAATCTTCCCCAGCTGTGAGTAAGTACTAGTAGTTGTTATGCAAATGTATGCTTAAAGTTTGACTAACCTGCCATGATCACACACACACAGACAGAGTAAGAGTGAGCAATCTACACACATATTGTGCATAAAGTTGATATGGGGCCGGCATGGCCTGCACCAGTGAAAAGAGTTTTGGGCCCTCTTGTCTCATACTATTCCATCAAGAGGTATATTTGCGTTATACTCTAGAGAAGCTTTTTAACGATCATAAACTGATCGATTGCAAATTTGAACTCGACTTAGGGTGGTAAATTACAAATTTAAATCATTCCCGAACATCAGTGTTAGATATTTAATTTTTGACATGATGATAATACAACAAGAATTTGACGCGAAATTAATAAAAGTTGATAGGTTAGGATTGAAGTTTTATGATACGAGTACAATTATGACGATACATTTACAACGTGAAAATAAATGAGTCGATATAAGAATAAATGAGTTTACACGTTTGACACATTTATTATGCTATATACAATAACTTATAAAAGTATGCTAAGATATTATATTAAAACTTATATTAACTTTTCTATGTAATTTGTTTTCTATTAATTATTTAAATTATAACTCATATTATGCAAGTTTTAGTTAGATTTTGATAGTCATAATATATTTTTATGTGACATTATTATAAAATTCTAGGTTTAATGTCACTATAACATTGAAAACAATATGAGAAATTACTTTTTATACTCATGTAAAATCTTGAGAAAATCAATTTTGTTTATATTAAATTTATTTTATTGCATTAATTTAATATTATTATCTATAAACGGTTTAAACAAATCAAACATGTCAAGACACAATAATAAACGATCAAACACGACACAACATGCTTATTAATTAGATAGGGTTAGAATAAGAAATTTTATAATTCTAAACATGATTATGATACGACATGATTACCCGTGACACGACAAGATTAACATCTTTAATTGGTGCTATGTGAAGATATTTTTGTTTACTAACTTTTTTATAGGCCAAATATGTAGGAATTAATATGTAATTTGGTAAGGAATTATGTAACACTAGTTTTTTTTTTTTTTTTTTAATTGAATTAGCTAATTTTAAGTTCTAACAAGTTATTAACTCAATTTACAATTAGACGACGAAATATAGCTTAGTTGGTAAAATGTTTTTTTTAAAATCTAGTAGTTATGAGTTTGAGTTAGTAATGGATATTGGAGAGGTGACATTTTTTTTTTTTTTTTAAAAAAAAAAAAAAGAGTCAATTTGCACATAGACGGCTAGCTAGAAAGATAGGTCATGAATATTTAGCCAATAGTTCAAAAAGGTGGAAGAATCCTTCGAGTGGAGGGCATTTGTAATTCAAGCAATCTTTCCTTGAATTAGAAAGGCGTTTTATTGAATCATGTTCCTCCATTATTGGCAAAATTGTTAGATGGCATGAAAAGGAAAAGGTGTAGTGGGAGAAAAGTTTTCTTTAATGGATGACATTGAAGTACAAAGTAACAGCTGTTAGTGATTTTGAGGTGAAACAGTATTCACTTTTCTGAGAGGGTGTTTCACTTAATTTGAACTTGTTAGGAATGAGGTAATGATGGGGAAAAATATTTCTAAGGGATGCGTTAAAAGCGGGAGTTGGAAATGAGGGTGGTAAAGAAATCTCAGGAGCTTTTTACGTTGGAAGGAATTATTATGGTATCATGCTTAAGATGAAGGTAAGTTCGAGAAAAAAGCATAAGGTTAATCAAGAAAATTTCCACCAAACCTCTCTTTCTTTTGTCCTGAACATTCCTGGTTGATCTCCAAAACAAACTACACCAACCCAAAAAAATTCCAAAATAAGAAGGGGAAAAAACATAAATAAATAAATAAATTAATAACAAAAAGTGAAGATAAAAAGAAAAGAAAAACTCTAAGCTACATTTTTTATTAAACATTTTTCATCTTAAATTTAAGTGTTATTCAATTTACAAGTTTACCGATTTTGCACTTTGAAACTTTGATCTACTTTGCCCATAACCAATATCCATTGATTTTCGCTTAACTCGACTTTGTATTCTCAACTTGTATCAAATTCATAATTTGCACCTTAAATTTTTTATTTTGGATACTTTATACCCTAAATTTTGTCTAATCTTTCTACTTAAATCTAAAATCTAATTCCGTCAATAAAATTAATGGATTTAGGGCGCATGATCTACAACTTCTGTTAAGATCATAGATAAGTTTTTACAAAATAAGACAGCAAATAGTAGTCTACAATGTACTTCCAATTAGTTAAAACCATGAACAAAACAAGGTAGAAAAGCACACTAAGAACACTATTATAATCACAAACAAAGATACACATATCAATCCCTCATGAACGAAACATTCTTTCTATGTTAGGGTTACCTCTATCAATAGAAGTTCTAGATCACGCGCCTTAAATCTGTTAATTTTGTTGAGAAGTTGGATTTTAGATTTAAGTGGGAAGAATTAGACAATTTAAGGTGTAAAGTATCTAAAATAAAAGTTTATGATACAAAGTGAAAATTTGATACAAATTGAAGATACAAAGTAGAGTTAAGCCTTGATTTCTTGAGGTTGCAAGTGTACAAAAGTCTCTCTTATAACCCTAGATCTTAACACAACAAAAATGTTTTTAATACATTGTCACCCTTATAAATGCTAGTATAAGAAGTGAAGTCTAGTAGAAAATAAAGAGACAAGAACAAGTGCAAAAAAAAAAAAAAAAATTGCGATTCAATTACGTTTGGGGAGGGAAAATTACGTTAACCCTAGTATATAATATATGATAACTTTCTTGGGGAGCCGGAGTTCTCCTTTGTCCGCCCTGCTGTGTTTAACGCCAAAAGATTAAACTCGATATTTGCACAATATTGTTAGACATGGAAATCAATAGAAGTGAGTGTTTTTCTTTTGAATTAATCTTCCGTACAATATTGATGTAGACATTTTTTACAACATCAAATATATATATTTTCATGTGTAAAATTAACTTTTGAAATTTAAATAAAAGACATATGACATATATTTATGCTCGACGGTATTGAAAAGATACTCTTTTCATAAAGCAAAGAATAGTATGTGTTAAACCTGGTACAGAACAATTAGTTTAGTTAGAAATTGAACCAAGCCTACAAAAACAAAGAAAAGAAAGAGAGAAGGAAAGAAAAAAATAAAAAATTTGTATAGAGGTCCTGGAGGAGTGAATTGGGTATTTTCAATTTGTCCATTATGGATCCCCTATAGGGGATCCCTAAAATTAAAAATTGGTTCTGTTTGAATTGACATTGTTTTTCATTATATTTTAAACAATATCATATTATCATTCATTAAACACGTTTTTTAATCACTCTTATTTCAAATATCAAAAAATTGTTACACTAATTGTTTTATATATAACATTCTGTATAATATATAATGACTGTTTGGCATTTGTCATTGGGGCTGTAATCATTGTTCATCTTTTCTTTGTATAAAAGGTGCAAGGGGCAGCAGTTTTTGTAAAATATAGTCCTGCTCGGGTTGAGATCTCTCCATTACCCCTCTCCTCGATTTTCATTAATGATTATTTATAATTTAACAACCAAAATTTCTAAAAATAATGAAATTATATCAATAATTTTTCTTTGAGTAGATCAATATATTTTAAAATTAAATATATTAAAAAATGTTTTATCTTTCAATTTGGCCTAAATATTTGGATGGTGTAAAATGAGTCAAATTAAGACAAAAATTTAAGCATTTAATCAGACGGAAAATAGAATTAATCTAGTTGTTCTCAAATTTTATATACACCAAACATATATAATAAATTATATTATGAATAGTTACGATTTTTAAAAAATAATTTAAAATTATGTTTTTGTGAAGTGTATTAGAAAGAAGTTCTCTCCAATTAATAGAGATGAGCCTAATCCGTCCTCGATCAACCACATTTTGAAACTTCAAATTCAATTTGCTTCCAAAAAAATTCCACGAAAAACTTAATCTTTCATCCTGCATTCCATGTTGAAAATGCCTTAATTTAGTTAGAATATCTGAACCTGACTGTATATGGAAAATATTGCAGAAATTTGAATACAATTTGCCTTCAAAAACACGGAGCTCAACATAATTCTCCCAAGTCAAAATTATAAATGCCGATTTTCAATAATTCGTACAAGTCTGCCAAATTATGTGGACGAAGGAACAATCTCGTTGAGTTATTCTTTCTATTGATTATTAATTTGATCAACTGTTTCTGATGTAACAGAGTTGCAATTGGAAGCACTTCAGATATGTGCAAAAAATATTTTATTTTTATTTTTATTTTTTAAAAAGGGATATAAAGTGAATTTTCACTTACCTCCTTAATAATTCGTACTTATAACTTAGGTTATATAAGAAATGTAGTCTTACTATTTAAACAAAAATTCGTTGTCGTGTAAAAAAAGTTTTCAGTACCAAAGAATATCGGGGCAATTTTCTGGGACTTGTCAACTAGGAATAATTAATCTAATTAAATAGGCTATGACATGCATCACCAATTTTTTTCCTAAATAATCCTGAAAGGAACTTTCTTAAAAAAGCAACAAATAATTCTGCATAGAAAAGACTTCTTCAAAAAATAAATTTAATACTCTAAATATTACTATATTGGTGCTTTAAATCATAATATCTTAAGACATGGTTTAAAAAAAAGAATTGTACGATGGCATGCATCACCTATTTTTTTATGCATGCTTGCGTACGTAACCCCGTCCTTAAACAGATTAAAGAATAATATGGTAGGATTGATAACTATATTGCAACTAAGAAAAAAATAATACTATCTCAGTCATTTCACTTAATTATTCTTGTTTCGCATTAATTTTTTTTTTCTTTTTCTTGTTACGTTTTACACTAACTAAATCAATTAAAGAGCTCTTACTCTAGAAAAATATACTTAAAATTTGGAGAGAATTCTAATTAGAGCTTCTCATAATCAAGTGGCTTTTGATGGAATTCTATTTCCTGTCTAGAAGCTCCAAACTTGATTTTCTCGAATAAGGACTTCAAAACTATAAGGAAAAACCTTAACCAAAAAAGTACATCATATTGCAGATCTTTTCTTAAAACGATTTTTTCATTTTATTATATCCCTGCACGAGATGATTTAGTAGATTTTGTTTACTTAAATTTGAAAACATTAGGAAATTAGAAGTTGTACAAATGAAATTAATTGTAAATCAGAATTTTGCAATCACATGATCTTATGTCTCACGTTTTGTTCTATTTCCTATTACACTATTAAATGAACTGCTAAGATTTTGTAGAGTGATTTTAATAGAATAATTTTGACAATTTATTTAACAACGTAACAAGAAATAAAATAGAATATGAGACAAAAGATTCTTAACAAATTTTGTATGTCTCGATTTGTTTTATGTTGGGTAGAAAGTTGATGCTTCAAACTTGTATGGAATCAATCAAATTGCACAAATATTAGCTGCTAACCAATTCAAAGGGAGCTTTAGGTGGGGTAACAAATTCAACCGGTCAAGCCCCGATTGAATGTATGAAAAACTTGGATGGCTAATCTCCCATGATCCTTTTTTACATTTCCATTATTGCATAAAGAATATTTGATCCAAACTTGACTTAGATCAACAAGCAAAATTTGGTAACTCGCATCCAAATTAATTTGGTCATCATGTAGCCATGTCATGAGACTCATGACCACTTGACAAGTAAATTAAGTGCCTCACCAACCAATTAATGCGAGAATTATTATCAATTCCATGTCCAAATAAACATAATATATATTGATTGTGTAATCCTTTAATTCCAGTGAGGGGCCACATCATAGCTGTGAAGGATACTATATAAGGCATTTCGATGTAATATCCTCTAATATTTTGCCTCCCCTGTATAACCGGGGGCATTTGAGAACTGGTGTAGGCTATAAAATGAGAGGCCATTAGCCTTCGTAAGTGTCAAATGCTCAACTATTTAGTACCAATGCAAATGAACTCTCTCCTCAATTTTTCACTAGGGTTGTGAATAAACGGAGTCGTACTCGAATAGTAATATATTCAAATTCAGCTCGAACAAATTTAACAATACTTGAGTTGAAATTCGATAACATTTTAACATATTCGAATTCAAATTTAAATACAAAATGATTTGATCTCGTATTTGATCTTAATCAAAGACGAATTCAGTTTAATCAGATTTGAGTAATAAAAAAATATATTCAAATTTTGTTAATGCAATTTTGAACCGAACTTTTGAGTAATCACACGTGAATTACTCCTGAGAAGCTTTACTATATATTAGCCACCCTTATTCACAATTCAAACCATAAAGGGACAAACATAGTCAAGAAAGTTATGCAAAAATAAAAGGAATGTGAATGGCAATAAATGTGGAAAGTTGAAAGTCACCATCTCTTTCTCTCTCTTTCAACTTTTTCACACCTCCTTTTCCTTGGCCACCGAAAAAGCGAATGGACTACATTTCACGCCTAATTTTACTTTTTTAGATCTCTATCTCACGAGAATTTCACTAATACAATCGGCATTATTATTGCGAATGGACGGTCCTCTTACGTTGTAAACCTTCTGAATTTTCGCCTGCAAAAAACTGAGATAACGAAATAAAATGTAATTAAGCGATTTAAGTAGGGAAAACGAGAGAAAATATCGCGGTATTTTGAAAAGTTTGAAGATCGAGCATGAATTGTGAACTGTCGGTTAAGATCATCTGACATTAGCATCTAACCGCTAGATTCTCTAATGGCAGTAAAAACCAAGCTTTCTAAGGCATGCATCAGATAGGCCGGGCAGGGGAATTTTGTTTGGACAATCCAACATTACCCGCAGGCTTTTCCATAAAAAGTTAGGATATGATTCTGCCTTTTCTTTTTTATGTTTTGCTTTTCTAAGTTTATTTAGAATAGGGAACCCTAAATCATAAAAATAATCCGTTGGGATAGTTATTTTTCTTAGAATAAAATGTATTGTATCAACTTTTCTAATAAAATATATGTGAGATAAAAAGATAATTGAAAAAACATGTAAAAATGATTACAAAATATTATTTCGAGAATAGTAAACAAAAAAAAAATTCAACTATCCAAACAGACCCAAATAGAAAAAAAAATAAGTAATTGAAATCGATTTTAAAAACTTTTGAATTCTTTTCCCAAAAGTGAAAACCAAATAGGAAAATAGAGTTTTTTATTTATTTATTTATTTCAAATGTTGTTCAACAAAATATCATGTTCAAAAAACTATCTTACACTTGTTTATTTTTTAGTTAAATCCTTTAATTTGTTGCTTGATTAACCTTTTCTAGATTATAAACATTGTTTCTTGTAACAAGTTAACAATTATCAATCAAGATTTATATTTCCTTAAAAAATATTTTGGTAGACTTTTAAACAAAAGGGATAGTTCAAATATATATTGAATTAAATGTTTATACTAGTAAGAAAGGAGAATAAACACAAATTCGTGTTCTTCTTTATTGATATCCCATGCAATTTGCAAAAGGATTAAAGTCCAATTTGCGAGTTTAGGAGAAAAGAGAACGAGAAAGTTTAAGAAAAAGAAAAAAAAAAGAAAGAAAGAAAGAAAGAGAATGAATTATAATATAATCATACAAACACATAGTATTGTACTGTACAAGTATTTAAAATACAAGGGAATGATTCTTTAAAAAGAACTGTATAATTTTTCCAATTCTTAACTATAAAAAATGTTGTATCAAAATTGAAGGTCAAGATTGACCAAGTCAAAACTCAAAACAACCATAGATAAATAAGTGTAAATATGATAATTTATCATGATCAGAGTGACATGTTTTGTAAACTTTATTTTTCTTTTAGGTCATACAAAGTAAGATGGCATATCCATCTTTTTTAGATAGCAAGAAAAGTGAAGTTTGTGAGAAAAGATAGAATAGAGGGTGGTGAAAAGGTGGTTATAGACTCGAAAAACGCGTAAAAGGTACGTGAGAGCGTGCGTTACCAAAAGGGTATATGATGATGATGATGATTCATTTTTTGTTCCTCAAGTCTTTTACAAAAGGTGTTGAAGGGAAAATAATGAAAAAGTTAAGAATCCCAAAAAGTTAAACCATTTGTATCATTTTTGTGGAACTTGAATACTACGACAAATAAAATATGCAATAAAGTTCCATGGGGTCCACAAAAATTTTAAACTTTATTTTAATTGGAGCAACCTTTTCTTAATTGAAGTTTAAGAATTTAATAGTTAAGATAGTTCCTTTGTTTCTATTCTCATGTTTCAGCCTTCCCAATGATATTATTGCTCATTACTCCTCAATCCTATGTACATTTCTATTCCAATTGAAAAAATTTTAGTTGATTCAATCCCAAATTTCTATACAATTCCTTTGGTGTTATTCAACTCTTTTGCAATCTAGTCTTACAATATTATTTGAAAGGGGATATAATCGGTTAATTCAAAACGCGTATGAAAGGGGAATCAATAATGAAAAAATTTTACTATCCAAACATACCTATTTTCATAGTTTTCTTTTTGAGACAAATATAAATTGTATGGATTGATTTGTTACAAAAAAACCTATGATATAAATCCAAGAAACTTTTTTTAGAGAATAAATCCAAGAAACTTTGAGAACAAATATGATTTAAATTATGAATAGTTTTAATTTTTTAAAAGTAAGTGAAAACTCCTCTATTTATCCCTAAATAGAGATCTAACTCCTCTATTTACCCCTAAATGGAGATCCAAGATCCCTGTCAAAGTTTTGTCACATATACACAAAGGCTGTTTAAAGTTTTCAAAATTTTGTGACTCCCTCAATATTCACACTACGTATGTGAATTATAGACACCCCCACAGCTGATAACCCTTTGCTTCTTTTATGCTTAGGGAAGGTATTGTTAGTTAAAATCCTCACCTGTTGCACTACACAGAGAAGTCACCAAGTTTTTGGTCACCAGTTCGGTGGCTCCTATGTGCTTACAATTCTGAACTATCTTGGTGAAAACTACAGAATGGGAACTCATTGAAATTTAAATTACAAGGACAAGACGGTAAAATAAAACTTTAGAAAGGGGATATCATTCTACTAATATTCTACAAACCTTTTGAGATGTAGTTTAATTAATCACTTTCTTTATGAGGTGCCATATTTATTAAAGTTTGAACAAAAGTTCATTTTGACTACTACGAAAAGTTAAGACGCCTTAAAAACAGTTGTATGCATGTAGTATTAATTTCTATTTCTTGTTCCTGCAAACTACCCTTTGACTTTTCTTTTTTTTTTTTTAAAAAAAAAAAAAATTGAAGGAACCCTTTAAGTAATTGATAAAAATAAAACTTTATGGAAAAATTATAACCAAACAAAAAACCCATACATGTCCGACAAATCAATTAAACAAGTTATCAAAATATTTTTCATTAGTTTGGATATTATTTTTTGAGTAATATTTTGTAATAATTTCATAACACTTTTTTTAAACACACTTTTATCTCAGATGCATCATATCTTAAAAAAAAAAGTGGTACAATAATTATTCTAAAAATATTTCAAATAATATCACAAATACTAACTGCGTACACGAATTGTAATCATATTTTGGTAGCAATTTTTGAATATGATGTATTATTAGATATTTTATCTCACATATCTTACATCTCAAAAATCAACTATAATATTATTCTAAATATTACTACAATACTATCCTAAATAATAATTGTCCAAATAATTTAACAACAATATTTGTTTAGAGCTAATTAATTTTTACTTTTTTTGCTCAGTTAATTTTTTTTTTTTTTACTTGAAATACTAGCATAAATAGAGTATATACATGGAACTAAAAAAGCGATACAGTGATATAGCCCTGCTTACAGCTTGACGTTCCTTAGCAGCTCTTATGCGTGTGAAAAGCCGAAAATTTGGTTTAAAGGCAAACAAAAGAAGCCGTTTGAGATTAATGAATTATAGACATCATAGCCACGCGAAAACTCATTCGTCGTCTCTCACCGCACACGTTCATGTACTAGTCCTTGGAGCGAGTGGTCACACGCGCTACAAATGAGAATCGGGAATGCGGGCCTTTTTAGCTTTGAGCATTAGAGATGGAAAACTAATGCAAGACAAATGAAGTGCTAAAAAGGCAGTCAATCTTTAGTCATGAGAGAAAGATAAAGGAAGTAAAAGTTGTGTAAGTGTGTGTGTGTGAGTGTGAGTCATAAAAGTAGAGTAATATACTCATGAATCTCCTCATCTCTCTAAAAAGGTTCATTTATCTTCCTTTACACCATCTCAACCACTCCTCTCTCTCATTATCTTCACAATCAAATAAAATAGTGACATTATGCACTGCAGACTTAACTACTATTTTAATAATACTAGTTACTCAAAAAGAATTACAGTACTAGCACTATTAGAATAGATTCAAAAAAAAAAGAAAAAGTAACACACCCTTAACTCCATAATCTTATATCGGTCAATTTTTGTTTGGATTGGATTTTTGGCATAATCTTAGACTTTTTATTTTTGATTGAAGACGTCACGTCAATAAAGAATTCATATACTGTAGCATAGATCGGATTCGAACAAAAATTTTTTAGTTTATATCCATTTTACTTTTTTCCAATCAACTTTATTAATTTTTAAAACATCATTTTTTTAATATTTTTTAACATTTCAAACTTTTATATTATAGTTCTTGATTGTTCAATCATACTTTTCAGAAACTAAATAATTTATGATTACAAAATATTAATTTAAAGCACAACGGACAAGAGTGACGAAAATACTAGACACGATTCTGTTTAAACAAGTATAATTCTGAATATTATTTAAAACATTAATGAAATAAGTACTATACTAACTTTGGAAATAAGATATATATAAAATAAAAGATAATTAAAAAGCATCATAAAAACTATTACAAACTTTCATTTACAGAATAATAAATAATTGGACTCTCCAAACATAGCAAAGCATGATACCCAAAGGGATCTTATAAGTTTTTTTTTTTTTAATTAAAAAAACAGTGTAAAAGAAGACACAAAAAGGAAAGCACTGCCCAGAAAGCATTGTACAGAAATCCTTGCAACTGAAAGTACTCCTCCTACTCCTACTCCTACCCCTACTCCCCTACCTTTTCTATTTTCCATAAATTCCCTTTCTCACTCACTTCACAATAATAAAAGACAACCAACACTGCATGCTCCCTTTCCCTGCCACCTCAACTAAAAATTTTCACCTCACTTGGTCTTTTCTGTTCTTCTTGCAGGTCCAAAAAAAGCTGTTTTTATACTACTCACAATTTTTTTCTGCCCTTTCTCTCTCACACACAACACACACTTAGCATATTCATTTTTTATTTTTATTTTTATTTTTATTTTTTATTTTTCTTGGTGTTTAAAAATCTTATTTCTCTTTCATTTATTAGTACTGCTATACTATGTGGCTTTGATATTTTTCCTTCCCAGTATTGAATGCAAGAAAGGGACGGTGAGTTGGTCAAGTGTGTATATGTTCTCATTGCTTTTATCATCATCATCATCGGAACTGATCTTTCCTTATTTTCATCAACCCACACCTCTCCTCATCAAAAACTAGCAACAAATAAAAACGCACACATAGATCTCATATACAAAACTTGTATTTGTTTCGATTTTCCGATTCTTGTGTTTGATTATTCTCCTCCTTGAGTTCCAGTTTTGGTTATATATTTTTGTAGTTAGTATGAGGGCAGGGTTGAGCACTATTCAACAGACCCTGACCCCGGAGGCGGCCGGAGTTTTGAACCACTCAATAGCGGAGGCGGGCCGGAGAAATCACGGTCAGACTACTCCTTTACATGTGGCGGCGACCCTTTTGGCCTCCCCATCTGGGTTTTTAAGACAAGCATGTATCCGTTCTCACCCCAACATGTAACGCCTTCTTCGCACCCTTTACAGTGCCGGGCTTTGGAGCTTTGTTTTAGCGTTGCATTAGAGCGGCTCCCGACGGCTCAGAACATGGCTCCCGGGATGGAGCCGCCGATTTCTAATGCTCTTATGGCGGCTCTTAAAAGGGCTCAGGCGCATCAGCGGCGCGGTTGTCCTGAGCAGCAACAACAGCCGCTTTTAGCTGTTAAGGTTGAGCTGGAACAGTTGATAATTTCGATCTTGGATGATCCGAGTGTGAGTAGAGTGATGCGGGAGGCTAGTTTTTCGAGTCCTGCCGTTAAGGCCACCATTGAACAAACGTTGAATTCTACGAATTCCCATCCACATCCTCATCCTCATGGGAATGTTAATTTGGGTACATTTGGGGCGATTACGGGGCCGAGGATGCTCACGGCTCCGAGCCCCACCCCGGCCACGTCCACGGTTATTCCAATGTCCAATCGAAGTACGTATTTGAATCACCGACTCTTCGAAAGGGGTTCGGGGCAAATCTTGTCACTGGGTGGTCAGAGGGACGAAGAGGTCAAGAAAGTTATGGATATTTTAATGAGAAGTAAGAAAAGAAATCCTGTTCTTGTAGGGGAGGCCGAGCCGGAAGCTGTATGAAGGAGCTGCTGAGAAAGATTGAGAAAGGAGAATTGGGTAGTGAAGGGGTTCTCAAGAATCTTCAGGTTATTTCAATAGAAAAGGAGCTAATTGTTTCAGGAAAGGATCAAATAGCTGACAAAATTAACGAATTGGGAGGGCTAATTGAGAGTAGGTTTAATGGAAATAATGGAGGGGTGATTCTTGATTTGGGAGATTTGAAATGGCTTGTGGAGCAGCCTGTTGAGAGTTCGGGTGGCTCCGGTGGGGCTCACCAGCAGCAGCCGCAGCAGCAGGTGGTTTCCGAGGCAGGGAGGGCGGCCGTGGTGGAAATGAGGAAGTTGTTGGATAGATTTGGGGAGACTAATAATGCAAACAGGATTTGGTTGATTGGAACTGCAACTTGTGAGACTTAGGGTTTTGAGGTGTCAAGTCTATCATCCTACAATGGAAAATGATTGGGATCTGCAGGCAGTTCCTATTGCTTCAAGATCACCTATGCCCGGGATGTTTTCGAGGTATATTGATATGCTTAGTTCCTATTGCATTTCTGTTGATTATTATGACAGTATAGTATTTCTTGATGATAAAAAATTGATGTGGTTCTTTTACATGTTGATATGATCATATTTCTTGAATTGTTCTGTGAAAATTCTGAAGATTGTCTATAAATGTTCTGATTGGATTGGTCTAATCTGGTTGGTTGGGTTGCTTGTAAACTTATGGCATCTCTGGCTTTCCTGCTTTATTATAGTTCTCCAGGCTGTAAAAGCTGCTTTGTGTGCTAAAATAAAGTATGTTCATCCTTGCTAAAGGTGAAAAATGCTTTGAGTTTGTTGTGCATCTGTATATGCGTGTGAAGATGTTTTTTATAAAGAAAAAGCTTTGATGGTGGGAATTTCAGTCCACTTTTTTTTTTTTACTGTTTTTTTTTAATTGGGTTTATTTCTTTGTCGATTTTAAGAAAAATCTTAGATAATTTAGATGTCTTCAGATATGTAGCCTTGACTATTTTTCCCTAATTTGCCATGCGATTTCTTGAATGTATAGGTTGGGGACTGAGAGAATTTCAAGCAATTCTATTGAGCCTCTAAATTCGTTGAAGAGCCTTCCAACTGTGAATCCTGCTTTGTTGAGGAGTGTAACTGAGAACCAGGATCCTTCTCGAAGATCTTCCTGTTGTCCGCAATGTCTAGAGAAATATGAACAAGAGCTAAAACTTCTGAAGAAGCAGTTAGAGAATTTATCCCCCGAAAATAAATCAGAAGCAGCTAAGCCTCCTCTGCCACAGTGGTTGCAGAATGCGAAACTCGGTAACGGTGACAATAAAGAGACAGATAATCAGTCTCAGGTGTGCTTTGCTTGTAAGATTATTATCTTCAAGAGACCAAAAAATCCATTGATAATCAGAAAAATTGATTGTGCTTTTCTTGTCTGTTTTCAGAGGAAGGATTCTGAATTGCTTGTAAAGCAGAAGACTCAAGATTTACAGAGAAAATGGAACGAATCATGCTTGCGCCTACATCCTAACTTTCATCAAAATGTTAACTCAGGGAAAATAGCTTCTCCAGCTTTCCCCAGTATGGGCTTGTATAACCCGAACCTCCTTTTACGTCAACCTCTGCAATCGAAGTTGCAGCCTACAAGGATGCTTGGGGATACATTACAACTGAAGCCAAATCAAGCGACTGTCCAACCTTTGGATCGTCTTGCTACCCCAAATCAATTGGTCCAACCTTTGGATCGTCTTGCTAACCCAAATCAATTGGTCCAACCTTTGGATCGTCTTGCTACCCCAAATCAATTGGTCCAACCTTTGGATCGTCTTGCTACCCCAAATCAATTGGTCCAACCTTTGGATCGTCTTGCTACCCCAAATCAATTGGCCATGCAACCTTCAAGTCGTCTTGCTACCCCAAATCAATTGGCCGTGCAATGGAGTAGACCTTCAACTCGTGTTAGTACCCCTCCTGGAAGCCCTGTGAGAACAGAATTGGCTCTTGGACGTAAAGTTACTGAACCAACCCCTGAGAAGACTCAAGAGTCAGGTGAAGACCGTGTAAAGGACTTGTTGAGCTGCCTTTCCTCTGTGCCTCCAACAAAGCTGCTTGACAAATTTGCTAGTGCATTAGATGCTGATTCATTTAAAAAGCTTCTCAAGGGTCTCATGGGTCAAGCTTGGTGGCAGCAAGAAGCAGCCTCTGCTGTTGCTTCAGCGGTGACGCGTTGTCGATTAGGCAATGGAAAACAGAGGGGTTCTGGATCGAAGGGTGATGTATGGTTGTTATTTGCAGGTCCTGACAGGATTGCAAAGAGAAAGATGGCCTCTGTTCTTTCAGAGCAAATAAGTGGGGTCGGTCCAGTAATGATATATTTTGGCTCACGACGAGATGATGCTGAGCCAGATACAATTTTCCGTGGTAAGACAGCATTGGATCGGATTGATATTGAGGCTGTACGAAGAAACCCATTCTCAGTTGTTATGTTAGAAGATATTGATGAAGCTGATATGCTGATGCGCGGGAACATCAAACGAGCAATGGAGAGGGGTAGGCTCACAGATTCTCATGGCCGTGAAATCGGCCTTGGTAATGTCATATTCATTCTCAGTGGAAATTGGTCGACAATTAGTAATGGTAATGCAATAGATGAGAAGAGGCTTGCCTCTATAGCAAGTGACAATTGGCAGTTAAAGATAACAATGGGCGAAAAGAATGCAAAGCGAAGAGCATATTGGTTGCATAATGTAGACAGACCAACAAAACCAAGAATTGAAGCAAGTTCTGGTCTTTCTTTCGACCTTAATCAAGCTGCAGATGGTCAAGATGATAGAACAGATGGATCTTACAATTCAAGTGACCTCACAGTTGATCATGACGAAGAGCATGGCCTTGAAACAAGGCAATTCTCAGTTACATCAGTGCCTCATGAGCTAGTCAATTTAGCTCAGAAACATAGATGATGCCATAGTATTCAAGCCTGTCGACATGACCTTTGTTCGTCGTGAGATCAAGAAAACCATTGCTATAAAATTCTCCATGGTTTTAGATGAAAGGGTCTCCATTCAAGTGGGAGAAGATGCAGTAGATAGAATCCTAGGCGGGCTATGGCACGGGCGATCAAGCTTAGAAGAATGGGTAGAAAAAGCTTTAGCTCCGAGCTTTGAACAACTCAAAGCCCGGCTACCATCCGCCATTGAAAATGCATCAGTCCAACTTCAGGTCGACCTGAATTCCAGTTTGGATAGCCGGAGCAATGGAGATTTGCTGCCTAGCAAAGTTTCAGTAATGGTTGATGGAATATGAAACCTTATGGTTCATGATTTATATTCCTTAATTTCTCAGGGGGTCCAGGTGTACATATGAAAATATTTTAGGGAAAGGGGGTAAAGAAAGGAAGAAAAGAAACCGTTAGACGGTGAGATATTGATAGATTAACAGAATCTTGAACTGTTTTATCTGTAGCATTTTCTTTTTATTATTATTATTTTATTTTATTTCCTTTTTTCCTGCTTGTTATACTAAATTTTTGTCATAATATCTGTAATATATTTATTTCTATGAATATATGAAGAACAATTAATAAAACTGAGGCATTCCTCATTTGCTCCTCCATTCCATTCCATTCATTTTCTTTGTTGAATCATCTAACAAATAATACTCTTTCTTGAATTCTTTGGTGTCTGAATCTGAAATATTGGACTTGTGGGCTAATGGAGAATGTTTCAAACATTGTATTCTATGCTTGTAACCGAGTAACAAAAGTATGAGCCGTTGTCATCAAGTCATAAGCTGTGGAACACGAGTGGAAACTGGAAAGAATGATTCTGATCTGGTTGATGAAGGTATGAGGAAACTGTATTAGGAGAATATATTCTATTTTGACACTATTTGTAAATTCAACTGCATGAGTTAAATTTTACAAAATAATTGATATTAATTTATGCAAATAAAATTTCATGAAGTTATTTAATTTTATTTGTAAATACGTAAAATAAAAATAAAATTTATTTAAATATTTTTCTTAGTCTAGTGATGGAAATGGACGGTCAAAAATGAACTTTTTGGTTTGATATTTTGTTCTAAGAAGGTGGGACCCAAGAGGAAGAAATATGGCTAGGCTAGTACAAGTTTGCAGAGACACGTTTGTGCATGTTCAACGCGGGCTAGTCTTTGGGTTTAAAAGTTGCAAGATTCGGACAATTTTTTTGGTCATTTATGACCCTAAATTAATGGAGTAAAATGGGATATGCATATGAAAAAAACTTGGTTATGGATAGTTCTTAGTATTTATTAGAATTTTTTAAAATAATATTTTATAGATATTTCCTAAAAGTTTTAATTATCTTTTACATACATCAATATCAAAAGTTAGTACATTAATTATCTCAAATAATATTTAAATAATAATTGTCTAAACTGTGACATAATAATTTAAAAAATTAATTAGAATATACCTACAGAGTGTAATAGATATTGAAAGATTGTATAATTAAAAAAAAAAAATTCTAATACAAGATAGAGTGCGATGATATTGAAAAATCCGTATAATCAATTTCATCTATTGAGAATAAAGTTTGATAGCGTGGTAGTGATTTTTTCATTTACGAACCTAAATTAAGCTAACCTATCCATGAATTGCTCTATTTTTTTGTTGTTTTGATTGTGATTTTTAGATCAATCTGTGTCTCCATGCATCGCTCAATTCACGTACTCATATGTATTTTGTAATTGTTCAATTTTTCGGCACTTCTTGACTATTAATTGATCATTCACATGTCCACCAAATCAAAGAAAACCAAGTTAGTTACTTGCTAGTTGCTTTCATAGCCTTATAGTTGTGGATGCGTGACAATGGATGCCTTCACATTGAGAACCAAGCAAACCTTATTAAAGACTATATCTCCTTGCTATAAATAGAAACTACTATTTAGCTTGGACCAGATTTTGATGCAATAATATCACCAAATTTGGCCACCTGCTTTTGTCTTCGTTTCCCTTGCAAATCAGTCAATGAATGTCTAATCCGGTGACTCAACTTTCACGTTTAGCTGTATCAAATGAAGATCTTCTGTCATGTGATCCAAATGTAATTAATTATTTAATGAAGAAGGATAGTTTGGTTAAATAAAGTTTGAACCTGCAATTTCTGATACGATTCGATATTAATAGGTTATGATACGATTCAAAATTTATCGAGTCATTAATGCGTCAATTCGTTAATGACACGAAATTAAACGAGTTGCGCTGAGTCAACTCATGGGTTGACACAATAATTCGTCAAATTACTGTATGAACAAATTTTGTTGAAACTTTTTCTTTATTATAATTTAATATAGTATATTTTAAAATTGTGAATAATAGATTTAAAATTAAATTATTAAATCAAACATAATAATTATATAAATATTATCCAAAAAAATTTAATATTTTAATTATGTGTTTTAAAGTATTATAATAATAAGGTTAGTATTAATAATTGTTTAAGTTGTTAAATAATCAAAATTTGAGATTTTAACTCAAATGGATCGCAAGTTATATTATTGTTAAATATGTTGATACTTTCTGTCAAACATGATAAGAAATAGGCCTCGCACGATACGACATGACACAAACATGACACAATAAGAAATGACTCATATCTGACACGATACGATAACCTGATAATTTGACCCATTGACACTCTTACATAAAGTTAACAAAATCTTTAAATATAAGAGTGTGTCACGTAATTTCAACCGAAACCATCCTCCAAAATCAGAAAAGTTTCCTGCTATTGAGAAATTCAAAAGCTAAAAATGAGAAATTCTGCATTGTGGAGTCCACAACATGAATTCTCACTCACTCACTAAATACTTTTCTACTCCAATCTAAGTACTAAAATCATTAAAAATATGAAGCGAACGTATGAATATCAGGCAGTGCATGATATGAACCACATAATTAAATAAATGAAACATATATATACTATATAAATATCTTTTTCTATGAAGTAATTAATTTACCGTGTACAATCTACATCAATAATCGTAATTGTGTTATCTATTTAGGGATTTGTTGTCTATGTTGACGTGGGTGATGACCTCTCATTCATGCCAAACAAACAAGAACAGTGAATACCAGAGACCACAACACAACTAACAGACAACTGACCTCTTTAATGTGCCCATCCCTCGAGACCATTTGCTGCCTACTTCAAACTCAAAGGCCAAGAACTGAAATCCAAGTCTTCACCCACAAATAATTAAACCCCATCTAATTAATGCCTGCATGATGAGAGCTTTTCATCCCCCAAAAAAACTGACATTTTCTCTGAATCTAGACACAAAAAGAAAAGCAAGAATTTGTTTTAGAAAATCAAGTTACATTAATGGCTCTATTTGGACAAAAAATAAAAATTTATTATTACTCAAATGATATTTTGAAATAATTTTATAATTCATTTTTCAATCACATTTATATCGCACATACATCACATCTAAAAAAATTACAGTAGTACAATAATATTTTAATAGTATTCTAAATAATATTCTTAATAATAATTATTCAAACAGAGTCAACTATTTAGAGTTTTGCATGTGGAACGGGATACCCACTTTTTAAAAAATAGAGGGCATTATCGTTTTATGAGTAAGTGATTTAATTCACATGAAAATATGTCATTGATGTAAAAAATAATTATTAGACATATCAAGTAAATGTTCCAGTTCAAAATAAAAATTTCCCATTCATATTAAGACAAAATATGTTGCAATGGTGGCTTAGGCAATTTGTGTTGCATACTTGAAATTGCTGGCCCATTTTTGACTAGAAAACAGCCGTATATATTTTTGCATGTGTACTCATTTATTACTGGATGACTACTATATCACTATTTCTACATTTATCCCTCCCTATTACTACTAGACCAGTGGCCACCATTTGGTCGTTATTAGTAGCTGAAAAGGAGATGGGATTAGAGTCCAATTTCTTTGAGTTTCTTCCAGAATAGGGGACGAACTCTTGCTTCAAAAGGAAGGCACATTGATTTCAAATCATCCCATTTTCTCTTTCTTTCATAATCTGGGTGAGTAGGCTTATATGTACATCTACAAGATTGTCAACACGGTTGGTTCTTATTAATGAGAAAATTGACAGACGTATCAAATTAATCCCAGATGCCGACTTAATTTAAAGCTTGTTCTCAATAGTTTATTGAATTTTTTTAATTTAAAATATAACTTTTTTCGAAATAGTTTGTTGACAAAATACGAAACTTGTTTATGTTTTTCATGTTTAGTATAAAAAATATTTTTAAAAACAACTCTGAATTTTCTTTTTTAAAAGTGTTTTTTCCAATCTAAAAAAAATTATAACATTTATAGGCAATTGAGAACAAGGCACTGTGGAGTATTTAGTCTGATTAATTATAGAATGTTTTAGGTCTTTTAAAAGAAAACAACATAACAAAAAAAAAAATTGAGGTAACGAAATTGCATTATACAGAAATTTCCCTTTAATTCAATACGAGACAATAGTGGTTCTAGGCTGTTGACTAGGTTAATTTGTTCCTAGAATATTTTAAATTTGCAAATCTCAAAGTCAATGTTCCCGTTATAATAGTTATCTCAAAGAAAAAGAAAGCAGGAAAAGAGGAAGAATAGGTGACTAAATATCTGATCTGATTCGTGTTTACTTACGTGCAGCCCCAAAATTGCAATTGCAGCTATGTCAAAACATAGAGAAGACAAGTTTGAAATTGAATAGTCTTTGAGAAAAAAGAGCTCTAATTTGTCGCGAAAAGTGTGGATAATAATTACTCCCAAAACAACTATTTCGCAATTATTTCTAAGTGCGTTTTATAATTAATTTTTTTTTAATTTTTTTTATCTTATATTATATGTAATGTCTCAAAAAAAAATTTGATACAATTCTTATTCCATCAAATTCCAAATCTTATCTCAAATAATGGTTGCCACTCATTTTCGTTGGGCTAGTTGCTACTATTTCCTTGATTATCCTCAAAATCAAAGGCACAAGTCGAGTAATTAAAGCCTTTGTTTGCGTCTATGGCGAGCGTGGACTTTTAGGTTTTAATTTTTGGAATCTTTTCTTCTTTTAATCATGCATGCATGTGTTTTTTTTTTTTTTTAAACTTTCCCATTGGTAGATTGTATTTATTTTCTGCTTTAGTATTAGTCCATGCATATGATTTATCTTAGGATTAAATCTTTGCAGCAAAATATGTGTCATTAAAAATATAATTTTAAATAATGAAACATAGAAATTATGTCACGAACACTTCAAATTTTAATATCGCAACACTAACCGAGATATCTTAAACGAGAATGCAACCGACACAATTGGAGCACTGCTTGATTTTCACAAGTGAGGAGATGGAAGAAAAAATTTTGGAACCACCTATATGCCATTGTTGTTTTTTTTTTTTTTTTTTTTTAAAAAAATTATTAAAAGGAAAATAATTAATAAAATTATAAATTCAGAATTACTTGACGTAATAAAATCATATTCAATCAACGGTCTTTTATTTGAATTTAGATATTCAGTTAAATTTTATTTATTATTTCCAAAATTTAATAATATTTTAATAATTTTATCATAGATACATTATTTTTCAAAAATTGCGCGTGTACGGGCCTGCATGTCGGCCGCGAGAGAATTAGCAGTGTTTTAAAGAGAGGACAAAAATAATTCGGCCGGTGATGCACGTCCTGATGAGTCGCACATTCCTCATCAATCAAATTGTTAATTCCAAATCAATTTGCTTTCTTTTTCTTTTCTCGTAGCTTCTAGATGTTCAAAATGACCGACTGAAGACGTCTCATCTAACTCGAGTAAAAGAATATGTCGCGACTCTTTAATGTAAAAATCAGTAATTTTCTTTGTTTTTTCCTGTTTAGCATCTTGAAAGCCAATCAAACATTGCAATTTTAATTTGTAAAATAACTATAAGTATATTTATACGAAGTGACAAAATATAAAAATCATTATTGTCTCTACAAAAGAATGAAGGAAATTTAACCAAATAACTAAAATAAAAGAATTTATAATTTAATTTAATTTTTAATGTGAAATTTTTAACAAGTAATCTTAAATTTACGATCTTGTATATTATTTTCCGACAAGTAAATATATCAACATGTACAATTCTAGCAGTTTTTTTTGGGGTTTAAATGTTAAGTATCTAAAAACACATTTCCTGCTGTGGAACTTTATATTTTCCACAAATAATAATAATAATAATAACAAAGGAAAAAAGTCAAATCTTCAAGATCATAAAACACAATATCAAGTATAATTGTGACGTCCCCTTGTGGGACCCACTACTCAAGGTATTGTTATACCAAGACCATGGTTGTTCAAGACCGATTGGTAAAGCGTCTCTTGTGAGGACAAAGGCCAAAGACCAGGTTCGAATCCCGTCATTGCGATCGGTCTTGAAATGTGGTTTTGGTATAACAATACCTGAGTAGTGGGTCCCACAAGGGGACGTCACAATAATATCCAATGAAGTTTGATAACCATGATCAAGTCAGAAATGGAATATACTTGGTCAAATTTTGATGCTCAACTCTTGCAGTTGTTTAACTGGAGAACTTATTAGCTAGACTTAGCCAGACCTACTCAACTACTATTAATTTAAAGAAAATTACCAAAACTAAGAACATGGTTTATGAATATTAAAGGCAAACAATGACGAAGATGTAACTTTTGTGCCAAAGACGAACAAAGAAGTGCAACGAAAGAACTAAATTGTTATACTCTAGAGATTAATTAACTATTCTAATGATTGTCCACTACTTGAGCCACGATGTAAATTATGATTAGCTGGATTAATACTTCCTTCTACTACTCCAATTTAATAAGAATAAAAATTTTCGGTAAAAAGACACAAATGGTCTCCAAATTTTTTTACTAATCTAATATTGGTCCTTCAACTTTAAATTGAGACAATTTAGTCCTCAAACTTTTTTTATTGGGCCAATTTAGTCTCTATTCGGCAACGCCACCATAATTATTGAAATCTCCACCCAAATGGTAGCATCATATAAGGTCAATTCAATCATTTAGCATCATTGAGATGGCAATACAAATTTCTACTCTATCGATTAACATGGGTAAAAAATTAGAAAAAAAATGAAGAAGCCAAATTGGAGAAAGTTGGGGGACTAATTTTTTTGAGAAGGCAACACAAGTGTTTGCTCGATTTGGTTCTTTATTGTTTCTCTAATTTTTGCCACTTTTAATCGAACAAAAATTTATATTGCCTTATGAAATGCATTAAATGACTAACTTGCCCTCATATGAGCAGCCATTTGGGTAGAGGTTTTAATAATTGTGGCAGTGCTCTACCTGGTAGGGACCAAATTGGCTTAATAAAAAATACGAGGACCAAAGTGTCTCAATTTGAAGTTGAGGGACCAATATTAAATTAGTAAAAAAGTTCGGGGACCATTTGTGTCTTTTGCCCAAAATTCTCTCAAAAAACCTTTGATACAAAAAGGTAGGGATAATTGATGAGAAATGTTTAGGTAAATCTAATTTTTAACATCTAGCCTACTTGTAAATTTTGTATTGTGAATTATATTATATGTAATAAATGACATTAACTAATATAAATAAAATTTAATTTCAAACACTAACCCTACTGGTAAAATTTAATATCGGATCTATTTAAATATTTTTTATAATTAATAACATTATGGTATTAAATTTATTTGAATAAACATATGCTTTGTTCAGAAGGAAAGCTCCACTTGTTTTGTCTACCAGCACAAAAAGTGAAAGAGAGAAAATAGTAAAGGAGGTGTGGTGGCGTTTTCCTCTCCAACCCGCAACATCAACTTTACAACTTTATACTACTTGTCTTTTGCCCTCAAAGCATGTCAAATCAACCTTTTTGGGATAATGACAAGCAACCTCCCCAACCACTCTACATCCCAAGGGCAAAACCAGATTAATTTAAGGGTTAATAACACAAAACCCCCTTAATTACACCTTTAATTACATTTTATCCCTTTCAACTCATTTTATAGGTATTTAATCTCTTCTTTTTATTTATTCTGATTGGACAAAAGTCCCTTTTGTATGATTAGACAAAAGTATCGTTACTAAGTAACATTTTTTCCTTTTCTTTTTCTAATTATTCTTTCTCACCTTTTTTTTTTATTTTTCTTTTCCCTTCCTTCCTTCTTCTTCTTTAATTTTTTTACCCCCTTTTTCTCACTTCTTGCTTGTCATTAGCTACCTTTTTCGTTCTTTTATAAATATTTCTATACCTAAAATAAAATTTTTATTTTCTTTAACTAGTTACTTATTTTATTGTCTTTGTATACTTTTTTTAATTCTTATTACAAGAGGATATATATTTGTTATGTTGATAAAGTAATTTTATCTAAATTAAATTATAAATTATAAAAATCGTATATAAACAAGTTGGATTTATAATTAGTCAACAATAATGAAAACAAATAAACAAACTAATCAACTAGTAATATTTTTATTTGTTGTTTTTTTACATTAATAAATTATTAACCCTTATTTTTATTTTTATCTATTTATTTAGATTTTTAATACTAATATTCATTTTATTAAGATTCAAAATTTTGATTTATTGAAACTCTTAATTCCCTTATATGTATTTAAATAATTTAATTAATAGTTTAAATATATTTTGATGTAACTAACATATATTCTATTATAAAGGAAATTATAATGAATTTACAATGATAAAATTTATGAATCAAACAAGTTATAAAAAATTAGTTAAATTAAATTAAAAAGTTTATATGTCCTAATCATACAAATAGCAACAGCATAGGAATCGAACTAGCTATTGGTGTGAGAAAAAGGGAGAAAATTCAACTAATTTTTTTTTTAGTAACTCAAGCGTTTCTTAAATTTTATTATTGTAAATTCATTACAATTTCTTTATTATAGAATATATGTTTGTTACATCAAAGTGTATTTAAACTATTAATTAAATTATTTAAATACATATAAGGAAATTAGAGTTCAATAAATCAAAATTTTGAGTCTCAATAAATCAAATATTAGTTTAAAAATCTAAATAAATATTATAAAATATAAGGGTTAATAATTTATCAATGTAAAAAAATAAATAAAAATATTCTTAGTTGATTAATTTGCTTATTTGTTTTCAATATAGTCGACTAATTATAAATCTAACTTATTTATATATTTTTTTTTATAATTTATAATTTAATTTAGATAAAAAATACTTTATGAACATAACAGATATATATCCTCTTATAATAAGAATTAAAAAATAAATAATTAGTTAAAGAAAATAAAAAAAAATTATTTTAAATGTACAAATATTTATAGCAGAATGAAGGAAGTAGCTAATGGCAAGTGAGATAAAAGAAGAAAAAGGAAAGGAATGGAAAAAAAAAAATTGAGAAAGAATAGTTGGGAAAAAAAGTGAGGATACTTTTGTCCAATCATATAAAAAGAAAGGGTTAAGTGCCTATAAAATAAATTGGAGGGTAAAATGCTACTAAGGGTGTAGTTGAAGAGGGGTTTAGTGCTATTAAACCTTAATTTAATTAGTGTGAGATTAAAACTCCCTTTATGTCCAAATCACAACAAGCTTTTTCTTTATTTCCAAAATAGCTTTCCATATTTTTAATCAATATGTACCCCGAAAATAAAAATTATATTTGGACTTTTTTTTTATTTTTTTATAATTGTCTAAATAATATTTAGAATCATTTTTAAACACATTTTCCAATTATTTTTTATGCATATATATCAAATCTCAAAAAATTAACAATTATTATTAACGATATTTCAAATAATAAAATAATAATAATTATCTAAATAGAATCTGTCTATTACGTGTCAAATGATTTTTATTTAAATCCACATTTGGCATGCAGGATTTCATCAATGCATCATGTGGATTTCGGTGTGCGCCTCGTGGAATTTCTCACCATGCATGCATCTGCAATTGCCTGGTAGCGCCTGAGCACATAGCTTATATAGAAAAAGGTTAATTACGCTTTGCCCTTTGTATAATTGGTCATGTTTTAGTTTATCCTTTGTAAAAAATTTATATATATTTAACTCCAATCTCATTACCAGTCAAAGTTGACCCGTACTCAAAACATAAAATAGTGTTACAAAATTATTAAATTGCCTATTGTAATGTTAAAGTTGATTACTTCACCCTTTGTAATGTTACAAAATTACACTTTATTCTCTGTTTGTATTCTTGGTCTGTTAGTGATGACTATTGGAGCGCTTAACAAGCAAGAGTTGAAAAAAAATTTGTGACAAAACCCAGACTCAATTTTTTGCCAGGATTATAGCTATAGCAACAAATTTAATTAAAAACTATTAGAGAACCATTGAACGGGAAGACCCGTATTTTCATATATGAATCATGTATAAAATTTTTATACATTAACATAATTATCGAGGATTATAGAACAAAAATAAATGAACAATTTTACCAATAAAATAAGACAAAATACTTGAATTTGACTAAGTATACCTAATCTAAAGCTCTAATTATGTTAATTTCAATTCTAAAATTCACAAATGGTCAATTAGAAATTATCATAGGAATGATGCTACAAATGGATTAATACATTAATCAACTAAAATAATAATAAAGACCTTTCAGAGAAAAAATTCCTTATTCTGACATTTTATCTAATTTTATAGGATGTAAAGTAGAAATTCAGGATATTATAGGAGGTAAAATACAAGTTTTTATCATTACAAGGGGTAAACTGAAATTAATCTTAAAATTATATAAGAATAATTTAATATTTTTGCACCACTTTCAAATGTTTTGACTAACGGTTGGGTTTGACCATTAGTCAGAAGGGGTTAAATATATATAAATTTTTTTTTAAGGAACAAATCGAGACACAGACAATTTTACGAAGGGGCAAAGTATAATTAAAGCTATAGAAAATTAAAGAAAAATAAGAGAAAACCGAAGAAAGATTTTGAAACCTCGAGACAATTTTACGAAGGGGCAAAGTATAATTAAAGCTATAGAAAATTAAAGAAAAATAAGAGAAAACCAAAGAAAGATTTTGAAACCTCGACCCTGTATTATATTAGCATCAACATTTATGAAAATACAGTTAACTGTATAGAAAAGATGCAAAAATAAGATTCAAAGTCTACTTGTTAGAAATTGGAGTAAACTATTTAGTTTGAATGATTGTGGAGAAACTACATTGTTATACTTAAAATTAGCTGGTCAAGAATCAAATCAATTCTGTTAAGTAGGAGTGAACGTCTAGAATAATGACAACAAGAGAGAGAAGAAAAAGCCATCAAACACAGCATTTGCATGGAAAAAAAACAAAATGAAAAATGACCTACGAAACCAGAAAACCCTTCTAGGTTAGTATAAAAACGCGTTTTTTGAATGCGCATTAAGTCAAAAAATCTAGTTATATGAAAAAAAACGATTTGTAACAGACCAAAAGTTGATGATAATTTCTAAAGAAAAAGAACTATTTGAAGTTTGAAGGGCTTGGATATATCACATGGACCATTGACTTCGATTCATCAACAACTTTTCCAAAGTTGTTGCGGGTAAAAGATTGCATGAAGGGTGTGTTAGTTTAAGGGACCTTGGAAAATATTTTACATGAAAAAGTTCATTTTTCATACAATTTTCGGTATTCGGTTAACAAATGAAAATATTTTGAAATAAATTTTTTTAACGGTTTTATCTTTAATTTTATGAATACAAGTTAAAAAAACTTAACAATGGGAATATATACTTGACAAGTAATTGTGATTAATAAAAGATTAATGTTACTCTTGAATTATCCGAAAAATAACTTATACTCAAAAATTCCGTAAGTTATTTTCAGTTAGAGGAAGAAAAATTAGAAAATATTTTACATAAAAAATTCCGGTGTTTGGCACCAAAATTTTTTTTAAAAATAAACGAACACATCGAAATCCCCATGAATTTACATGGCCGGTGCATATGTTCTCCGCAATTTTTTTCAACGCTTTGCATCAATAATGCTTTTGCCGTCCCGTTGATAAAGTGACAGGGAATCAAAACTGTATATTTGAGAACTAGTATAATCACTAATCATAACTCTATTAAAAAAAGTCTTTGATAAAAAGAAAATGATTTAGAAATTTATAAATTTAGTATCATGTGTCAAAGTTATTTACGTGATATTGAATTATAATGAATTATTAATTGTTGATTTTAGATATTTAGTTAAATTTCGTTACTTATTTTTCAGATCTATTGACACTTAAATAACTTTATCACTTTAAATAAATAGACTGAATTTTTATTTTAACGATAGAGTGCCTAAAAATTAATGGGTGAAGTCATACTTAAAATACAGTGACGTGAGATAACCATTTATTTATAAGAGTGTAACTTGTTGGAATAATACATACCATAATCTTCATATTTTCCTTGATTTTAATTCTACTAGTCTATATTTTTTGGACAGAATAATCTCTCCCTTTGCATTTTCATTTAGAATGTTGTGGAAAGCTAGGTGTCTAGACTTGCGCAGTATTATGTTTTAATTGAGTAATGAAGATTATAAATATCTCTTTCATTTCTAGTCCTGGAAAATTCCATCTACCTTAATTATTAATACGTAGATTACAAAGAAACAATTTGTTAGACATATTCAAAACTAATAAACGCACATGACAATTTACATTAAACAATATTGTCAATTTTTTCTTCTGTCCTAAATCATTTACTTGATCTCTCGGGAAAAAAAACCATTTACTTGATATGGAAAATATGCACCAAAGGTTACTAACCACAGAATACGCTTTAAAGAAAAATGTGTTTTAGTATCTTAAGTATTTTGTTATTGAATTAATATTAAATAGGGTTAAATGTAGAAAACCCCCTTGAACTTATACCTCATTGCGGTTTGCCCCCTTTAACTTATTTAATAAGTACTTTATCCCTTGTCCCTTGCTTCTTTATGTTTAATCAAAAATTAAGTAATTACTATTTTCATAATTTTTTTTTTCTTTTTGTTTTTCTCTTCTTACCATTTTATTTGTTTTCCCTCTCATATTTTTCCTCATATCTTCTTACCCATACTTTCTTTCTACTGCTAAACTATTATACTACTAGTAATTAGTTAGTTAAAAACTTAACTAATTTTTTTATATGTGTATAAATAATTTATAGAATAAATAAAATTTTTAATATAAGTAACATATATTTTAATAGCATAATATGGATTTTATGAGTCTTACTAACGTTATAATTAACAAATAAACAAACTATAAAAAGATAAAATAATTTGTCAAAAAATTTAAAAATATATTCTAAATATGCAAGCAAAGTTTTTTTTTGTCATATCATTCGCGTGTCATATTTTGGTTGAGTTTATTGTAACTCCAAAAACCCTTAGATTAGGCAGTCGTAATATTTTCTTACTATATTTTGCCAATATTATACCATAAATAAAAGATTGTACACTTATTTTTCATTCTATAATTTTATTTGTATACTAAAATAAATTTTTTAAATTTCCTCTAGCACAAAAATTTTATTTTTTATTTGTTAATCTTATAATTAATAGTTAATCATAAACTTTATATTACACTAAGGTATATTTATTGTATTAAAGTATAATTAATCTGTAAATCAAATTATTTTGTACATACACATGTGAAAAGTTAGAACTTTAATTAATTAATTATTAAAAGTAATGTAATTGTTTAGTAACAACAAGAAAGAATAGTGAAAAAGGAAAAGAAAAAGAATGTATAGAAAATAAATAAAAGGAACAAAGAAGAAGAAAGAAGACAAACAATAATAATTAAAATAATAGGGGCAATTTTGTCCATTTTAGGAATTAAAGAGGATATGATTCGTGATAGAACGTAATGGCGTAATAGTATTCATACAGTCAACCTTAATTAGTTGAAATAAAACTTGGTTTGTTTGTTTATTTGTTTATTAGGGGTAATTTTATCTCAAAACATAAAAGATGGGGTAAAGTACTTATTAAATAAATTTAGGGGTGTAAACTGTAATCAGAGTAAAAGTTTAGAAGGATTGTTTGTATTTAACCCTACTAAATACAAAAGATTAATTCATGTATTTATACATACATGTTATGGCTGTTCAAAATTTTTTATAGCATTATGGACGTCAAGAGACAATTTATAACAAGGAATGTAAACGAATCGAGTTGTTTGTGAATTGTTCGCGAGAAACTCGTCAAAAGTTCGATTCAAACTCAAGTTGACAAAGATTAAGTAGAGTTTGCTCGAGTTCGAATCACTTGAATAGCTGATCTGGAGCATATGTATATTCTGCTCGGGTGTTTATCAAACTTTTCGAGCATATATAAATTTTTTTTAAATTTTTTTATTATATATAAAATTACTAAAATGTTTATACTTTCTTAAAAAATTACATATTTACCTCCAAAAAAAATCAAACTATTTGAGTTCGAGCTCGAATTCGATTTCGTTTTACTTATTTTCAAGCGAGCTCGAACTCTATCAAATTTTTCGAACTCGACCTCACACTCTATTATTAAAGCTCGTTCGAACTCAAACTCGAGTTCAAATCTCACGAAAAATTTCGATCTCGAGTTTGAGTAGGGTACTATTCGCGTTTGACTCAATTAGTTACACCCCTAAAGAGACCTTTTCACGAAATAATTTTAGTTTATTGAGTGGCATTGGATTCTTTGTTATACTTTTTGGTATTACATCTGAGTGATACTTGTTTCTCATTTAATATTTTCTTATATTAATAATACATATATCATCCTATCACATGACATAACGTGAATATAACAACAAAATGTATAACAGAGACCTAAAGCCATTATTAGTTCTAATGGAAAATTACAAGATTGTCGATTTTTGTCACTATCACAACAAGTATGCTTAACAGCTTTCAACATAAACCAAGCCAAACAAACGTATAAGTTTTCACCTTGGCTTCTACAAAATAATCATAAACTTACATTTTTTTCGTTTTAACGTACGGACCATATATTTAATTCAGAACCTCAAATTCTCAAAACCAAAAAATCAATAAATGGATAACAATCCTATCAATATCATGTATTTTTTTTTTTAAGGGTACCTATCAATATTATGTAAGTTGAGCAGCATTAAAAGCCTCGGTCAATACTTCAAAGCCGGCCAAATTATTGTGTTTTGTCTTGCATATGATACTTTCTTTAGACTCCAACCATGGATATTGATTTCCTTTTTCAAGGGAAAATAAATATTGCCGGCTTTTTAATAAACATTTTGCTCACATTTTTTTCTCTTACAAAGTCAACATTTTGTTTTCCGGGGAAGAAGGAAACAGAGTAAGCACTTTACAAGGTATATAGTTTAGGAAAATTTTATAGTTCCTTTTAGGGAACCATTCCTTCGTGTTTTAAGGACTTGTACGGTATAATACTGTGTGCTTTAAAAACTTGTACTACACAAGTCCTTAAAGCCAAGGAAATGATTCTCTTAACGGGACTGTAGAATTCCCCGTTAGTTTACTAATTAAGAAAATATTAACATAGATCCAATCTTAGAATTCATATGTAGATCTTATGATCAAAATTAAATCTTATAAAATTTTACTTTTATCAACTAATATCATAAAATATATAACATTTAATCCTCATTAAAAAATTTACAGATAGACCAAAAATCAAATCTACCTAAATATTTCCCTACTACTAATTATGTTTATCATATATGGCAATTGTTCCCATCTAGCCTATATTAATGGACCAAATATCTTTGGTCCAATTCTTTCCGGGCCACAAAATTTCTTACTAGTATTAATTAAGGGCTAGTATTATTGAAGTTAATGGACCACTGGCTGTAAAGTAAACAAAGCTACTCCATAGTTGAATTTTGGTAAAAATTTGTTCGAATTTGGCTAGTCATTTAAAACCAATCTTAAATAAAATTTAGATAAGTTTAAAAATTTAGATTTATATGTAAAACTAAAAGCTACTTAAACTCAATTTGAATTCGATTAGATAAAAATTCGTTAAGTCCAATTTTTAATGATGCAAAAATAAAATTTGAATAAATTTATAAATTTGTTCAAAATAATCAAATAAATTTGAACATATAAAAGTGATGGATTTATTTAAACTAGTTTATACCTTATCTCAAGTAAGAGAGAACCTTTGCTTTTTAATGATACTCTGCAACAAAGAGACAGCCAGAAATGGACCGCCAGTCAAAGTAGAAAGTTTGATCAGATAGGAATCTCAGTAAGATGAGGTTCTAACTTTTTTTGTTGGGTAAATAACACTTTATCCTTGAACTAAGTAGGTAATAATACTTTGCCCCTTGAATTAAAAAAATTATACTTTACCCCGAATAACATGATTCATCCTTTAAAAAATTTAGGGCTAATAAAACTTTACCCCCCTAAACTAGGTAGGTAATAACACTTTACCCCCCTAAACTAAAAAAACTACACTTTGCCCTCAGTCACATGATTTATTTTTTAAAAATTTTATAATATCATGTTAAATGACTTAAATACCCTTAGCACTATATTTTGATTTTTGTATTTAAATTTTGATAATGATGTGATAATTATTTAAAAATAATAAAAAATAAATTATATAATATTTTAATATAATCCATATCAATATATATCTTGATCAAATTTTTAAATTTTGTTATTTCATTTTATATTATTTCGAATTTAAATGTTTAATTATATTGGTACTTGGATGAATTCCTAAATGGACTAATTTTCTGTTAAAAATTCTTCTTATCAAGATATTGTGTGACAATATATTTTTTTATAAAATTTGTGATTTTTTGATGTCTCTCAGCATTTTAAAATTTTAATATTTGGATAAACTTGTGCAAATTGTAATGTCAAATATAATATAATTCAACATTTTATCACATTTTCGCTCCCCTAATTATTTTGTTATTATATTTTATTATAATAATAATTTTTATTATAATGTTAGCTTATTATTATATTTTATTTTTTCTAATTCTTTTATACGTATTGAATATCAAAATTAAATACATAAAAAATTAAAATATAATATTAAGGGTATTTTAGTCATTTAACTTGATATTATGAATTTTTTAAAAGATGAATCATGTGATTGAGGGGTAAAGTATAATTTTTTTAGTTCAGGGGGCAAAGTGTAATTACCTACCTACTTCAAGGGCAAAGTGTTATTAACCCAAAAATTTATAATGTCATGTTAAATGACTTAAATACTAATGCCTTAGCATTATATTTGGATTTTTGTATTTAAATTTTGATAATGATGTGATAATTAGTTAAAAATAATAAATAATAAATTATATAATATTTTGTATAATCCATATCAATATATATCTTGGTCAAAATTTTAAATTTTGTTATTTTATTTTATATTATTTCACATTTGAATGTTTAATTATAATGATAGAACAATTCCTAAATGGGCTGGATGAACCTATTCAAATTGCAATGTCAAATATAATATAATTCGACATTTTATTACATTTTCACTCCTTAATTATTTTGTTACTATATTTTTTCATAATAATAATTTTTATTATAATATTAATTTGTTATTATTTTTTTTTTCCCTATTTCTTTTATACGTATTGAACATCAAAATTAAATACATGAAAAATCAAAATGTAATACTAAGGGTATTTCAGTCATTTAACTTGATATTATAAATTTGTTAAAGGATGAATAATGTGTTTAGGGGGCAAAGTGTAATTACGTACCTAGTTTAGACGGGGGCAAAGTGTTATTAACCCTTTTTTCTTTTATTGCTTTTGGTTGACAATTCCGAACTCGTTGATTGAACAACAGTAAAAGGATACCTACTTTATTAGTAAAAAAGATTCATTTTTCATGCATTTATTCTATGTTTTTGACCTTTCACCTTTTGATTTTCTCATCTCTTTTTCCTAAAATTTTATAAAGGGAGTCACAATGTACTCAAATGGGAATCTAAATTCTAGTGACGACCAGCTCATGGAAGTTGAATATAACGGGATGTAATACTAAGTTTAATATCTAATGAAAAAGTTTAGAACTTCTACGCCGCTGAAATGAATCTTTTGTATGTACTGTTAGAAGAGCTTTTGCTATAACTATATATATATATATATATACTATACGAGAATTCTATAATTATGTTGAGAAAACCATTTTGTTAACTTTAAAATTTGTAAGATATAAATTTTTAAAATACAAAAAATGATTCTTTCAATAGAATTGTAAAATTTTCCTAAACAGGTATATATCTGTGGAGGATATGGAGAAACATAGGTAGTTTCTAATTTCTAACTTTGAATAGGATTTGGCTTTTCTCTATTTCGATTTTATTTTTGTTGTATGAACTCAATTCCATTTCCATCTCAAATTTGTATTACACAACGCGGTATGAGGTATCAAATACATATTTGGCAAAACTCACGCGGAAGTAGTATATAACCTCATTTGTAGATTTTGAAGTATTTGGTGTAGATTAAATCTCGTAAAATATCTAATATAAAAAGAAATAAGAAAAATTTGATGAATCTTAATCTACATTACAACGTTTATTGAGATCGTAGACCGGTCCCTATGTGTATTTTCCTGCATATTTTACACAACGTATAGCAACTTGAGAGAGTCGAAACCACATCCTCCAGCCTGGAAATGCTTCCAGCTTAAGCCCCGAGCCCAGGCTTCGGCTTTGGAACACCATACTTATGTGTCGCCTCTCACACCACTGCATATATAATTCAAGTCCGTTGTACAAAATTCTTTTAAAATATTGTTGTAAATAAAGACGTGAGAATTCTATGACCTTATCTGAAGTTAGCTGTCCGAGTTATGTATGTATCATGAGCGATACGAAAATTGACGAATCAAGAGTTATTCGAGATGTGTATGGCTGATGGCCTTTGGTTATTATTTTGTATTGTTTTATTTAGTTCTGGATTGGACTTATGTATGATCAGCCCCCCTGGAGGAATTAGTTTCCCTAATCTGACATCAATGATCATTCAATTGACATGAATATCAAACTGATTTTATGACAGTTTATGATGTTTTACAATTATATTTATTATGCGATTTTTAATTATATGTTACATGAACGATTCTTATTAAAAATTATTTTTATATCATAAAAAATCCCCTCAACTTAGATCGTATTATTTTTTGATTGAACCTAACCGATCTTTGTTGCTTTCTTTCTCGATAATCCGCAAACTAGCTTGATATTTTTTTTTTCATAAAAAACTGTATCGAATAATTTAGTTTCCTTCATCCAAGAAAAAATTAAATAGTTCTAGTTTCCAAATTTCCATGGTCCGTACGTATTAAGAAAATGATTCTCATGATCTCAACTGACAAGTTAATAACAAGCAAAGTAGCATAGATCTCAAGCTTCCCTGATCGGGGTTGTATTTAAAAGGAAATTATCATGTGTTTGGGTAAGTAATGCACTAGTCCCACACAAATCTCTCAATCTTTTTCCCATGTTTATTCTTATGTACATATTAATTAATTAAGGCCCGAATTGGCACTGTCAATTCGAAAATATTTAGACGTACTCAATTTTTAATTGATACCACTTGTGAATTTTGTGGTGCAATTAAATAATATACAATAGATTATTGATATAAATAAAATTGCATAAAATTTAATTATGATTACAAAGTTTACAAATGAGGTATAAGACCAAGAATTACTATGTGCGCTATGTGCAGTGTGCATGGTCTAATTTTTAAGTGAATCTTAATCTCATTTTTTTATTTTTTTTTTATTTTTTTATTTTTTTGGTAATTGGATGTCGATATTCTTGTATATATGAATTATAAAGAGCTGGCATAGCTTGGCTTCACTTGTCAGCTTGCGTGTGATGGAATTTGTATTGAAATCAAACAAGTTGAAATTGCATTTGATACTATCTTGGACTTCCTCCCCGTCATATCTTCATCTTGACTGCAATTGCAACATGAATTGATCCTCACTGGCCTACTCCACATAGCCTTTTGAGTGTGACTATGCATACTCAATTTTTTCATTAAGAAGGTTGCTATATGTGCACAACTTAGTTATGTAGTTTTTGGCATCTTCATCAAGATGCTCTTAAATTGAAAAAAAAATTAAAGTTCAGCATGGTTTGTGTTTTCTGCAAAAGTTTTTAGAAAAATAATACTGTAGCACTTTTTAAATATGATATATGTACAATGAAATGTAATTGAAGAAGCGTTCGAGGAATATTTCAAAAAAATCCCAACAAAAAAAAAAAAAAATCAACTCCAAAACTAAATACTACTATACCAAAGATGATCGACCGTTACATTTAAAGAAAGTCATCTCAGCCTTTGGGATCAAGAAGAATGCTTTTGTTTCTTTTTGGTCCGGAAAGAGGATATCAGAATATATTGGATCTCGAGTAAGCTAAGAACCATTATATAGCAAGTGTGAAAGAGGTAGAAGAAAAGTAGACCTTTGGGCTGTTTCTCTCGGGCCAGAAGCCAGATACTGAAAGTCTATTCCTTTTAGCCTTAAAATCCAACTTATGGACTAGCAAAAAATTTAATTTGGAGGGAGCCAGTGCATCAGGTCCAAATAATGCATTGTGTGATTTCTGGGCCATTTTCTTTGTGTGGTTTATTTAAAATCGAGATCTTTCTTTGTTTTGGAAGGGGTCGTTGTTTGTGTAATAATGCCACATGGGGTAGCATTAATGACATATTTGATTCTTTTCAAAAATAAAAAATAAATGCACCAAATTTTTTGAAACTTTGGTTGTTTTTTTAATTTTTTTGGCTTAATCTACAATCCGCTCCCCGTAAATAGGGATTAGTTGTAAATTGCCCCTATATTAATTTTATCTACAAATTGCCCCCTTTATTAATTTTATCTACAAATTACCCCAAGGCAAGGGTTAAATTCTCCAAAAAAAAGTGGTAAAATGTCATGATTGCCCTCAAATTTTTAGTTGCACTTTGCCAACTTAAGATTAGGGTGAGTTGCACTTTGGACCCTGACTTATTAATTTGTCATTCAAATCTAATGGTGGTTAATTTTTCTAACTAACTTTATTATATATATATATATATAAAAATTTTACCCTTCATTATTGAGTTCATGAACTATTTTTTCTTTTTTTCTTATTTTATTCAATTTTGTCATTCTCCCAGTTTTTCATCCCTCTCCCTATCCCTCATATTTTGTATATTAAAAATATTTTTTTGTTTATTACAAACACTTTATTTTATTTTCATTTTTATGATAGATTTATTATATGTATTGCTAAGATCCTATTTAATCAATATTACCAATTTTTAATTTAGTTTAAAATGTATTCTTTTATATAAGTATTTGATGCTAGTAATTGATAATTATAAATTTTTCTTTTGCTAAAATTCTTCTCTTAATACATGAAAGGGAAATAACTAAATTTTTTTTATGAATTTTAAATTGATGCTCTCTCTCTCTATATATATATATATATAAAAGATAATATGAGTAATTGGGATGATCAACCTAAGTTTATATAAAATATATTGATTATATTTGAAAGTAACATATTTAAACACAAAGCGATAAATTAATTATTAATAATACAAAAGTAAAGTAAAAAAATTCATAAAAGAATGTGACAAAATAAATAAAATTCTTTATTTTAGATATAATTAACGAAACAAGTATGTGATGGCAATGTCAATAAATTTAGATTTTTTTTTGAGTTTTGGATTTAGGTTTTTTCAGGTTTATAATTTAGAGTTTAGGAATTTATAATTAAATAACAATAAGTTATAGTAGTACAAAACAAAAGCCAGCACACAAAATACTAGAAGAATTTAACCTCATGACATGCAAAACCCAGACTCCATTACTATTTTGTACTTCTTCTTTTTTTTTTTTATAATTATTTTCTTAACATTCTCAAATCTTAATCGAATGTCATCGAATTGATCTTCTAGGCAAGTAGAATGCAAATATAATAATAAGTAAATAAGAAAACAACTCAAACACGAACGAATGGAAGGAAACATTGGCTAGTTTGAATGATCCAATTTTGCTTCATATCTTCAAAGCTCAACCAAATCCAACATATTTCATACCAAAATTATCCTTGGATGGCGGATCCATCCTTTGGCTAGTGGATAAGTGAGGCACGTTTGTGGGGCACGAGCCTCCACTAACCAAAGGAAAGAGGAGGCTTTACCTATATTATAATTTTATAATTTTTTTTTTTTTGGCTTTTACCTATTAATATAGAGTGTGCCTCCACTGACCATAGGAAAATGTTCGTTTTAGTTGTTTCGTTTTGCCAAAAAAAAAAAAATCCCTATTGTTACCACTAATTTGTAGAAAACCAATATGGGAATTGTAGTCCACTAGTAGATTTTTATTATTATTATTTATTTATACAAAGAAGTTCATACTTCAATGAAATTAATTATTAGGCATTAACAATTCCTTATATCCTCTTATGTTATTTATTAAATACATATATTTGGTGATGCCATTTTGAAAAACACCTAGTTATAAAATTTATAAAACACTTAAATCCAACTACTAACTAAATGACATCCCGCAAGTATACAGTTGTCAACTAATAGTAAAGGGACGTAGGGATCGAATCTACAAGGATTAGTTGGTGACTACCAATTATTTAGTTAGATTATTAAACTAAAACTAGAATTTAAGAGACTAATAATGCAATTTAAAGACTAACTAGAAAAGCAATTTAAAAGTGAGCATTAAATTAAAGAAAGCATTTTCAAGAACGCATGTAAAAGGAAGTATTTTTAGAGAGAGAAAGCAAGTAAAAAGGAAAAGCATTTTAATGAAGCGATTAGAATACTAATCTAGACCTACTAATTATCATTAAGAAAGTATTTTTAGAGAAAATCCATAAATTAATTTAACAATTACACCAAAAATTCAAGTAAAGAAAGCAACTAAATGGAAAGTCCATAAAATAATCTATCCCAATTAGCTAATCTAAGGTACAATTTAACACTAAAAAAATATTTTTAAAGGAGCATTCAAGAAACCATGTAAAAAAAGAGTATTTAAGAAAATATTTAAATTTACTATCTACAAACTACTACTAAGAGAGCATATTTAAAAAAGGGCAACAAGCTAATCTATCACTTAATCTAAGAAAGTACAAGTAAATAAAGTAATTAAAATAAACTACACTAAATTAAGACAAAGCAAATGATATTAAACACAAACTAAAGAGAACTTGCAATAGGGGTCTTTAATCTACAACTAGAAGTTTTGAAACTACACTAAACTATATCTAATTTAAGAAAATCCTGCCTAAATGGGGAGAAAAATGAAGAACTAAAACTAGCCTTTACGTATTTCGACTCTACTTCTACCCTACTTTTTCACTACTTAGCCTCCAAAGAGACTTAAGAGACGTATTTATAATGCTACAGTTGGGAGAAAGACGATTTTGCCCCTCAAAAATATTAACCTCGGTCAATGAGCTCGGTCAAAATTCTATTAGCCATTTTTCTAATTTTTCTTCTTCGAAATTTTGACCATGGTAACCAAACTTCGATGTTTTTCTCAACAATTGGCTAAAACTTCATCATTCAATTATAGTTTGATTTGGTTTGTTTCTAATCCGATTGCCATACCATTTTTTCTGATCAAACCTTGCAAAGAAATACACTCTATTAATTATAAAAAAAATACTAAAATAATATTAAAAATACTAAATTAACAAAACTACTATATTTTAGAACATAAACTCAAAAATTTGTAAAAACAACACTTAAACCCTAAAAATATTCAAAATTAGGGCAAAAAAATCTAAATTTTGGATACATATAATTCTAGTTTCTTAGCGTTATCATTTGGTGAATTTTATAATCCCGTTAGGGTATCATACTGTTATATATATATATATATATTAAAATTGTATTATACAAACATTTAAAGCACATGATGTCGTGCTGTGCAAGCATTTAAAGCATAATGGTATGGTATCCTAATTGGCCATTAAAATTTTCTCATAACTATTATTTTCTATTATTTCCTTACATACATATTTTATTATCAATTAAAATTTACAAAATTAAAAGAAAAATTGTTATTTGTGCCCCACTCAAATTTTATGTTGTATTCACCCAGTCTAGATCTAGTAGAATGCAAATATAGTGAAATATAAATTTAAAAAAAAGAAGAATAATGTTGAATTAATGGAAACCTGAAAACTATTCGATTAACCAAGGTTTGCTTACGTTGAAAGCGACCTTAAAGTTGCTTTCCCCAAAATCGACATAGCATGTCACGTCTAAAGAGCGAGACCATCCCATTTTCAGAAACAATAAAAAATTCTTCATAAATTGAGAAGGAATTTGGATAATTCCTTCACAAACTTAGAAATCACCCATTTAAAATCCGATATCTTGGGAAAATGGGCGATCATCTCTTCAACCATCTATTTTAAGTCTTTAACATCAAGAATTTCCTGTGGTTCTTAATTTTTTTTTTTTTTTTAAAAAAACCTACCTCTCTCCTTACCTTTAATGATGTGAACCATGATTAATAAGTCATAGGAGAAGTGTCTTACCACCTAAAAAAAAAAAAACCTGCCTCTCTCCTTACCTTTAATGATGTGAACCATGATTAATAAGTCATAGGAGAAGTGTCTTACCACCTAAATTATACTTAATTGTCATCTGGTTCTTAGTTCTTACTTAACAAAAAAAGGCTAAATTCTTGCAGTAGAGTACAAAAGTATAATGTTACTCTCCCGTCTTACTCATTTTTATCAAATTTACTTTTTTAATAAACTGATCTATTTTGTAATTAATGATTCATATAGACTAATTTTAATTTTGATGAAATATTTTGAACAAATATAAATTTATACTATCACTTATTACTTCATAAAACATAAAAAAAATTAACAAATCTAAATAAGATTCAGCTTAAAAAATTTGACACATTGACCAGGAAAAATCAACAATAATAAAATAAGTGAAATGCAGGAAATACAAAACCACTAACAAATTTATTCGGTTAACCTATTTTTTCTTCAGTTTAGCCGATTAATCACAATTTTTATTATTTATTTTTGGGTTAATTTACACTTTAAACCACTAAACTCACACCCCAGTTGTACTTTGCCTCCTTAACTCAAATAGTATGCATTTTACCACTAATGATATATCCCATAATATAAGCATATATAAAAAATTGATGTGGGAATTTGTGTTGATAAAAATTCCCTCAAAAAAATTGTGAACAAATTAATTATTCTCTATTTATTTCATTTTTATTTGATTCCATATATTCTAAGGGAAAATTTTTACAACTACTTTAGTAGATTAAATATCTTTTATTTAAAAAACTTTGTCATTTAACAATTAATTATATAATCGACAACGATATTTTTTGATAAAATGTATTTAATAAAATACATTTTTCTCAGTAAATTTATATTTAACATGTTTAGCTTCTATGAAATGAAAATAAATAGAAAAAACGTGTCAAATTTCTCCTTTTTGTACTTAGTTTTCTAAATAAAGAAAACAATGTATAAGTTGATTAAGGAAAATGTGATAATGCATGAAATTATCTATAGTCATAAAATAAAAAATAAAAAGAATATATGGAATAATAAAAAAATGAAATAAGAGAAAGTAACTTTATCCACAATTTTTATAAAGTATTTTTGTCAAAACAAATGTTTAAAGCATTTTTTTTATAATGTTTTACGGCTTGGAATCTTTCAAAGAGGGTAAGTTGTATATTATTGGGTTCATGGGCAAAGTACAACTGAGTCGTAGATTCAAGGCTAAAGTGTAATTAACCCTTTAATTTTTAATACAGATTTTACCTAGCAGCTAGTCCAATACAAAGGACCCAATACGCACTACTTCCTAGACTCTACAGCCGTGAACATATCAAGACAATTAGTAAAAAGGTAGCCGTTATTGCCACAGCAATTTTACTTCGATTGACAACATTGTCCTCTAATTGTCAACACGTTTACATTCCTATTTTTTTCCTACGGACCCACACTTTTGTTAACGTTTTATTGTATCAACCTCTCCCTTTCCCGTCATCAGTATCCCAAATTGAGCTTCTAGACACAGGCAATTATGAGAGGATTCAGACAAAAAGGATGGTGTGTGACTAGTGACTACAACCAACATCGATTTTTAGTGTATTGGGTGGCTTTCTTAGCAAATAACCAACACCCCTGACCCATGGAAGACGGGCTTGGGCTGGACGATGTCGAGATCCACAGTGAAAGTAGAGGAGACAAGAAGGTTGTCCGCCCTTTAGATCCTGAAAAATCGCCCGTCAAATGAACAAAGATAAATACAAAATTACCTACTATTGATCTTTAAAGTAAAGAGGTGAAGGAAGGTGAGTAGATGGGAAGGTAAGGGATCCGAGGATGATGGGGGAAATCTTTGCGGCGGACCTAGTGAAGAGTTGGGAAAACTTAGCCTTTCGCTCAAGGAGGGTAGTTTTGCCTTTTAGAAGAAGTTGCTCTGGCTGAAAATTTAGTGCTTTGGCAATAACATCGGCCCAGTAAAAAGAGGATAACAATTTAGATATCTGAAAAATGTTTCCATAGATTAAATGCCAACAAAACTTACTAACACCTAAAATCTCAATAAAGTCCAGGCCCTGGCCTTGCAAGTTAGAAGCCACAATATAAAACTTAAGCAACCACAAATACAATACTATAGCAAACTAGCAATTCAAATTCGAAAGTTTGTTAAGCAACTCATTAGCTAAAAGATTAATCTTTCACACACCGTCCCATCACTTTAATCAATAGAACAAGTAATGGCTTGGGGATGGATATGTATAGGAGTACAAGTCACTTTCTTAGGATTCCAACAAACCCATACTTTACTAACTTGCCCATCTACTACATTATGTACAAAATTTTCTAGATCCAGCGAGGGAAACACTAACCAAAAATTTTATCAACATTTTCAAATTTGATCTTATTTTCCGCTATACAAAAAATATCAACACTAGTACTACATGAAACTTTTTTATTTCTAATTGTTTAATAGTGTCAATTAACCCTCTAATATTCCACATAAAATCTTCGTAGAATATCTGGGAAAAAATTTTAGTATCTGTCTTCTTTCTTTGTCTCTCTGTCCACTTTCTTTACTGTGCATTTTGGCTTTTGCACTTCGTCCATAGGATTTTCCAAGATACTAAAAGGATTCATATTAGAGTCAAGAACAAGACCCTTACTATCAATTGGGAAAATAGTTATAGCCTGAACCTGGTGCTCTATAGAATCTGCCTCTTGAAGTTGTTTGGCCTCAGCTTTCTAAATAGTTTTCCTATCAGATTCCACAACTTCTAGTGTTGAGCAAGGTTGAGTACTAGCAATTTGAGTACAATCTTGAGTAGGTACTAATAGGACCCATTTAGAAGTCATCTATACCTAGGCGTCAAAGGGCATTTTTGTAGGGAATGACCAAACTTCAGACATTTTGTACATCTTGTAGGTACCCATTCATATTTAACAGTTTGGCTTACAGCAACTCATTTTTCATTTCCAAATGGGATAGTAGTAGGCATTTCAGAATCCCCTATAAACTCAATACAGATCCGTGCATAGGATACTCTGCTTTGTTTAGCAGTTGGCCTATCTGTGAACAAGGACTTGCCCATATAACTAGCAAGTTTGCTGAGGCTAGTAGTGGTATAGTAATGGAGTTTCAGACTGGGCAGCCTTATCCAAACAGGGATAGACTCAAGATCCTCTTTATTTAGGCTTAATTCGAGAGACCAAGGTTTCAAGAACAACATTTGACAACCAAGGGGCCATGGAGATTGTTCAAGAACTTGGTTCTTCGCTTTTTTAGTCTCAAACTTGAAGACAAAAATCCCATTCTTAAGAGAGATTAGCTCCACACTCTCAAACTCCTTTCAACAATTATCAACAAATTCCACTCCGAATAACAAAGTATGGTATAGGGGAACCCAAAGAAAACCCTGCAACAACTTTCTTCATTTTATCCATACCTGCAGCTACGCCATTAGCAATGACTGTCACAATCAGACAATGATTGCAAAGAGAAGGCTGGAAATACTACAATTCCAAACCTCTATGAAAGTATTGACCATTTTTCACTACCTGAGATCAGGACTTCACCCCCTCTATTATCTAGCCCCATAGTGGAATTCAACTGCTCACCCAAAAAAGAAAAAGGAGGAAAATTAGCCAAGTTGGGAAGTTTCCCATGCCAAATTTGAGAGGAATCAAGTCCTACAATTGGATGTGAGAATTAATTGGGGAGAAACATGCAAAGAACTTGCCATTTCAAAAGAGGAAATAGAAAAAGGGGAAAAGAACAAAACAAATAAGGGTTTGAAATTGAAAAGGAAAAAAGAAATCAAAGCTCACCTTGTCAGGTTAAAGAAATTAATAGATCTGGTAGAAATAAGGTTGCTGATATAATATAGAATTCCTCTTTGGAATCATTTAAAGTACATAAAACCTCTGATTCACACTCCTTGGACTATTTTTGGTGATTTTAATATCATCAGAAAAGTTACTAAGAGACTAGGAAGTTCTGATTGCGACTATGGGGCTATGGAGTATTTCAATTTCTGTTTTAAAGTTGATTGATGTTGAAGAGTATAGGATTTTTCTATACCTGGTGTAATAATAAAGGTGCTGATAATAGAATTTATAGTGAGATTAACAGGATGTTTGTGAATGACGGCTGGTTTCTAGATTTCCTTTAACTGATATAGAATTTATGGCTCCCGAAATTTATGATCATACTCCTACTTGTATTAAAGTGAAGGAGGGCATAAATTTGGGGCCTAAACCCTTCAAATTCCAGAAATTTTGGATGAAGCATCCAAATTTTGAGGCTAAGCATGGAAGAAAGATTGTTTGGGAAATCCAGCAGAAGTTTGTAATTTGCAGCAAGTTGAAAGAATTGAAAGTTGGACTTGAGGAGCTGAATAATAAATACTTTAGTAGCATTACAAATAGAGTACTCCAAAAGAAAGAACAATTGACTCTAGATCAAAAAGCATTACAAATAGATCCCTTTGATCAGGCAAGAAAAGGATTTAATTTTAGAATATGCTTATCTATTGAAAAATGAAGAAGATTTCTTTAAATCAAAATCTAGAATAAATTGGCTTAAGGCTGGAGATAGGAACACAAGGTTTTTTCACAAGATGGTCACTACTCATGTTGCCAAGAACAGAATGCTTGCTCTTTAAGATGATAATAGAGATATGGTTACAGCCTATGAACAGGTAAAATCAATTGCAATAAATTTCTATCAATTCCTATTAAACAATTAGCATATAACTCTAAGAAGATTATACAAAGAAATCAGTTGGTAATTCATATAGCAGACTTATAGAGGAACATTGCTATGAACTGCAAAAGCCAGTTACTGTTGATGAAATAAAACAAACTATTTTTAGCATGACGGATGGGAAAGCCCCAGTCAGAAGACTTGATCGGTTTACAATTGAATTTTTAAGTGGAAACTGGAATGCTATAGGTTCTGATGTTATTGAAGCCTTGCAATTTTGTTTTCTAAATGAGTATATCTATTTCTCCCTCATAGTACTATACTTACTTTGGTGCCTAAAGTTGAAAACCCAAAAAATATGAAGGATTTCAGACCCATAGCATGTTGTAATGTTCTTTATAAGGTTTACTCCTCTATTATTACTGACAGGATGAAGACAGTACTGATACCTTTATTGATCAGCAGCTCACAGATTGCTTTTGTAGAAGGTAGGAGTATTATTGAAAATGTTCTTCTTATGCATGTACTTGTTAGAAAACTACCACAGGAGGGAGGGAAAGGTAGAGCTGTACTCAAAATAGACATTATGAAAGCTTATGATACTCTAAATTGGGACTTCTTATTCGTTGTTATGAAGAGTATGGGATTTCCTATGAAGTTTATGGCTTGGATTTAGAATTGTGTCACTACAGCCAAGTTCTTTTTCCAAAATATGATTGGCTCACTTATTGGCTATTTCTCAAACGAAATAGGTTTTTGGCAAGGAAATCTTATATCTCCTTACCTATTCTGTGAAACCCAGTATTTTAATAGCCTTGTTCTTTGATTTTAATTGGTTTAAAATATTTTTCATATTATTTTTAGTCATAAAGTACTTCAACTTATTCGTTTTTCAATTCGGCAAATTTTTCGATTTACGCGATTTCGGCGGGTAAACGGGTCAAAAGTTGGACTAAGTGTAATTAGTGCATTGTGGTGTGTGAGTGTTGTTTGATGGCTGATTTAAAATGTTAATTTAGTAGCAAAAATTAGTTTTTGGGTTAAATAGTCAACTTGGAGACTATTTGGTCAATGGGGAACTATTTGGGTCAACTTTGGAAGTTTTTTTAAGTCTTCTTCTTGTTGTTTCTTCCTCATTTCTTCCCAGCAGCAGCCGACTCCTCTTCCTCCATTTTCCCCAAAAAATTTTCTTGGATTTCAAGTAGAAATCACTCTGGAAGGTAAGATTTTATGTATTTTAGCATTTATGGCTTATGGGTTTTATGATCCAAGCTTTAATTTCAAGTTTTGTAGGATTCTTTATGGCTGAAAATAAACCCTCTTTGCAGCCTTGTAAGTTATGATTTATGTATGTTATGGGTTGTTTTTAGTGTTTTGGAGGTTGGGAAGTGATTGGGGTTGATTTTTAACAACTTTCCATGGTTAGATTACAAATTTTAAGATTATGAGTTAGGGTTTTATCTTCCATATGTGGCCTAGAGTGTTATGCTATGAATGCTTATGTCTATGCACATAATGATGTTTTAGGAGTGTTTTAAGGTTAGTTTGGATAGGAATTGAGACTTGAAACCAAGTGGAATTGATTTCCCTTCATTTTGTAAGTAAGCGGAAGTTTGGCGCAACTAGGATAATTTGGATAATTGGTTATGTTTAAAGGGTCTTTAATGATCTTTTGATGGTTTTAGGTGTTTTCCATTGTTGTGGACCGTAGATTGTCCGCTTCTTTCCGTTTATGGATTTTGTTGGTTGAATATGTTGTTTTGAGTTGGGTTGTAACCAAGGTCCCTTGAATACCTTGGAAATGGATTTTGTTGGTTGGTTGAATATGTTGTTTTGAGTTGGGTTGTAACTGAAGGTTTAGCATTTCTAATACGAATTCGTCAAAAACACATGTTACCCACCTATCAAAGCAAAAACTGCACAATATCACTGAACGCGATATGCCGGCGGTAGGTGGCGTGGTACCTAAAACAGATATGATATGTTTGCAAACTTTTTTGATATGAAACCATTTTATGAGGATTTTGGCTCATAGGTGACCTAGGTATATAATTTTGGATGTGTTTGGAAATGTTTGATTTGTGGAGAACCGGTTCTATAGTCATCCATGGGACGCCATGGTGACAATGCGTACTTGGATTTGTTCGCTATGCTTTAGCATACTATGTTTTGAAATGATTGGATCTTTTTGACTATGTTTTGGACATGCCGACGTTTAAATGACATGATACATTTTAGAAACTACTTATGATTATGGTTTATTGACTTTTAAATGGCATTCTCTGTCTCTTAGAAACACATCGTGACTATGGTTTTCACAAATGTTATTATCTTTATGTTTCCTTTTTATCGCAAATGCTTGGCCCCATTTGAAGAGCTTTTATGATATCCACTGAGCTAGTTATGCTCACCCCACGTGATTTATAATTTTTCAGATTAGGTGCTCGTTTTTTACTCTCCACCGCGTTAGCAACTTTTAGATTTTCTCCAAATTTCACATTACTGGTAGGACTCTGCGGATAATCTTCCAAGCTTCTCTTTTGTTTGGAGAGGGGTAGTGTATTAGATAGGTTTTGTATTGATGAACTTTGTTTTTGTTGTAACATCTTTTGTACTAAGAAGAAATTTTGTAATCTCGTATTTTTGTGTAAAAATGAAATATTCGGTTTTATAGTTAAGAAATGGTTTGATGATTCTATTACATTGCGGTTAAGTTTGTTGCTCTGTTCGTTTGTGCCTTGCGCTTTGGACCGGTGTGCCATTAGCGCGGCGTGTTACGGTCCCATTTTTGGGGCGTGACATATTCCTTATAGCTAAGGAGGCTTCACTCAACTCCTGAAGTTCAATATTAATGAAGATGGTTATGACTATAACCCTAAATGTGCATATTTGAAACTTTCCCATGTGAGCTTCACTGATGATCTATTTCTCATTATTGTTGCAACTCATAAATCCTTTCATGTGATCCACAAGACACCTCAGGAAGTTGCTGGTATATCTTGTTTAAAGCTCAGTCACAAAAAATGTCAAGTGTTTTTCTCTGGGGTTAGTGAGGAAATGGAAAATTAGCATTATGATATTATTCATATGTCAAAAGGTGTTCTTCCTGTTTGGTAACTCGGAGTTCCACTCATGATTCCCTCTAGGCTTAAATAGAAAGATTGCTCTCCAATCTTTGCAAAAATTCAGAAGAAGATTCAAAACTAGGCAGCAAAGAAACTAAGTTATGGTGGGAGAATTCAATTGATAAAATTTGTTTTGAATGGTATTCAAGCTTACCGGGCCAGTGCATTTATCCTGCCTAGAGCTGTTATAAACAGAATCCATAGTTTGCTTGGTTCCTTCTTGTGGTTTGGGGAAGCTAGGTCCCATTATCATGCAAAAGTTAGTTGGCGAGATGTTTTCCAACCTTATGATGAGGGTGGACTGGGTTTTTATGATTTGCTTTTAAGGAACTAATATTTAATTTCGAAACAGATTTGGAATATATATTGCAAAAAATGACTCTTTAGAGACCAAATAGGCACATTCAATCAACCTCAAAAATATTTCCTTTTGGGAGAGCTCCTTGCCTGCAGATCGTACTTTGGCATGGAGGAAAATCCTAAAGCTGAGAAATCTAACTCAACCGTATATCAAGACGTAGGTTATTGGAATTGGGGAGCAAACTAGTTTCTGGTTTTATTGGCAGTACCCAATTGGCTCCCCAGTGAGTACTTTTTAAGGTGTTTTGGTGTGCCCCATTCTAATCCAGTTAGCGGCTGCATCTGTGAAGGAAAGTGGAAATGGCCTCAAGGGAGAAAGTTGATTGTTGATAAGAGCTATTGAAGCAGCAAACCCTTTTATCCTTTTTGCCTATTCTTGATGTGCTTGATCAAACAGTATGACAAGGTTATGGACTTGGTAATTTTTCTATTCAAAAAGCTATAAAGACCCTCACGCCTCACAAACCAAAGGTGGACTGGTACCATTTAGTGTGGAGTAAAGTTGTTGTGTTTAGATTTTCTGTAATATTATGGCTTTTGTGTAAAGGTAGACTCCCAACTAAAGATAGGTTGAGGAAATGGGGATTACAAGTAATTACAGAATGTGTCCTGTGTGCAGTTGAAGAAGAAAGTATAAATCATCTCTTTTTCGATTGTGCTATTCATATCCAAACTAGTACGGTAGAAAATCCTTCATTTATGCCCGACTTCCAGAAGGATTTCCGGTTAGTCAGATAAACTATGTTGGCTGACTGCATATTGGAGATCTGCTTCCTTTGCAATCAACTCAAGAAATCCATAATTGTTTACTAGATCTGGAGAGCAAGAAGTAGGTCCATTTTTCAGCATACTCTTGTCTCAGTTGTGAAGCTTATGGAGGAAATTGTGGTGACTGTTAAATAGGTCACTGTATCATGGAGGAAAAAAGTGCAGAAAACAAAGATCAACATGTTTTGATAATTTTTTATGTATTCTCTGATTTTGTATCATTCTTATGAACAGGTTATGACCTGGTGTAAATTTTGAGGCTGGACCTCTCGTACAAGCTTTCTTGACACATCTATTAAAAAATCTCAATTTTACTTATAAAATCTTTCATATATTATTGGTATAAAAAATTTTAGATTGAGGAAATATTAGTTAATCGGTTAGTGAAAATCAATAACCAATATCCAAAGCAAACATTCAATTATTTTATTTGATTCTACTTCTATTTACCCGATAAACTAATAACTGAATATTGAGGTTGATTTTTCGGTCAAATCGAAGTGTGAACAACCTGTGAGGTGACATTCTACATTGCTTTCAAAATTTCCATGGGTCTATTGGGTTTGATATTTCTCATAATTTTCTTTTGGCCCAAACGCAATAAAATTTTTTATTGTGTAAAATACTTTTAAATTTTTCCCTCTGGTTGAAAATAATTTATGTTATTTTCTGAATAATTCAAAATACTTTTATAATTTCAATTGATAGATTTATTTTTGTTTCAATTATTGTACATTTATTTTCTTCTCATTATGGGTTCCATAGTTGTATACCTATCATCATGCATAATTTATAACTACATTGTATTATAATCTAATTTTAAATAAAGTCAAACTTTAGTTTACCATAATCACTCACGAAGTATTTATTACAATTCGTATAATTTTTTTTAATTCATATAGATAAAATAAAAAATTAAAAACATCTAAAATTTATTTTTCAAAAGATTTTTATTTTGTAATGTAAATACCGGAAAATTATATAGAAAATGATATTTTTCATGTAAAATATTTTTCAAGAAAAAAATTTTCCTGAAAAAAGTATTTTACCTATCAAATATACCACGAGTACTAAATTGGTCAATCTCTAGGTGATGGATGGACAAGGATCCATTCGATTCTATTTAGGATTACTCCATTTACCCTTTAAGATAAAATTTTAAAATATATTTAAAAATCAAAATTTTTCATAATTTAATTATATTTTATATAAATTCCATGCATAAAGTCAGAAGAAAGTAATAACTTTTAACCGTTTGATTAAGCAATTTTAATTTTCATCAAGATTTGAAAATCATGTACCGTTGAAAAGTGATACATAATTTAATGGTAAATTTTTGTTCGAATTAATTGAATTTTGAATATGATAATCTATTCGATAAGATAAAACTATAGAAAATGACTAAAAACTTTGTATCCCTCACATTTACAAAATATCTTTTTTACATTCCTCACGTTTTAAACAATGCAAATTCACCCCTCACATTTTTAAAACATATGAATTTCTTCCCTCACATTTAAAAATGTACCTATTTCATCCATTACATTTTTTCAATGTACCAATTTGATCCCTTATGTTTTTCACATATACTAATTTCGTCTTGATTCTTTTTTTGGTGTAAAGTTATTGTTACTAAAAATTACTAAAAAATAGTAAATTCGTCAAAAAAGCGATAAAACTCCCTTTCATGTGCGAATTATTGGTAAAAATCTAAATTATAAATCTAAATTATAAATCTATCGTAGAGTGTATAGACATTTAAAAACCTAATTAACTAAAGAAATTAACAAAAAAAAATGCCGAATTAGATGACCCAAAAATTAAAAAAAAAAGACCTTACTTCAAACATTTCAATATATAGTTATAGTTGTAATTAAATAACATAAATATGTGAGTGTGAGCAAGCTATTTAGACAAATTCTCTTTAGACAAAAAATCAAAATTTTGATGATTACCACCCATAAATCTGATTGAGATTTGTTATTGGATGAGATTGGTACATTTTAAAAATGTGAGGGATAAATTTGCATCGTTTTGAATGTAGGAGACGAAAAAAAAGATGTTTCATAAAAATGAGGGACAAAATTAAAAAATGTGAAGGACGAATTTGTATTATTCAAAATGTGAGGGTTGAAAAAGAGACTTTTTTTTCTTGGGATGCATTTGATCATTTTCCTATAAAGCTAAGCGTGTTTTTATATTATTTTTTAAAATTTTTATTATGGTAAATGAATAAAGAAATAATGGAAAGAAATTAATAAGATGTAAATCCATAGTGGATTAGATTGGCCAGCGGACGCAAATAGAAGACTAAAATTGGAGTAAGAGTCTAAGACCATAAAGTACCAAACTGTACCTTTACCTGATGTAATTAACTCTAACAAAAGGGAAAACAAAAATCAAAGTGAAAGAGAGGAAAAAAAAAATACTAAATTAAGAGTTCCAACGAACATATCCCCCGTCCCCTAAAAAAAAAAAAATGGAGGAACGGAGGGAAAAAAAAGAGAGAAAAAAACAGAACCATATATATAGAGGTAAATGTTTTTCTGTGATGCAAGTGAAAAGCACAGCAGAGACTGGTCCTTGTTTAGAAAAGGGAAGGGATAATGTTGATAACAGAAGTTTCATCTCTAACCTTCAATCTCAATCTCATTGTATCCCCAAACAACATTTTCCAAAACCCAATTCCTATTTCTATAGTAATTGTTATACTGCAAAAGATCAGAAGAAGAAGAAGAACAGTTACGCTCTTCCAATATGCAGAGCTGCTCTTACTGTTCCAGCAAAACCCATCACCCGTAACAAATCATCATCTTCAAGGTACTTTTATTTTTCCAGTTTCTGAGTTGTTCTATTGTTTCAAGATCAAGTTTTTAGCTTTCCTGCAAATGGGTTCTTTTGATTATCTTCCACTTCCATTATTCCATAAAATTGAATTGGGCTGGGCAAGAATTTCTTATTTTTGAATATTTTTTTGTGTGTGGTTTTTCTTAATTATACCACAGTTTATCTTTTGTGGATTAGTTTGTTTTCTGTGTAGAATACTTGTTTTGCGTTTGAAAGCAGCTTGCTTTACAATTTTAAGTTGCTGATATGTGTAGTTGCAGCATTCTATTGTTGCTGAAAATGAGCAAAATTTAATCTTTCCCTATTTCAAGGTAGAATATGGATTTTGGATAGGAAATTGTTGAAGCCAAAGGGGCTATTTTGAAGTTGGAATGCTTAATGACATTTTAGCAATCTTAAGTTCTTGACTTTCAGTTAGTCTTTTGTATGTATTTTATGATTGGAGGGTTGTAAAGAGTGTGCAAACTTTGCACTGAGTATCTAATTCGAGTAAGTATTAATGTCACCTTCAATAAGCCATTCGATTTAGCGTGAAAATGGATGATCATTGAGTTGGAAGTTTGGTAATTTGTTAGTAAGTTACTGCACCAGAAAAGGCGATCCATTATAACTAGCAGTGGAGAGATTTTGCATGTAAGTTCTTAATGAAGGTGGGAAGTTGATGGAAGAAACTAGGTATAGTGATGCAAAGATTTTTGGAAACCTCGAAGATGCAAAATGTTTGTAAGAAAGAAGTGGACATGTTGCGCCTTAATGACTCAAATCTTGAATGTTCTCTTGAAGACAACGACAGTAGTTTATTTGTAGAGTGCTTGGCAGGCAGCGGGTAAGTTTCTGGCATCTGACATTTGAAGAGTACTCATCCTTTAAATGGGCAGTGTTCTCCACCAGTAGAATTAGTTTGTGGGAAACTAGAATGCCCAGATATAGTAATGGGACTGAGTGTAAAATGTATGGGGTATATCTGGTGAAAGATGATTCCAGGGTGAAGTAAGCTTATTTTTCATAACAAAAAATTTTCAGTTTTTCTTGGATTAGTATACTTATTTAAAAAAGTGGTATCTCTCTCTGTTTTTCTGTCATATATTTGTTGCATAGATAACTCATGTGTTGAACCATTGCTGTTTATGTAAATATCTAACTTTGGACTTAGTAGTTTTGTCATTTGATTAACTGGTAAGGAAATCATCTTGATGTTTGTGTGCGAGGTTTTTTTAGCATATGTTTCATTTGGCATTGCGTGGGCAGTTTGGTAAGTTGATGGTTAGGACTTAGGAGAAAAGTAGACTAAATTTGAATTTGCACAACTAGAGTTTCAAAGTGTTATATAACATATCTAAGCCAAATTTCGTTAAGGTTCTATTTTGGGTAGTTAAATTACTTATGCAGTCAACATATACGGTACTTAATCTGATGTATATTATTTATGTCTTATTTGGACGCTTTTCAATATGTTAAATTTTATATGATTTGTGATTTCTGATTCTAATTCCAGCCTTTAGGCAATCAGAAGGGGAAGTGTTCACTGTTTATTGGGGTAGCATACATGCATAAGGCTATTCATTAAAGTACAGTGGGGCAGATAATGAATATCAGGACAAAAAAGTTTCTAATACCACCAGAAAAATCTATGGGAAAACCTTTTGAGGGAATCCAAAAATACTAATGTCTCCGTAAAATGAGGGGAAGAATCAAGGAGGCATCTGTATTTTGGTTTGGATGTTTGACCGGAACTGATTGCCAATCATTCTATGCATAGAACATAGCCCATTTAGCTTCCGCTTCTCCTCTTCTAAGTCATTACTTTTAGTCCTTTTCTCCAGGTCCAGAATTCTATTTCTGGTCTCTCCTTTCCAATGGATGATATTTTCACTGAAGATTCTACTTAAGTATGTGGAATAGGAGAAAATACGGATGTTCAAAAGAGCATCATTCTGCTATTTAATATCTTAGACGACTTCTCTATGGATGATCATGTGATTGTTACTTGAGAAAATCCCCAAAAAAGTATTTTGCTTAACATTGTCCTCAGGCTCTATTTTTTGACTGTTGTTGCTTCCAGTTACGTCCTTTCAAGTCTTATCCCTGATTGGTAAAACAGTTTGAGATACTTAAAACATCTTCTCCTTGATATGTTTTGAGAGCAGTGTTAAGATCTTTGCATTGTTCTTGATTGGATATGCTCTTGCTGATGGTATGTTTTTCTAATAACAGCTGTGACCTTTCCGCATTTGATCCATTAGGCATTAATTCAGATAGATTATCAGATCTATATGCTGCTTGGGATAGTGTCTTGGGCTTCCTTTCTCAAACATTTGAGAGTGCTTCAAGTACCAGGAAGGATAGAGCTTCACCTAAAGGGGTGGCAGGTTTGTTCATAGCTAATAAATCTGGCATGCAATATCATCATGTTTAAATCACACCTGCAGCTCTTTGCCCATGATTAGGGTTCTTTAACATTGCCAGCTGCAATTGAAGACACAAGCATCGACTTAGGAGATTTCTTCAAAGGCCCATTGCCAGGCAAATTTCTTAAACTCTTGGGATTTTTGGCCCTGTCAAGGCTTGGAATTTATATTCCTCTTGGTGGAGTTAATCAGGAGGCTTTTGTTGGCAACTTGGACCAAAATAGCTTCTTGTGGAGCACTTTGGATTCATTTTCTGGAGGAGGCATTGGTCGTCTTGGAATTTGCTCTCTTGGAATTGTGCCCTTTATCAATGCACAAATTGTGTTTCAGCTTCTCACTCAGATATATCCCAAGTTACAAGAACTCCAAAAAAGAGAAGGTGAAGCAGGAAGAAAGAAAATTCAACAGTATACTCGTTACGCTTCAGTTGGATTCGCCATAGTACAGGTAATGAACATCCCAAAGGCCTTACTTGTAGCTTCAGATCCTCCTCTTTGCTTCTGCACATGTACCTCCATTTCATATGGATCTCTGTCCGGTTCCGTACTTTTGAGGAAAGTGTTGTTTGCTTTTCGTTCAAGCCAATATAAAATGTGTAGAATTGACCATAAACCCTACAACTAGGGTATATTAGTATTTGTTTATTGTTTTTCAAATTGCACACAGTGATCCAACTGCACATAGATTCTACTAATGTAACACAATACACATTATCTTTTCTCATACATTGTTTTGGGTCAGGCAATTGGGCAAGTACTATTTCTTCGCCCTTATGTCAATGACTTCAGCACTCAATGGGTTCTTTCTTCTGTTATATTGCTGACTCTTGGCTCAGTGTTTACAACATACATTGGAGAACGGATCACCGATTTAAAACTTGGAAATGGTACATCTCTTTTAATCTTCACAAATATCATCTCTTACCTGCCAGCATCATTTGGAAGGACAGTTGCACAAGCATATCAGGAAGGTAATTATCTAGGTCTTGTTGCCATCATCATTTCCTTCTTCCTTCTGGTCCTCGGCATTGTATATGTTCAGGTAAAGTCTTACTTCTAGTTATTTTCTTATGTGTTTTCTTATGTGGTTGATTTGGTGAAGCAAGAAGTCATAACAGTTTCTAGAAACAAAATTTCAGGAAGCTGAGAGAAAAATTCCAATTAATTATGCATCCAGATATACTAGCAGAGCTGGTGGAGTTAAAATGTCTGCATACTTGCCCTTTAAGGTTTGTATCTTCAGAATCTTTTGCATGCTTTTTCCTTGTAATTGTGGGATCTGATTGTTAGAGAGATTTACAGATTCAATCTAAGCCGGTGGTGCTCTTAAGCAAAATTTTCTCAATTGACGCAAATAATTGTATAGTAAAAAGAAAGAGGGAAAATAAGATAGTTAAATTCACGTAGAAAATATTTTAGTTTTTCTTACACTAATCTCAACATGTCCAAGTATCACGTAAAGTGGGTAGGAGGTCAGTTATTTGATTACAATGCTAGAATTATTTTGAATGATAAAGTTCTTGAAAGAATGAAATTGCTTAGAATTCTTCAAGCTTCTGGTATTGTATGAAAATTTTCTACATACATGGTGTTTTGCATAATGCTCTAATTAGGGGTGTGCAAGTATTTGGTTCATCGAATTTGTAACCGATTTCAAATTCAATTCGGTTAATTTTGAATTTGGTCAAAAAATGGTTAATTGAATCATGAATGCGGTTAATGAATTCGATAATGGTAGAGAGGTTTACATACTTTGAATTTGGTTAACCGATTACCAAATTCAATAATTAAAAATCAAGTTCTATTAAAATACGTTGATATATAAATAGTACATCACTAAAAATATAAATGTTGTTAATCGAATAAAATATATTTATTGATAAATATTATAATTAGTTTTTAACTTAGTACGTAAAATTGTTATATCCTTATACATTAATTCATACTCATATTATTAACTTAGTATCCATAAATCACATTAAATAGTCTTGTGATACGTATTTTATTAATACTTGCAAGTAGGGGTGGTCATTCTGACCCGTTGAATCAAAAAACCTGCTGAACCGATCCGATCTAAACTAGAAAAAGAGGGCACCCGAACGGCATTTTGAAAGCAGGTCAGGTAGAGGGTCGGGTAGCGGGTTACATTTTTGTGACCCGCCAGGTACTTGACCAATCCATTTCAGGGGTAATTTTGTGAATTTGGTTAATAGAGTTTCATTAGAAGTTAATACTTACTAGGGTTATTGATAGCTTCATACTGACTCTTCTTTTTTAGTTTCTTGTCTTCCCTTCTTCTTCCTCCTCAATCATCTCTTCCCTTCCTCTTCCTCGCATCCTCATTCCTCATACTCGCGTCTGTTGGGATATATTTTGTGATTTAATTGTTGTTGCTATTGGCCTGTTGTTACTTGCTAGTTTGTTGCTATTGGGATGTATATTGGGATGTATTTTGTGACTTAGACTTAATTGTTGTTGACTTAATTGTGAAATTAACTTGCCTAACTATCATTATTTAAATTTTTATATTTTTTGTTACTAATGAGGGTCGGGTACCCGATCAACCCGACCCTCTTTTGCGGGTACCCAGCCACCGGGTACCCACTTTGTATGGACCGGATAAAGGGTCGAAATTTTCTTAACCCGGTCAGTGAGGGTCAGGTACTTTTTTTAACTCATGGACCAGGTACCCGGTCCATGAACACCCCTATTTGCAAGTTACATGATATTATATTATTCTACATAATTATAATGATTCTTATTCAATTAAATTAAAAACGTTTTCTTTGCTTATTTTTCGGAATCATTTATCAATAAAAATTCACACAACATAACAAATTATGTGGAAAAAATAAAATAAAATTAGGAAAATTTTGCTTGCAAAATAGGTTTTTGTAGAGGATTTTAGCCTAATGTTATGGGTCCAACTACCTCGAGTTGAATTTGGTTAATCGAATTCAAAATTGAGTGCTGAATTCAAATTTGTATACCGAATTTTCTATTGAATTGAATTTGAAATCAAAATTGGTTAAAAGTTTTAGAATCTTTTTCTGAATTTTGGCCGATTTTATTAACCGATCAGTTAACCGATGTACACCCCTAGCTCTAATGCACAATTTGAGGATTTTTTGCACAATTAATGTGCCTTAAATATCCTGTTAGTGTAAAATTTTGATACGACCTACCAGCCAACCTTTAGGTTGACCATAGCTGGGACAACACTTTTGATAGGCTAAAAATTTCTACGTTTAGAAAACAATCACACAAGCAATAAAGGTAAAAAATCAACATTCTACATGGTGAACAAACAGAGATCCATCCACATCTTTAACTGTTGATGGAATGGGTTGTTTACTCTATAAGGATGAAACTTCTTGTTGACTCGGAAGCAATTACCTTTTTAAACTATTGTCATGAAGAAAATGTTTTTGGCTTGTGCTTTATTCAGACATTTTCTCGCATGATGGGAAGATACATTTCACTTTCAAGCTCTATATGAAAAAAATTAGCTGAACTTTGTGTATTTCAGTGTTCGAGTATCTTAATTTGTCTAGATCCATGAAATTTTCCATAGTAATGTAAAATTCATGAGCAGGATTGTTTTCTTTTTGTTGAGCAGCTGCTTTGAAGTCTGCTGTGATCTCAGGTGTTCATGCTTAGTAGAGTAACCAACTGCTTCCCTTCAGATGAAATAAACCTTTCACTTAAAGAAAGAAATTAGTCTCTTGAACTTATCCCAAACGGAGAAATATTAACCTCTGAGTGGAAACAATACCTTCTGAAAATTATCCCAGTGTTCCAGAAAGTAGATTTACTCTTGAAGGGATATAACAACTTCTTCATTTAACCTAGGGCTAGTATTAACATCAATTGAAGTTTGATCTTCTTTTTTCTTTCTTAATTAACCTATGAAATAGGCCATACTTAAGTAGAAGAATTGTTTGTCAGGAAAACCTGGAAGATAATAAGCTTTTGCTCCTAAACCCTCATCCTAAAAGGATGCATACAATTTTTAACTTGCTTTATCGAGGTTTATGCTTCTATTTATAATTTCAGAATTTGTATAGATGGTTGGCCTACTTGTTTATTTGTGTCTTCACATTTTATGATAAATGGTTCTCTTACGGCCAATGCTACGTTAATTCTAATTTTGTAAGTTTATCTGTTGATTTTATATGTATGAATTAGACTACAAAATCTTTTCAAGTTATACAGTATGATCTTGTGTTACATTTGTTGTACTTTGTGAACCAGGTCAATAGTTCTGGAGTGATGCCAATTATCTTCTCTACATCCTTCATTAGCTCTTCCTAGCACACTAGCTCGCTTCACTGGTTTAGACGTGCTGAAGAAGGCTGCATTAGCCTTAAATCCAGGGGGTAAGATAAACCTATAGTAACTATTACTGAGTGAAGTAATTTAGCTAAGCCATACATGGTTAGTTTCACCAATTTTTGAACTGTTACCCAAGTTTTTGGTTTGATTTTATTTGTTCCTTGCCATTAAACTGTGGGCCTGATTAGTTATGAAATAGTTAATTTAGATGCTTTTTCTTGGGGAGAACAATTATCACCTTGCTCACTTTATTTTGAACTCCAATTAGGATATAGGTGACCTCTCATATGGTGATGTGAACTATAGTGAATTGAAGATACATGAAGTACCCCATACAAAGCACATGCACACACATTGAACTTGGTCATCTTGAATAACTTGAAACACATGAACTTAGACACACACAAAAATTCTAAACTTGCTAATTATTATTGGATAAAACTCAAACAGTATGACCTATTTGATGTGTTCCATTAGTTATGGTAGTATATCATCATTTTATTATGGGCAATGTAGGTAGATCAAAAAAGGTAAAAACACCACTCATAATAGTATAAATAGTATAGATAGAAGTGTTTCTGTTCGTGTGGATATGATTCAGTTTACAGGTGATTGAGTGAATATTTTTCTTTTAGGTTCTTTCTACCTCCCAACAAACATTCTTTTGATTGCCTTCTTCAACTACTACTACACATTCCTACAATTAGACCCAGATGATGTTAGTGAACAGTTGAAGCGGCAAGGAGCCTCAATCCCACTTGTCCGACCGGGTAAAAGTACTGCAGCATTTATCAAAACGGTAACGTCTAACCATATCTAACTTTCATCTGTAGTAAAATGTCTTCTAAAACTGTATTCTCGATTATTGAGTTAGTAGCATTATGAGATAGCACAAGCAGAATGTTGAACTTCTTATCATTTACTTGGATGTTTGCTTGAGTTAAGAAAAGAGGTGCTGAGAAAGTTCTCATTTATGCAAAAGTCTAGTGGGAGTCATCTGACAGCTGCTAGAACCGTGCTTTGTCCTCTCAAAAATAAATGTGTGCGTGTGTTTTTTTTCACTCCTTAAGTGAAAACACACTGTTATTATTGACATTGAACTATCAGAATGATCATTATGTCCCAATACTTCTTGTACATTCTTTGAACACTTGAGCATACAAAAAAGTTTATGCATATCTCGATGTTTTTGTTCTTGTAACCAATATTGATACATTTGGAGGGAAACTAAAAATTGTTCTTAGAAGTTCTTTAAAATGTATGGATTTTGCGTAAACAAAAAGAATAATGAAAGGAAAGGACGGTAAACCAGTTTTATGTTCTGTTCTAGCTGAAAGCTTAATTGGTGGACTGACAACCAAGAAAGATCTTAAAATTTGCATGGCTTTTATTTTCTTGTGATCATCTCTGTGGATATAAAATAGGGATTAGTGCAACAATCAGAAAATGAAAGAGTTGCAGTAAAACTCTTGTGCAGAAAAGAAGTTTAACTTGTCCATCCAATGATTCAAATTTCAAATACGGTAGATCTCCCATCAGAGAATCTAATATTGGTTCGGTTCACCTCGTATTCAACTTTGTGATTAATATCTGTGTATCCAACATGCAAGTAGTTATGTTTGTGTCTTCATCTTGCATAAGGTGATTGGAGTATCTCAATTCAATCAGAAAAGAAATATCTGATTTGTGCTTTACCATTGAAATCTTAGATCCTCAGTCGGATATCAGTTCTTGGTTCCGCATTTTTGGCAATTTTGGCTGCTGGTCCTGCTCTCATTGAACAAACAACCCACCTGACTGCTTTTCGGGGATTCGCAGGCACATCAGTTCTCATCCTTGTTGGTTGTGCTACAGACACAGCAAGAAAAGTTCAGGCAGAAATAATTTCCCAAAAGTATAGGAACATTGAGATTTATGACATTGATAAGTACTGACTATAAAAGAACAATCAGACTAGAGGAAATGAAGGCTACAAAAAATTGCATAGTGTATAAGAAGTCCCTTGTGTACGATATGCTTTGTGAACTTAACCTGGTTCCTTCAAATTACTTAAACAGAGCTACAGCCTACAGTAATTTGTTTGTCAATTGAGAAGTTCGCTGATTTTGTCCATTTATTTTTCTTGAAATTTTCTTGTAAAGCTTGTCTCATACATTTTTGGTAGTTATGTTTGATGAGAAATGCGTCTTTAATTGAATTCCACCGGTGTTTTTTTCTTGTGAGGCTCCGACAGATGTCAACTTGGTAAATTTTTTTTGGTTGATAATCAGATATTTTGGCTCCTCCAGATTTTGTAATTCCTAATGAATTGAGTTTTTTATATATACAAAAAAAAAAAAAAAAATTCTCAATTCACTAATGAAAGTCTTCCATTTGGATCAAAAGGTTCACTAATTTAAAAAACATATCCCTCGCTTTTTGAAAAAGTGTGCCTGGCGACCCATATTGCTTGTTAAGCAACTATTACAATAATTATCATAGACTTTGTTAATTCTCTCTACTCACAATTATTGGCAACCAAAAGTTTTTTTTGGGGGTGGGGGTGGTGGTGGTGGGGTTTCTTTAAAAATTAACTGAACAGACAAAATTAAGGTGTCTTTTTTTTTTTTTGTCAAACGACAAAATTAAGGTGTCAAGTAAGCTTTTTACAACATTTCTGGAGACATCCAGCAATATTAGTAACATTAAGGTACTCAAGAACATGAACTAAGTTACTTGTTCTATGGCTTTAGTAGTTTATGGTATTCCTGGAAATTTCAGATACAAGATTCTCTCAGGCTGTTCAGCTTTACTTTTGATTTTGGGGAAGGTAACGCCTGGTTCAACATGAGGAGTATGCATTGTCAGATTTCGAAGGAGGAATCTTTTTATGGCGGTTCTTCCTTCTAATGACCGGCAAATCTATGGTTCTTTTCTGGTTTTTACTTATCATGCTTGTACTACAGAACAATCTTCGCTAGACGCAGACAATGTCAGACATACAATTACAAGAACAAAATGGCTTCCACTTCTATTGGGTCACAGTAACCATTTGCGCGACACAGCCAAACATCACACTGAAGCACTGTGATAGAGTTGAGGAATATCAGGAGTATGAACCTTGAAATTGGGACATTTCCATTTTCTGCAATGCATCTGAATGTGCCTGCCTTTGGCATTCAAATCGGTTGTTGTCACAAATATATTAACAGCTGAGAGTCACTAATAGTCAGGCTCAGCTGAAAAGTCGGGTTCTTCAGGTTTCTGTAACTTAGGCAATCCTTCACCTTTAAGCTTCTGAGCTCCTCTTCTTGTGTTTGCAGCAAATCTCGACGCCAGTATTGTAACTCCAAGGTGGGATTTTGCTGAAGTGGAGTTAGAACTAGCAGCAGAGTTGTCCTGTTCCTCTTCGTGCTCATTGTCATCCTCTGTCCTTCCATCTAGTGCGAAGGACTCCATTGCTAGAAGGTCTTTTGCCATCATCCTCCTCTTATGTCGTCGCCAAGCAGCCTGTATGAAGCATGCAGCCCATGTTCTCCAGTGGTGAGCAAAGAGTAGAACCGGAATGTATGCTGCAACTTCTTGCTATGAAGTCGTCTAAACTGATTAGCCACAAACTTTAGATCTTCAGCTCGCAAGGCAAATGCTTCTACTTCAACAAGTGCTCTAACTGTTCTGGTTGAAGAGGGCAAGTTGATGGTTGACTTAGGAAGCAAAGCCCAAGCAAGTAGCTCCTCCCCACAAAAATCTCCGGGTTTCAACAAAATGGAATTGAAAAAACCAGTGCGTCCACCATTTGTAGTCGAGCTCTCGAGTTTTCCCCGGATAATGAAGAGCATCTCTGTCACGGGGTCACCCTCACGTACAATGTATGTACCCTCGGTGCTCAAGGAGGAGACTAGGTGCTCGCATATCGCATCAAGCAACTGATCATCCATTTGTGAAAAGAATGGAACCTGAAATATGATTTAAATGCAAAAACATACAGAACAAGGGAGGTTAGCTGCAGCAGCTGTAAACTATTTATATGGATAATATAAACCAGAACTAAGAGTGTGATGCCTATGATATGAAAGAAAAGGATCAGAGAACACAATATGTTTTGGACAGTCTTAATTTGCAATGGACTACTATGAATGGCTTAATTAATTTACAGTTTAGCAGTTAACCATGAGATCAGAAAAGATGTTAAATTGATAGGAAACTAGCGAGGATTATGTGAACTAACTTTGTAAGCAATTTTAACTCATCTCTAAGGCTGGATATGCTTTTCAGCTGGATAACAAAATCAAATTATAGAGCATACAACTTCCAACTATATAATGGCTTAATCCTACAGGTTTTTTCTTTCAATAAATTAAATTTGCAAGGGAACCATACACGCCGAACAAGGTCCAAGCAGAGGTGGCGCTGGATATCACGACGAAGATCTGCAGGTAAGCCACGCAGAGTGGCTTCTTCATCTACTCCTCGAGTTGCAACCCATTTATATTGAACAAATCGTCTGACACGCCGTCTCAAATCTTCAGGGAGTTGACGATGCCGCATCCACTCTTCAGTCATCTCTCCGCTTGAGTCTCCATTCCTCAAGCCGTACTGTTAAAGACTGCAGATATGTCTGCATGAACACAATAAGGAAGTATTCAATTTATTCCCCAACACGAAACAAGAGAAATGCTTAGGCTAGGGGGTACTCCAAAGTCCAACCCTGCTGATGACGGTTAGAGTTTAACTCCCTTCAAACCCCTCCCAAAATCTTGGATGTCCGGGGGACTCTTAAGAGCAAAACCAATAAGCAGCCTAAAACTATTTGGGTGCTTGTATCAGTCAGAAAGTGGCATGAAAAATACACTAAAACTCAGATCTATTATCAACTTTAACTGCCAATTAAATGCAAAGCATTCTCTAGCATCTAAAACTCAGATCTATTATCAACTTTAACTGCCAATTAATGCAAAGCATTCTCTAGCATCTCTAGGAACAGAACAAAAGTATGAACTTTGTACTTGACATCCCAAATCAGGGAATGTGCTTCAGTTCCGAAGTCGATTGACTTAGACTAAAAGTTTGTAAGGTGTACAAGTCTCATTAACTTGTTGGAATGACAGAGTAGTTAACAACCTTTGGAAACCAAATGTTTGAAAAGCATTCAACTCAGCACAGTAAATTCTAAGTGATCCAGCTTAACTTTTGGTTGCCAATGTAAATGCCGCAGACCTCAATTGAGCACAGTGATATACAGTGTTACATTCAATAAGAAGATGCTGTAAGAATTATGACTTTTAACATATTCTGAGTACACCTGCCTGGAAAGAATCAGCTAGAAGAAATGGAAACCAAGAACTTTTGTGGTTAGTTATTGGTTCATTTACCATTGCCCGTTACCGGCATTGAGTAGGTGCTCCAGACAAATGATGTGATGAGATAAAAATTAAAAACTTTTCCAAGTGTATTCTCCTAAAACACTATCTTAGACTCGGCTTTATGCTTGAGCTACAGAAGCCAATTTCAAGCAAAGTAGCTCATGCAGATGATGTATTATGCACAGCCTTCTAAATGTTTCAAAAATTTCAGAAACTAAATTAAAAGCCTACCCAGACCCAGTACTTATTCCAAATTCAATCACCAAAGAGTTATACAAAACTATTGTCAAAAATCAACACTTACAAGATTTTGTTTCCAAAATAGTTAAAGATTCTTATGCCAGACAAGTGTAAACAAACCTTGGAGTAAAACCATTTTATAAGACTGTCTACAAATCCATTGCTTAAGATAACTAAAATGCAACACACGTCCTAAAAAAATCATGTATGAAGGATCACCTCATGTCAAGATAAATTTAGTGTGTTGTTCAAAGGAAAACAAGGGAACAGTACTCAAGATGATAAGATAGTCATACCTAAAGTTGGAAATACCAAAAAAAAAAAAAAAAAACTCTTTCTTAAACAGTTAAAAGCAAGGAATGAGAAAATAGTCAAAACACTTCGCCAACCAAGCACAAACTCAATTGAAAACTGAATTTTCTACTTCATACTGCATGATCATAAAAATTACTTTCTAAAACTATCAAGAGGCTCTAATTATCAGTAGATCAAATAATCAAATTACATGAGCAAAGTTCAAATGAAAACTAGTCTAGGTAAGCCATATACATACCTGCATGTTCCCAATAAGATGTGCAAATAAAACAAGACCCAAAATGGCAATAAGTATAGCAAATAATGTCTCCTCAATAAACGTACTTGTTGACAAGTTCTGGCCGTAAGAACTGAAAAAAGAGAATAAGACAGTATGCTAAAATTTTACACTAAAAAATGGTAAATCAATTATCAGAAGAGAAGGCAGTAGCACTCCTATATCAAATGTAGAAAGCGCATGCAGCGCGTTTATGTGGTGCACTATGTAAATTTTTTATGATCTCAGAAACTGGTTCTTTTTGACAGCTATGTCAAATTTGATGAAAAAGGTTAGATATTTCTTTTCTGCCCCGAACATTATTGTGCATAAATTATTTTGGCCATTGAAACAGACTCAACCATGTATAAAAGAGGGATTACTTTATGAATGCAAATTGCATTATGTAATGCATAATGGAATTTGTATGCTGAACTTTTCGATGTTTTCTTGGATATCATTATCTGATCTGTGTTTTTACAGTTGCCAACAGAGCCTCGGATGCACAATCATTACATCCTTCAACATCTTGATTGTGTTTACTAATTTGTTTATTCTCATGTTGATTGCTTATGGTGAAAATTTTTATAGTCTCTATCTTTTGTTTGTTGCTATCAGCTTACAAAGTCCTAACGCTTTTTATTATTGCGTGACTTATACATTTCCCCAAAAAAATAATTGTAATAATAATAATATCATATGCATTAAGCGGCTTAACCATAACATAGTGTCCTTCCACTGTGGCCTATGTGCTTTAGCCTTGGCAAAGATTGAACTTTGAGTGGATCTTGTGTTTCAACACGTATGATCGATGGATTACCTTAGATTAAATAAAACCCAAAGCTAAAATTAAGGAACCTCAAGAAATTGAAAATTTTGATAAGGACATTTCGTTGTGAAATTATCTCAGCAGTTAAAAGCAAAAGAAGTACTTCTTTTATACACTAGAGATGGTATACCTTAAGTTCTGTAAGCCCCACCACAAACAATAGAAGTACTTCTCCAGAAAACTTGAGGAGACAACATTTTTTCCTACTGCATTTTCGAATATGCCATACTTGAAAGTGGTATCTCCATTAGGATCACAACTTGTAAACACACTTGTACTATTTGCCCAAGCTTTAAGGTCACTGGAATCAGGAATATCACAATCCAAATATCGAAGCAAACATTTAAACGGACTGTTTTCCTTTCTGCATACTGATTTCCAGCAAGATATATATCGATCCACTGATAATACATACCATGCTGCCCCTAGGACCTAACAGGAAAACTTTAAGTCATGAACTGGTACTGATATAATTAAAACTCCAAACCTATGGAGAGAAATGAAACCATAGAAAAGAGAGACATAACAATTTATTATCAGAAAAATGAGATAAGTCAGAGTCACATACATGACTAGCCAACATGTAGAGTAGTATCAAATTGTATGCAGCTCCAGCCCAAGCAGTTTTTGTGACTAATCCAGTTGCTTTAATAATTTCTGAACTTAATGGAAAAATAAGATATAGCCTTGGTACATACTGAAATAGAACAATTAGAGCAAGGGCATTGTTCTTGTGATTAGCTTGCTCACTTCTTGTTGCTGGTATAACGAACCAGATGACAAACTGCAACACAGTCGTAAATAAAAAGAAGCATTTCCTTTATTGCTTCAGTTGACAGTTGAAAAAAAAAAAAGGAAAAGAAACAGGCTGAAAGATGCAACAGCTTAAAATACTAGGGAACCCAGGTGTCAATTTCCTGCACGAAAATGAAACCTCTGAGAGTTTATTAAGAGGCATCAACTAGATGCCAGCTTTTCCCAAGACTCGAAAATTGTCAAAAGAAGCTGAATGTTTAGACTTCTTCTACATTGCCTAAAACATTTTCATGGCTAAAAGATCTTATTCACAAGGGCATAAAAATGGTAGGGGTGCCAACCGCAGGTACAAGCATATCAGCTACTCACTTAAACAACGTTTTCAAATTACCAGCACTTTTTACTTGTTTGTTTACATTTAGATAAGGAAGAAGCTGTTATCAGTTGGAAAGGGAAGGGAGGAGTTCAACTAGTTTATCCCGAGTAATCTTTCTTAGAAGGCATTTTGGCAACAAAGCACTCAAGATTCATTTTCACTAGGTATACTTGGTGGAGAAAGAAGGAAACGCAGTAGAATATTAGAGTAACACATTATAATCTAACCAAACAAGAACTTCAACACCTGTACAAATGTCATACATCATCTGACATGAAAAGGAACTAAACACTTCATCAACAGAATTATCTATGACTGAAGTAGAAAGTTAGGAACATTTACAACCAAACAATTACCCCGGACACTATAACACAGAAAAAGGCAGACACTTTAACTGAACACGAGTGTTTTCCGGAAACAAGGTTGCTTCAATAAGTTTCCAGAACATGTTGGCAAATTACAGAACATCTATGAGTAGCATCGTGTTGATTGTCAATAATTCTTTAACATGAAGGATAACAAATCTCAAATGAAAGACTAGAATTTGGTTTCATTAATGATTCTGGTTTCATTAATTACTTCATTTGCTTACAAGATCACATTGTTTTTTGTACTTAGAGAATTCCACCTGAAATGGACAAATCCCTTCGTCTGGGAGCTTGGATGCCGAAAAGAGTTTTTGTATGGCCCTCTTATTACATGTAACTTTGGTTGACCGTATTAGCAAGGTATCTAACTACAGGTAAAACTAAGTAATATGAGCCCATGGAGAAAAATTGCACAGTTTGTAAATTATTATGTTTATGCTTAACTGTTCAACTCCAATCAATACATGGTTCAGCAAATAACATTTGATGATTTACTAATTTGTTGACACAAATTTATCCGATCTGCCCTAGCAACTTCCATACAATTCGAAGGTCTCTCGATAAGGAAGTACTAAACCTTTGGTTAGAAACATCTAAATTTTGTCCTGCGAATACAAGGATAATATACATAGATATACGCTAATACAGCCACTTGATTGTCAGAGCCTCACACACTTGGAGAGCAAAAAGCAGTATATATGATAATCCGAGACCGAATCCGAAAAATCCAGATATACGAACTAAAACTGAGCATATTAAGGATTTATAAGACAAAATGGCTTGAGTTTAGCAATTTATAAATAATTAGAATGGAACGTCCATGTTTCAACAAGAAGTACCTGGGGGAGCGGAAGTGTTGCAACCAGATCAATGAAGAAGTCTGATCTTATATATCTTCGTGCAATCTTCTTGGGATCCATGACAAGCTCACCCCTACCAAACACCCTTGAACTTGGTGCAATATAAGCTGTCCGAAACTTAATAATAACATGCAAAAGATAGAACAAATCAGCAATGGTGCGGAAAAAGGTTACAACAATTCGCAGCTTCATATCCGTCTTCACACACGATGAATTCTGACTTCTTCCTATGCTAGGCAAGTAAAAATACAATGAAGATCAACAAACAATGCCACCAGGCAAGATACAATGAAAATCCTATTCCATGTTAGCACAATGCCGCTGCCTGGATCAAGTATTTGCTTTCGCCACGGTCCATTCTCCTCACCGTTCACCTTAGGCCTCCCAAAATTAAAGCTTTCGGGGATTTTACATCCACCATTGTTATTCAACAAAGATGATGAAACTCTATATCCAGAATTTGACTTATCTATTTGGGAAGACCCTGTACTGCCTCCAAATACAAAACCCTTCTGTTGCTTCACATCAGAATAGAACCTAAGCCAACAACATGCACAAAAAATCAGCAATTTCCTCATTCAATTACACTAAATTCCAAGATAAAAATAGGAACTTTCCCATTACAATGTATAAAAAATTCACAAATATAACTCTTCTTGAACTTTTTCTGTCAGTTACAACTTTAGTTTTCTCACAACCAAAATGGAAAATAATTGCAGGAAAAGATTAGTGGGCTGTATATTTTCTTAATTCCAGAACATGTACGAATGTGAGAAATATTGCACTCAAACAAGCAAAAACATTCCAACCCTTTTCAATAAAAGAAATCAAAATCCAATCTTTAGATTCTCAGAAGCTAAAAGTTTAGATTTTTCCATAATCTAACATAAAAATTCTCACTTTTCAGCTCAATTTCCATTTTCAACAAATTTTCAATAATTGAGCAGAAAAGAACAAGAAATTTACAAAAGTTGTGAATAATACCTCACAAGCTTTTCTTTCTTCAGCTCCATCCCACTATTATTGCTGTTTAGCTGAAACCATCTATCCCTTCTCTGGTGTGAAACTGGAAAACTCTTCTCCCTCTCTTTGGAAAGAAGTATGGAACAGTAAAGAAGAAGAAATTTATGCTAAAATGACCCTTTTAATTAATACTAGAATTAGTAAGAGTAAAATTAACAAATAAAAAAACAAATTTCAGAAAAAAGAAAAAAAATGAGAAGAAGACACAGCTTTTTGGAGTGTCAGACTCTGAGTTTGACGAGTTTGACTGGTTACTAGTTAATTAGTTGATTAAGGGAATTAACAGTAATCAAGCGTTGTTTAAGGTGTAATTTGTTGAATAATATTAAGTAGGTAATCTTGTCCTTAATGCAGATGTAATTAGTCAAGGATGTTGACCAATGACCAGTACTAGTCAAAATAAAAAATTAAAAAAAAATCAAAAGAATTGATCTAACAATGTGTGACAGTTTATTTGGCGAGTTAGTCACCACTATTAATGTAAAATGAGTAGTATTTGTTAAAATAATTAAAAAGTTATTTAAAATATAAGGTATTAATAGTAAATTTTTTTTTAAAAATCCAAATATTTAGTCACATTAATTTGTGGGCCCCACTACAATTTGTGCAAGATTGGCGAGAGAGGTTATGAAAGTGCAGCTGGCAATGGTATCTAGGGCAGTAAAATATTATAAACAAGTGGAATATTTTATTATTTAAATTTATTTAATTATTTTAATAAATTTTTAAATGTGTAAAAATTTAATTAATTTAGTTTTGAGTTGAATATACATGAAACGAATTGAACTTGAGTAAATTGAAATTTTTACATATAAAATTTAAATTTATCGAATTGAGTTAAAATATTTTACGAACATTAAATTTTGTTTAAGATTAGTTTGATTATAAACGAATAAAATTCAAACTATTTTTTCTTAAATTAAGTTTGATTTGAGTAACGAATATAAAGTAAGTTCAATTTGAATATCGATTACAGTCCTCATAACAACTGGACTCCAAAACTCTAGTATCTTTTTTAAAAGTTCTTTTTTTTTTTTTTTCAAACTAACCCTATTTTTAAAAAAAATTCTCAAAGTAATGCTATTGAAATTATATTTCCTTTTTGATGTTTTAGAGACATGTACACTTCTAATCGAATTTTTTTTAAATAAATCAAGGTACATATACTTTGTGATCAGAAATTAGTGACATAATTCAGATAAAAAAATTAATTTATAATTTTAAAAGAAAATGAGATATATAAATAAATAAAAATTATAAAATACATAACACGGTCATCCATCTAAGAATTTTCCCTTTTAATCAGCCAAGAAAATCACGTTGCCTCATTTCCTTTATTTCTAGTTTCTCTTTCTTCTCTCCCGCTCATTCTTCTTTTCCCTTTCACTTGCCTTAAAGTTAACTACCTTATTCTTCTTCTTGTGTACAAGGTTCCAAGTTCGTGTGCTTAACTAGTTCATGCAAACTTCTCATTCAACAAACGTCGTTTGCCAACATTTTTAAGGCTGGGAAGTATATACACACAGTCACAGCCAAGCAAACAGTAAGTCAATACCATCTCAAATTGGCTTGCCTAAAAATAGTATACTAACTACTAAGCATAGAGGTGGCGGTGGGCCGGATTGGGCCGGGAGCTCGTCGGGCCAGGCCGTGATTGCTTGTCACGGGCTGGTACAAAGAAGGGGTGGTCCATAACTGGCTCCCGGGCTAGGCCCACGGTGGGTCGGGACAGGCCGGGACGGTTGGCCTATGGACTGGTATCCATCCAATTTAAGTTCTTACTTAAATTTTAAAATTATTTTTTCAAGAAATTTATATTTTTACTTATTAATTATTATTTTAAAATTAATAATTTATTAATTTAAAATCATTTACTTATTATTCAGTAATAATTTATTAAAATATAACTTCTTAATTGTTCTAGATTTCTACTTAAGAGTTAATAATAGTATTTTATTAATCACAATTGGAACTTATATATTAGACCAAGTTATTAATAATTAAACTTCAAAGTTTCGACTAATACTTATTATTCGAAACTAAAGTTCTTAGTTAATATTCAAAAATCAAAGTTCGAAATTAGTTATTAGTATTTTATTATTCCAAATTAGTACTTATTTGACCAAGTTATTTCTTGGTTGTATAAGTCAATACTTATTATTATAACTTATTATTTGTTAATCATATAGTAAAAATATTTAATTAGGAAAAAAATCACCTTGAGATGGTGGGGGGTTTGGCATAGATTTCTACCATGTATATTAATTAACTATAAAGAGAGGTACAAGGAAAGGGGCATTAAACCTTACCTCCAAATTATTACAAATTATAAAACTAATTTAAGAATTTAAATAAATTTAATAAGCTATTTACTACATTCATAAGGAGGGGGATATAGAACCTTACCTCCAAACAAAAAATTATTAAATATTAAAATCCTATGTATACTATATATCAATTTGGTAAACTACTACTATTTTCATCTTCGTCGATATCTTGCATCATTAATCCTTGTTTTCTTTCTTCAACGTCTAATCAATCCTTTAAGCACACCAACATTTCCAAAGTTGCAGGTGTCATTCGAGCCCTTCTATCATCTAAAACTCTTCCACCTGCACTAAAAGCACTTTTCGATGCAACCGCAGAAACTGGAATTGTTAACAAATCGCTAACAATTTGAGATACAATAGGATATTGACATTTATGCTTTCGCCACCAAGAAAGAATATCAAAATTGGGATTGAACTCGTCGTCTCCTGTATATAGTGGATCCCCACTTAAATATTGAGTTACTTCATTAGTATTTTCAATTCTCGATCTTTTCGAAGTAAAGAGTAGTTGGTGAGGATCAAAATGTGTTCTAATATTTATATGAGGTATAGCATATTGTGAATTTGATGTAGATGAACTAGAGGATGCACCTTGTTGCATTGGGGAGTTTTGTTTGTAAATTTCATATAATTGATGAAAAGTTGTTTTAGTAGTTTCTATCGGTAATTGTTTATATGGTATTTGTGGTACTATGATTATTAAAATATTTAATGAAAGCATTTAACTTATACAATTTATTATGTGGATCAATAACACATGCCAAATAATATAACAATGGAATATTTTCATAATACTTGTCAAATTTTTCTTCCATTGCACTAATCATATTATCAAAAAACTCATTTGTTTTATGATTAAAAAAATAACTTTAATAACACTTAGTTCAGGTAAAACAACATGAGAGGAAGGTCTATAAGTAGCAGAGAACAAGTTTGTAGCATACTCAAATTGCTTTAAAATTTCTACTATTGTTTTAACTCGATTAAAATCCTCCTCGCCCAAATAAGTTGCATTAACTTAACCAATGTGCTCATTGTAAAATGCGGAAAGTAATTTTTCATAACCAAAAGTACTTGATAACATATGACAAGTAGAATTCCAGCTAGTGGGTACATCTATTGGAAAATATTTAGGTTTCATGTCATTTTCTAAACAAAGTCGTTTAAAATCTTGTTGACGAGTAGTAGTTGAACGGATTAAATAAATAACACTTCTAATTGAACTAATAATATCTTCAACCATTTTTAAACAATCTTGAACACAAATATTAAGTACATGACATGCACATCTATTATGAAATAATTCACCACCTAAAATAGGTTTGAAAACATCTTTTAACATAGGCACGCTTGCAGTATTATTTGAGGCATTATCAAAAGAAATGGATATAACTTTTTCAAGCAAACCATATTCACGGGTACAATTAGTAATTAACCTTGTAATTTGTGGAGGCATTGTGAGGGTGTTAAAAAATTTAAAAACTAATAATTCGCTTTTGTAAATACCAATCTACATCTATCTAATGTGCAGTGATACAAAAATAATTTTCATTTGTGATTGCTTTTCAAGAATCGGTAGTAAAGACAACTTTACAATTAGTCGATACAATAGTAGCTATCAATTCATTTTTCTTTTCCTTATACATTCTTTTAAAATCACTTTTCAAAGTACTTCTAGGAACCTTTTTAAATTGTGGGTTCACGGCTTGGTGCACGTATTGTTCTAAATTAGAATTTTGACTCAAAATAAAAGGCAATTCATCTCTAACTATCCATTTAGCCATTTCCTCTCTATTTTTTCATGTGAATATTTAAAATTGCCCGGTACAATACTTTGTGTGATGTGAATTTGTGTTTGAATCATTTTTTATTTTTCTTGAGTTTCACTATATTTTTTACTAATGTGCCTATTAAGTGTTTCGATTCCCCCTTTTTGTGCTTAAATGATATAGGTGGACATACTCATACACATAATTTACAAGTAGTAGTCTCATTTTCTTCATCTCTTTCAAAAAATTTCCAAACAAGACTTTTCATTATTCATTTTGGTTATCTATATCATCTAAATCAACAAATATTGTAGGACCATCTAGTAGGATATGGGGTGCTTGTGATCCTTGTTCCATTTTCTTGTAATAGAATTTTTTTTTAAATAAAGAAACAAACAAAGTGGTATTATGAAAACTAAAGATGCAAGCTACTAAATTTTCAAATAAAAGAATATAACAAAACAATGATAAAGAAAAAAAAAGAAAGGGAGTTGATAAAGACAATTAATAAATTAAAAAGTGAGAAAATACCAACTTGGAAATTGAAATGTTGAGTTTCAATTTATACACTTGTGTACTTGAATTCAGGCTTGAGCACTTCACTACTTGAATTTTAGATAAATATCAAAATCTTCAATTGAGCTCTCAACTTAAGAGTAATTTTAAATTTCTAAAATATTATATATTATAATTTAAGTAGTAATGAAAGAAATTATAATAGCACTTGGAGATAGAGTTAGAGAGTAGAAAGATGAAATAAGAGAAAGTAGAGAGAAATTATTGTGTGATTTGTTGGAAAAATTGTGTGGTATTTATAGAAAAATTATTCCAACATTACTCCCAAAAACTATCCGTTTTATAGCTGTTTGAGAGGTAAAACTGTTGTTAATAGCATTTTTAAAAAAAAATTACAGCAGTCCACCCGTTGACCCCAGACCGGTCACGGGTCAAAGGTCGAGTCGGGTCGGGCCGCGGCTGGCACTCCATGGCCCAAGCCTGGGTGGCTACAGTACTACCAGGCCAGACCGGTTAAAAAATGGGCCTAGCCGGCCCACTGCCACCACTAACTAAGCACACCTCATATTGGAGCACAAAGACATGGATGAACAATGTCTCATTCTCGAGGTAGGGTTCTGGAAAGGTACCACAAATGGGAAAAAGAATTTTTTTTTTGCATTAGACAATCATACTTAAAAGATAATAATGATATATAATTCATACTAATCAAAAGTTGGACTAATTCAACTTTGTGCTTCCTAATTTATATCCAATCTCTAATTTGTACCATCAATTTCGATTTGGAATGTTTAAATTAATGGAATCTTTTTATGTGCACAATAAATTCAGCAAAATGCACAACAATGCAATCATAATATTTTAGGTACAAAAACAAAGATTTCACTGGATTTAGTGACGGTGTTAAAATGTGACTAAAGTGAGAGGAATTTGAGAATTGAAAGTGCAATGTATCCAAAATTGAAATTGGGTGCAAAGTAAAAATTAGATATTAGTTGAGGGGTATAAAATAGAATGTCCCAAAAATTTTGACTGTCTTAGATACCATTTATGCAATTCTAGCCATTAAAAGGATGTTAAAAAGAGCTTGTATTCATATCTAAAAGCTCAAATCAATAGATGTGTACTTCAAGAAGAGGTATGAATTTGATAGAGATACTTTTAGTAAAAGAAAGAAAGTTTGGTGTTGTTGGGGCAAAGCCAAAATTTGATAGGAAATCCCAGCGTGATTTATTCAGTAGTAACTTGTTAGAAGTCTATGTGGACACTAAAAACATCATATATATTTTGGAAATGTTGGGAATTTTATAGTCTCGTTGAGGAAACCATCCTGTTTGTCACGCCCCCAAAACGGGACAATGACATGCCGCACCTCGGGATCACTCCAAGCATGCAAAGCATAGTACATGAGCAATAAACAAATCATAATACCTGTCATTCGATCTCAAGATCAACCAATACAAGACTACAAAGTATATTCAACAATCATGTCCATAACAATCCACGATAACCAAATCACACCCATATACAAGCATCAAGCTACTACCCAAACAACAGTTAGAAGTTCGATCACAAGACAAATCTAACAAGCCCATAGGCACAGGCCTAAGCATAAGAACCAACCTCACACTAAGATGGTAAATAGAAAAACTCTATATCCAGTAACTGGGATCCGTACTGTAACCTCCTCCTAGGTTAGCACTGACTAAGGACCTTGTTAACGTCTCCTGTTAGTCCTCAACTGCAAACAAAAGGGAAAAACAATAACCGAATAAGCACTTGGTGTTTAGTAAATAACATTTAAACCTAATCATAGATAACACACATATAATCAGTGGGATTGGTCCACCTAAATTAACTAGAACAAATTGGAATGAAAAGGAAGAGGAAATTTACTTCTTAAGGTCACTTTCCTAAGTCGGGATTTCATCCTTTGTAGCCTATCAGGGAGAGCTAACCAGACTAATGACCGTAAGTGTGACAGACCACATTAGATGAAATATTATCAATATTTAAAATGAAAATGCTAATCAATGAATTCATGGTTCACAAAAGTCTTCTCAGCACTGGATCCAAATCTACCTATTATCTGCTCGAATAGACAAGGCATAACAGAGTGTCTATCACTTGTCTTTCCAATAGATTGGGTATAACATTTATGAAGCAGAGTACTCAGTATATCATTTCATTCACTCACTTATAGCCAAGTCCACTAAAAGACTAGTGACCCATTGAACTCTTCACACTGATCATTCATTAACACATAGTACAATAATGAACAAATAATACATTACATAATGAACATGTAATTTATAACACACTTAACTTATAAACATTAATCAAAATAAATATACTTACCTTAATATCAATTATTCTAGGACTGCAAAACCAATCATATACAGGGTATCGATAAAAAGGCGTAAACGTTACTTACTTTGAAAATCGATTTCATAGACGTATCCTAATTTTAAAGGTCTAAAACTCCTGAATTACCTAAATCAGGAGAGTATTATACTGTTAGGATAAAAATAGAGATAGGGGTTCATTTTTTAGTATCACCCAAATTCTCAAATTTGGTAATAATCGAACACAAATAAGTAAGGCTTGACTTAAATTCGTAAAAATAAGATAAAAATCTAAAAATTAGGGTTCATAATTTCAAGTATATTACCAGGTTAGGAATTGTCAAAACCTTCATTCAAATCTCACAAAAACAATAGTTAAAAAGTCATTTTAAATCATAAATCAAGTCCTAATAGTTCATAAACGTATTTGGTAATAAAATCAATTCACAAAACAACACAATTAAAAAAATTAATTTCTTGAGAAACTTGTCTCTTAACATAAAAATCATGCAAATCTTGAAGTAAAACTTACTTGTGAAGTTGAATTAAAGGTCTACGAGTATTTCTGGATCACCAATTTGATTTGGGAGTAAAATTTCCTAATCTAATTCGAAGATATAGGAATTTGGTTTGCAGGAGTTTTGAAAGGAATTTGGGAGGTTTGCTTACTATTTAGAAGTAAGTGGAAAGTGCTGGAGAATGACTTCGTTAAGAAGTCTTAAGTAATTTTTAAAAATTTCACTTTAGTCTCTCAAATTTTTAAAAATTATACTTTGACCCGAAAACTTTAGAAAATGTTTAAAAAGGGTAAAACGATTATTTAATATTTGAAAGGGATATTAACGAGTACTTAAAAGGATAAGATCAAGTACAAAAATATGTTAAATATGATGATTAGAAAAGTTGGATATTACACTCTCCCCTCCTTAAGAAAATTTCCACCTCAAAACTTAACGTACCTACTAGACAAACAAGTAAGGGTACTTGTTTCGCATGTCGGTTTTAGATTCCCATGTTGCCTCCCTTTCTGAATGATTAGACCACTAGATCTTAACAAATAGAATAGACCGATGTCGAATAACTTGTTCATTGGTATCAATAATGCAAATGGGCACCTCTTCATTAATCAATTATTCCTTGCCATTGAGAGGTTGATATTCAATCACATGAGTTGGATCGGATACGTATTTTCGAAGTTGTGAAACATAAAATACATTGTGCACTCGAACCAACTCTAAGGGGTAAAGTCAACTGATATGCCAGGTTTTCAACTCTCCTTAATATCTCAAAGGGTCCCACAAATCGTGGACTTAATTTTTCAATCTTACCAAATCTCATAACCCCTCTAATCGGCGAAACCCTTAGGTATACCTTGTCTTCAACTTAAAACTTCAATGCTGTCTTCTTTTCATAGCTGCCCAATTTTTTTATCTATCTTGAGCTATCTTGAGTCTATCTCAAATAACAGCTATCTTTTTCACTATAATTTGAATCAACTCTGGCTCTGTTAGTCTTCTTTCTCCGACTTCGTCCCAATATAAGGGTGATCGACATTTTCTTCCATAGAGAGCTTCATACGGAGCCATATCGATGTTGTTGTGGTAACTGTTATGTAGGAGAATTCTATCAACATCAAATGTTCATTCCAATTACCCTTAAAATCAATGGCACAAACCCTTAATATATCTTCTAAAGTCTGAATTGTCCGTTTTGATTGCACGTCTGTTTGGGGATGAAGTGCAGAACTTAAAACTACTTCTGTACCCATGGCTTGCTAGTAGACTATCCAAAACCTAGAAGTGAATCTTGGATCCCATTCTGAAATAATACCAATAGGTACACTATATAGCTTCACAATATTTTCCGTGTAGATCCGCGCTAATCTGTCCATAAGAGTAGAAGTCTTTGATCAAGGATAAAAAATGAGTAGATTTGGTTAATCTATTTACAATAATCCAAATACAATCAAGTTCCAATCTGGTCTTGGGCAACCCACTGACGAGATTCATTGTGGTATGCTCCTATTTTCACTCTAGAATAGGTAATGGGCTCAATAAACCACTGGGCTTCTGGTGCTCGACCTTTATCTGTTGACAAACTAAACACTTGGACACAAATTCAGCAATATCCCTTTCCATATTGTTCCACCAAAAATGTTGTTTCAGGTACATTTTAGTGCTACCAGGATGAATAGAAAATCTAGAACTATGAGTTTCAGCCGTGACCTCTTTCTTCAAGTTTTCATTTGCAGGTACACAAAGCCGTCTTTGCATCCACACAATGTCATTATCAATCCAGAATTCTCCTGAATCTCCACTTTCTACCCTATTCTTGATCTTCAATAATTTTGAATCTGTAACTTGAACTTGTTTAATCCTGTCTATCAAGGTCGGTTGCACCACAAGTACTGCAAAAATATATTGTCTGTGGACTCCATAATCTCCAAATTTAGTTCCTCCATTTGCCTTACCAACATGAAGGCTATGACCTCTGAAAATTTCCTGCTCAGTGCATCTACTACCCTGTTACCTTTCCCTAGATGATAACTAATCTTCAAATAATAATCTTTAAGTAACTCTAAGCATCTACGCTACCTCATATTAAGTTCCTTTTGTGTGAACAAGTACTTTAAACTTTGATGATCTGTAAATACTTCACATTGCTTCCTATAAAGATAGTGTCTCCAAATCTTACGAGCAAACACAATGGTGACTAATTCTAGATCATGAGTAGGGTAATTCTATTCATAAGGTTTCAACTGTCGCGAAGCATAGGCAATAACACTACTATTTTACATCAGCACACAACCCAAACCATTCTTAGAAATATCACTGTAGATCACATACCCTCTAGTCCCAGATGGCAGGTTAACACCGATGCTGATATCAACCTATTCTTCAACTTTTGGAAACTAGCCTCAGAATCTGCAGTTCCCACATAAATTTGGTCTTCTTTTGGGTAAGCCTGGTATATGGAACAGCTATAAAAAAATCCTTCGATTGTATTGAAATTTCTGATAGTAACTTGCCAAACCCAAGAAATTACGAATCTCTGACACATTTGTCGACCTAGGCCAGTCAACAATTGCCTCAATATTCTTGGGATCCACTGATACTCCGTTCTCCGAAATGATATGCCCAAGATATGTTACACTCTTCAGTCAAAATTCACATTTATTGAACTTCACATACAACCCTACTCCCTTAATTTCTATAAAGCTAGCCTGATATGTGTTTCGTGCTCCTCCTGTGAAGGTGAGTAAACCATGATATCATTAATAAACACTATCACAAACATGTCTAAATAGGGTTGAAATATCTTGTTCATCAGGTCCATGAATGCTGCAGGTGTATTGGTCAATCCAAAAAGCATCACCAAGAACTCATAGTGGTCGTATCTAGTTCAAAAAGTACTCTTTGGAACATTCTCTGCCTTGATCCTCAACTGCAATGGTACCCAAATCTCAGATCTATCTTAAAAAATACTCTAATACCCTTCAATTGATCAAATAGATCATTGATTCTCGGTAAGGGACATTTATTCTTGATAAGAGAACCTTGTTCAATTCCCGATAGTCGATACACAACCTGAGGCTACCATTTTTCTTCTTTACGAACAATACTGGAGCTCCCCAAGGAGATACACTAAATTTGATGAATTTCTTATCAATAACTCCTACAATTGCGTCTTCAATTCTTTAAGAACTGTTGGGGCATTCTGTAAGGAGCTATAGATATTGGGGCAGTCTCTGGTGGTAGATTAATTTCAAACTCTATTTCTCGCTCTAGTGGCAAGCCTGGCAAATCCTCTGAAAAGATATCTAAAAACTTTTGGACCACTAGAAGATCTTCTAGTTTGGCACCTTCTTTTTTTGTATTGATCACGTAAACCAAGAATGCTTCACAACCCTTCCTCAGTGCCCTTTGTGCCTATAATGCTGACAGTAGTGGTATAGGTTGTCGATGTTCTGGTTTCTTGATACCACCCTAATACTCAATTTTCTCCTTCTCTGAAAAACAAAACCAGACTTTCTTCTCTCTACAGTCTAAGTGAGCATAATTGCGAGACAACTAATCTATACCCAGTATTATATCAAAATCATACATATTAAGCTGCACAAGATTAACATCGAACTCATAATCACCCAATGAAACTTTACAACTAGGATATACCCATCTAAATTCAAGAATCCTATCCCCCAGTGTATCCACTTTATAAGTGGTATCAAGCCAATCTGGTTTAACATTCAACTTTCGACTAAGTTTTCTAGAAATGAAGGAATGCGCTGCACTACTATCAAATAGGGCAATCGCAAGTACATTATTAATTAATATCATACCTGTCACAACTGAGCCTGATCCATCTACTTCTTACTGGGTCACAGCATAAACTTGGGTTGTAGCTGGTCTCGTGCCACTACCACTCCTTCCTTGTGGCATCTACTGTTGTGATAGTCTGGACCTGGCAGTAAGGCAGTCTCTGGTATTCTGTGCTCAAAACTGCTACAGGTTAAGCATGCTCCGAACCTCCACTTGCACTCTCCCATGTGATAACTATGACAATAACTACACTCTGGAATACGAGATCGTGCATGAAGTGGGGCTGGTGTTGATACTGTCCCTCCCCTTTTGTTAATAACCCGAGAGGGTCCAACGATAACTAAGGGTGGTCGCGGTCTCACCTGTGGTAGCTGGGGCCTGAAATCGTGAAATCGTGAAAATAGTGGTTGCGGTGGTCATACACTGCGAGTTGGATGTGCTACAGGTTTATAAACTGCTCTCTATGGAGGAATATATGGACATAAAATTAAAATATTGAAGCTTAGCACATTCTACTCAACATATTCCATCACATATCCACATAACTAATCAACAATCAATCCACTAGTCAGAGTAGTCAAAGAACCCAAGAGCTCAAATGCTAATAAAAATCAAAACATGAAATTCGTGTGTATATGTGTATAGCCATTCAAAAACTTAGATTTGAAAATATTTAGATTAATGATCATGAAAACCCTATAAATTTTTTCTAAACACCTCAAAGCTCACTCTTCTTACACCCATCCACTAATCTAGACAACCGATTTTATTTAAATGCGATAGGAAATTTAGCTCGAACTATAAGTTAGGATATATACATCACGCCATTATTTTATTTTTTTATGTCCACTTACAGTATGGGTATCAGTGGTAGGCACAACCCGCAACAAATAAACATGCAGGTACTAGACATGGGCACTACCTGCAAATACAGGTACCAGTGATGGGCACTACCTGCAACTACAGAAACTTTCATATTCATTTTTTTTCACCAATTTTTTCCAATATCCTATTTCGCTACAAAAATGTACATCACTCACTTCTCACAAACTTCTACCCTTATATCCCCTTAACAAATAATGTGCACCATAAGCTCTTAAAGGGAAAATTTAGGATAAAATAATGAAAAGAACATTAAACTCAATAAGGGTAAGTAAATTGAGTTTATGTGAAAGAAGGTGAATGATATTTCTCTATCACAAAAATAAGGTTCAAATAAGGTATTTAGAAATAAATTATTAAAATGGTTGGCTAGAAATGCTCAATAAACGAAAAAGGCACTACCCTCATATTTAAACTAAATCAGGTTGTATAAGAATTAGTTTCAAAAATGTAATAAAGCAAGTTTTTGGGATACAACATAATTGAATGGTACATAAATTTCTCTAAATATTATGAAATCAACAATTAAAGTATGGCTTAGTGCTCAAAAGTCTTGAAAATCATGAATGAAAAATATTAACACCGACTTCTCATTCATGCATGGTTCAACTAATGATTTGTTATGCAGACAAATGAAGAAAAATATGTTAAGCAAAAATTTTTGAAAATTAAAAAAAATAATGATCAATTAATCCACAAAATTTTCAAAAATTTAAAAAACTCTCAGATAAAAGGAAAAGTCAAAATATTGCAGCAAAATCGAGAAAAATATACCAAAAAACTTAAAAATCCAAATAACTTTCCCACCCCATACTTAAAGTATGAAGCATTGTCCTCAATGCAAAAAAAAATAAAAGCATAAAATGGGAAAAAGAAAAGCTTCTCTGAATTTAATTCGTGTTTGGATCAGTATCCGCTATAAAGAACCCTTTGTCGCGAATGAAAGCTAGAGAACACTAAACAAAACAAAACAGAACAAAACAAATAAATAATTCCCTTGAGACAATAAGAAAAACAAGAAAATTGTAGAAAATAATCCTACAATAATCAAGAAAAAACTTACTCCCTTAAGCGAATACATAACAAAAATAAACGAAACACACGATTACGAAAATAAACCTAAGCAATATGAAATAAACTAACTAAAATGAAACCTAACTAACGAAAAATGTCTAAAAAAACTAACTACTCAAATTGTCGAGGAAATCAACTGCCATGAATATCAAATAAAGAAAACGGTCCAACACATAGGACATAAAAATTCAAGGAGCATGGGCCCCCAAATCCTATGAAAAATAAGGAAAAGGTGGAAATGTGGTAGGGTCCTCTTTTCCCCGCTCTCTGGCCGTCTGACGAGCCTTTATGATTTGCTGCCACGTAAACTGATATTGCATAAATGAATCAAAACGTTGGCCCATCCGCTGTTGCTCTGCCAAGATTTGATGTAGAAGCTCTTCCTGAGTCTATTGTGGGGCAAGTACTGGCTCATCATCGGAATCTTCAGCCTCCTCTCCGTGTGAAGTAGAGGCTTGGAACCGAGTGCGTTTAATCAAAACTCATATACCCTCCATTGCAACCAACTGGCCAGGCCTCAATTTTTCTTCCGAAGAATCAATCAACACACCACTTTCCAAACACAGTGTCGTAATCAAATGGGGAAATCATTACCCCGATTGCCGACTGGTAGCAGAATAGCAAATTTGTTGGCATATAAGCTGACCAACATCTATGACTTTTCCGGTTGCAATACAATACAAAAGTTTGGCCTTTCCATAGTGATGTGGGCAAGATGATTTATCGGAAGAAGGCGGCCACGAAGAAACTTAAACCAGACAAACTAAGCTGGCTTAAGTTTAATAGCGTTGAAATGTCGAGCCATGGTGCCATCTGTCATGTAAGTCCATTCCATGTCCCCACCTTAAAGAATGCTTGTGATCTGTTGTAGTTTCATGTTGGCATTTTGAGTATCGGGCCATTCATCATTACGAACACTAGTAACCTTCAAAACTCTGTTGATTTTATTAGCAGAGACATCCACTTCTTTCCCCCATACATATACTTTGGTGGAATGTAAAATTGGTGAATTTAGAATGATTTGAGGATGAAATAGGAGTGGGCTAATTGGAAGGTTTGAAGGAATTTGAAAGATAAGAGGGAGGGCATATGTTATGTGAGAAGAAGAAGGGTTCGACCCCTTTATTCTTCGCGCGCACATGCACTGCAAGCTTAGTGGGCATGTGCGCAAGAGGTAGTGTATCCATATGCTAATCGGCCCCGCGCACATGCACTGGGATTTTAGCGCACATGTGCACGAGAGGCAGAACCAAAAATTAATTTTTTTATATTTTTAACACTGTCGAAATAAAAATTCTACCCTAAATCACCCACATAACACACACAAAATCTTCAAAGGAGCATTTTATCATTTTAGCCTCTTAATGCAATCGATTTCCCAATTAACAACGAAATTAAAATATTCTGTCCTTTTAAACTAAAATAAGCAGAAATAAAGTTGCAAAATACTAAATAATGGAACGAAATTCAAATAGACATGGGTTGCCTTATATGCAGCACCTTTGTTTACTATTGTTGGCTCGACTTGATGGTCTTTCACACAATACAAGTAACTCTCATGTTAAGGAATCCAAGGATCTTCCGCTTCACTGTTTTCACAAATGATGGATTCAATCTCCTTTGCTCATTTAGAACCCGAACAAGTTTCTCTTCTTGCGAGTCGCTAAGTTGACTTGAGATTATCACCCTCTCCTTATCCTTCAAACATATGTATTTAAGGTGACCAGGAAGACAATTGTAATCCGAAACTGTTCCCTACACAACAGATAACTTCAACTCCTTGTTAGAGTAAAATGATAAAGCATTAGGACCACCATTACTTGTTTCCTGACACAAGTCCTTATTCTCTTCCTCGAGATGTTTTTCACGGTTCGTGTCCACCTCCTGATTATTGGTATGTTCATGAATTTCTTGTATTGGAGGTTTACACACATCAATTACCGAAACAAGTTTAGTATGGTTAGACGGTTCAATATCATCATAAATGCTAAATTTAACACTTGTATATCCAAATGCCATACTAAGAGTGCCCTTAAGAACATCTATCTTAATTTGGAAAGTAGCAAGAAATGGTCTTCCTAATAAAATAGGAGCATTAGAATCACCATGTTCATTTCTAGAACATAAAAATCAGTAGAAAAAATTAGACTTCCACTTGAACTAAGATATCCTCTACAGTTCCCTTAAAATAGGCTAAAGATCTATCAGCCAGCTGAATTACCATGCCAGTTTTATTCAATAGTCCAATTTTCAATGTATCATAAACAGAATATGGCATTACATTAATAAATGCACCTTCTACAGAAATCCAACATGACTTTTTCAAAATGTGTATTTTCTATCTTACAAAGAACAGAGAACATACCTGAGTTCTTACGTTTTCCAGGTAGAAATTTTTGAATAATAGACGAGATATTCCTCCCAATCTCTACCTTTCTAACCTCTTATCTTTTTTCTTTTGTTTGTAGGTATACAATTCCTTCAAAAATTTAGCATAACGAGGTATTTGTTTAATAGCATCTAATAAAGGAATATTTACCTCGCACTTACGAAATGTATCATACCACTCTTTGTCGGGATTCTCCATTGAAAACTCTTTCAATGCCTCGAGGAATGGGGGTTCGGGCTTATATTCTGGCCATACAGGAACACCTTTGTCTTCATTGCTGCTACTTCTCTTCTCGCTTGGGCCAACTTCATTTTCAGCTTTGGTCTCCTTCTCCTCGGCCTTAACACGTTCAGGAACTATGTTGCATTGCACTTCAACCTCTTTACCACTCCTCAACATAATTGCACTCACGTTCTCCTTGATGCTGGGTTGATAACTATTTGAGAAGGCAACTTTCCAGAACTTTGCGCTTCCAACCTACTAATCGCGGTAGCCATTTGTCCCATTTGATGCTGTAACTGCTGAATACTGGCCTTGGTATCCTGCTGAAATTGAATAGTATTATCAGTTAAAGCATTCAACCTTTCCTCTAATGACTTACTGGACTGATTATTCAAATTGGCTTGTTGTCTTTGAGCGAATGATGGCTTGTATGATTGGAAGTTCTGCTGGATTCCCGTATCTCAAATTAGGATGATCCCTCCATCCAGGATTATACGTATTCGAGTAGGGATTGTAATTTGGTCGTGGTTGTCCTGGGAATCCTCCCACTGTATTTACTTATTCTTGGCTTTCGTCTTGTAATGTGGGGCACATATCTGTAGAGTGTCCCTCAATTGAGCAAATGCCTCAGGTTTGTGCTGTTGCCGCTGTTCCTGAAGCCAATTATCGTACAAAAGAAGTCAAACTGGCCATTTGCTATTCTAAAGATGAAATGGAGGTTTATGAGTATTTACCTTATTAACACGCTTGAGAGGTTGATTGCGTCGTATCCAGAACTTTTGAAAATACGCGGCCATATTCGATGTAAGGTCACGAGCAGCATCTATGGTCAAATTGTCTAACGCCCCTCCACTTGCGGCATCGACCATGTTTCCTTCGTTCGGCAATAAACCTTCATAAAAATATTAAATTAATAAGGAGTCACTTATCTGATGATATGGACAGGTTACACACAATTTCTTGAATCTCTCCCAATACTCACACAAGGATTCTTCATTGAACTGCCTTATACCACAAATTTCCTTACGAATATTCGCAGTCCAAGAAGCTGGAAAATATTTGGCCAAGAATAGTCTGTTCATCTGCTCCCAAGTTGTGATACTACCCGAAGGTAAATCAAACAACCAATCCTTCGCCTCATCCTTGAGCGGGAACAGAAATGCTTTCAACTTGATATGCTCTTCTGACACTCCGGTGGGTCTCATACTTGTGCAAACTACATGAAACTCCTGAGACAGGATGACTATCAGAGACAAGATGCTTGTTTGGATCTTCACCTGGTAATCCATGAAAAAAAGGTAATAAATTGATTAGTCCAAATTTTAATTCAAATATGACATTAGCATCTAATTCTAGATATGTAATGCATAAAGGTTGTTGATTTAATGTGGGCGCTGCAAATTCTCTCAAAATCCATTGCGCCATGTTCGTCTGCCCTTGATCTTCCTTATCACCTGCAAAGATAAAATTAAACAATTATTCTTCCAATAACTGTCTTTCTCGTAATTCTTTTCTCAATCTGCATAATGTTCTCTGTATTTCTGGAACAAATTAGAATTCAACTTTTTCAGCAGATCGTGTCACTAGCATATACAATTAGCGAAAGAATAACAATAAAAAGAAAGAAAAGAAAAATTGGAATAAATAGCACAAAAATAATTCAAACCGCTCCCCGACAACAGCGCTAAAATTTTGGTGTGAAATAATAATGCAAAGTTGAAATGTTGTCGTAGGCACCTAAAATTAACAACTCTCAATAAAGGGGACGAAATGTAGTAGTGGTGAGTACAAGTCGTCCCATAGAGAACAAAGTTTATTCTTGTGCTAAACCGAAAAATGAGGTTTTGAATGCTTTTAAACTGAAAACTAAAACAGTAAGAACAATCTTGGTTTTGGTCAAATCCACCATGGCAATTTCACTAGTCAATTCTTGACACAAAAGATAATTCAATTTCCATATCAAACAGTAATTAAAGAATTAACCCGAATTCCAATTCAAAGTTAATTCTTATTTCTTTCTAAAGTTGGTTAATTTTAACACGCGATCCAATTAACCTTGACTATTATTTTAACCCAGACACATGCCAAATATTAATTTAATAGAAGCTTTAAAATCAATAAGAACAATTAGGCTAATTAAACATAAACACACGCGGTTATGCCAATTAGATGATTAATTTCCCTAAATCCAATAACACTAATCGAGTAATTATCAAATTCAGTTGCTTCACAGGTTGAATTAAATACACGCGGTTAAAATAATCTAGCAGTTTTAGATTAATTCTAATAACTTAATATTCTGCAGCAATAATAAGTTAAAAAGAACAACCATAAAATTAATCACAGAAAAATAATCAATACTTGACATAAAATTGAATAAATTCAAGTACAAGAAGTCTCACAATATAGTAGAATTGACCATGGCTTCAATTTCCTCTACCAAGAAAAGGGTTTAGACACAAAGTGTCATGAAAGAATAAAGAATATTTTTCTACTGAAAACCCTAAATAAAACTAGAAAATAACGTGTTTCCCTTTTTCTCACCCTACTTGAGCTATTTATATTGAGTATTAGGGTTACAATCAATGTTTATGGATAAGAACGTGAAATTGACTAAAAAATAGTCCAACCGGGTGAAAAAATCTGTCAAAAATCCAAAAATACGCAACCCTGCATTTTTGGGCGCACATGCGCTGCCTATTTTGGGCGCATGTGCGCTGGGCTTCACTTTTGGCTTCAATTTTGATCTTTATTCAGACCGAATTTAGCAAAATACAAATTACAACATGAAAGTTGTAACTACATGTCTTAGATTTCCAAAACATCTTGAATAATTTCAATTAGAGCTCAGATAAAAATGTTATACTGAATCTATCAAACTATGTCAGAATCGCTTCTCGTCGGTACACATTTTCCAACTTTACAATTTTGAATAAGATTCCTATCGAATCATGTAAAACTCAAAACACGAAAGTTGTAGAACTCTTCAATGTCTTTCCAAATCATCCAAAATTATCTCAATTGGAGCTTGGAATTGAAAGTTATGCTTGAAATACAAAACAATATCCAAAATGGCTTCATACTCGTACATGTTCCGCCATTAACATTTTCTTTCATCATTTCCATCTTTTTCAGCACTTTTTCACTTTAACCCTACAAAAACTAAGAATAACCAAATTAATCTCAATAAGAACTCAAATATTGCTTAAAACATATAAAAACGTGGTAAATGATATATAAAATATAACACAATTATGTACTAATCAAACTTTGTCATCCATCTCTTCCGATGTTATGGAGTGCTGCCTGCCGTCTCAGGAATGTATCTACACGGGCACTAGCATCATACAACTTCTCAAATGTATCTGTGTCCACGGCTGCTATTTTCTTCAAGATCTCTTTCAGCAATAAGATGAAACGATCACATTTTTCTACCCCATCACTCATGACTCCAGGAGCAAACATCCCCACTGCATGAAATCTGTGTGAATACTCCACTACTGACATCCCTGGAGTCTGTCTAAACGAATTAAATTTGTCTCTTCGTCAATCCTACGGTGTGAAGGATAAAAGTGCTCAAAAAATGCTTCTTTGAAAGCCATCCATGAAATTTGTCTCGTAAGGGCAAGTACAGGTTTCACCCCCTTCCACCATCTTGATGCATCTCCAACCAAATATGTCTTTACTAACGGGAATCTATACTCATCAGGCATCTTCAGTAAATCTAAATTTTCTTCAATTTGTCCCAACTATTTTTCTGCTTCATCGAGATCATGTTTGCCCTCGAAAGTGGGAATATTGATCTTCGTAATTGACTGCCCGTTAATATTAATCAACATCTTTAGCCTCTGGTTGCAGTGGTGGATTAGGTGTTTTAGTTACAGGAGTAGTATGAATAGTTGCATGCACCGCTTGTCCCACAATCGCCGGTGGCATAATCTATCACCGGCGCAGTGTCTGCGACGGTTGAGACTGCTGTAATTGCTGTGGCTGCTGGGTCTGCAACTCATTTTGAATTTGTCCTCTTACCCCTTGATCTGTCCCGACAGATTCCTCAACCTGTACTTGACTAGTCCCAGTCTCCTACCCAGGTGTCCCTTCCGGAGTTATGACAATCTGTTTCTATTTATTTAATTCGGTTTCCGTTTCCTGCATATTTCATATAGGGTAAGTATCATATATAAATTCTTATTTAGACACTAACCATGAAATAATATGCTTACACACTTCAACCACTCCCCATCTCAGTATTACGAACAAGGAATCGCAGTAACTTCTAGTTTAGGTTTGCTAGTCCCAAACCCTGAGTTACTTACAAGTTCAAGTCCTATACAATACTACACTCATAACAGTAACAGTTCAACTTAATACTTGACACATGATTGAATAACCTGGCCTCTGATGCCACTCAATGTCATATTCCTTAAACGGGACAATGACACGCCGCACCTCGAGATCACCCCAAGCATGCAAGGTATAGTACAAGAGTAATAAACAAATTATAATACCTGTCATTAGACCTCAAGATCAACCAATACAAGATCACAAAGTATATTCAACAACCATATCCATAACAATCCACGATAACCAAATCACACTCATATACAAGCATTAAACTACAACCCAAACAACAGTCAGAAGTTCGATCACAAGATAAATCTAACAAGTCCATAAGCACATAGGCCCAAGCATAAGAACCAACATCATACTAAGATGGTAAACAGGAAAACTCTATCTCTAGTACTGTAATCTCCTCCTAGGTCAGCACTCGATTTAGGACCTGCTAACATCTCCTATTGATCCTCAACTGCAAACAAAGAGAAAAAACAATAACAGAATACATCTATTCAGCACTTAGTGCTTAGTAAATAACATTTATACCTAATAATAGATAACATGCATTTAATCAATGCAGGACATATTATATGAAATATTATCAAATATTTAAAATATAAATGCCAATTAATGAGTTCATGATTCACAAAAGTCTTCTCAGCACTGGATCCCAGATCTACCTATTATCCGCCCGAATAGACAAGGCATAACGGAGTGTCTATCACTTGTCTTCTCGATAGACTAGGTATAACATTTACAAAGTAGAGTATTCAGTATATCATTTCATTCATTCACTTATAGCCAAATCCACTAAAGTGACCCATTGAGTTCTTCACAGTGACCATTCATTATAGTACAATAATGAACAAATAATACATTACATAACAAACATGTAATTTATAAATACACTTACCTTATAAACATTAATCAAAATAAATATACTTACCTTAATATCAATTATTCTATGGTTGCAAAACCAATCATATACAAGGTATCGATAAAAAGATGTAAACGTTATTTACTTACCTTGAAAATTAATTTCGTAGACGTATCCTAATTTCAACGGTCTAAAACTCTAATCTCGAATCACCTAAATCAGGAGAGTGTTATACCGTTAGGATAAAAACAGATCTACGAATTCACTATTGACTATCATCCAAATTCTCAAATTTGGTAATAATCGAACACAAATAAGTAAGGTTTGACTTAAATTCATAAAAATAAAATGAAAATCTAAAAATTAGGGTTCATAATTTCAAGTATATTACCAGGTTAGGAATTGTCAAAACCCTCATTCAAATCTCACAAAACAATAGTTAAAAAGTCATTTCAAACCATAAATCAAGTCCTAATAGTTCATAAATGTATTTGGTAATAAAATCAATTCACAAAACAACACAATTAAACAAATTAATTTCTTGAGAAACTTGAAATTTAACATAAAAATCATGCAAATCTTGAAGTAAAACTTGTGAAGTTGGATTAAAGGTTTACAAGTATTTCTGGATCACCAATTTGATTTGGTTGAGTAAAATTTCCTAATCTAATTCGAAGTATAGGAATTTGGTTTGCAGGAGTTTTGAAAGGGATTTAGGAGGTTTGCTTATTGTTTAGAAGCAAGTGGAAAGTGCTGGAGAGTAACTTCATTAAGAAGTCTTAAGTAATTTTTAAAAACTTCACTTTAGTTCTTCAAGTTTTTAAAAATTGTACTTTGACATAAAAACTTTAGAAAATGGTTAAGAAGAGTATAACGATTATTTAATAGGATAAGGATATCAAGTACAAGAAATAAGACATGCTGTACAAAAATGTGTTAAATGATTAGAAAAGTCGGGTATTACACTGTTGACTTTATAAGTTTATACAGTATAAATTTTTAAAACACATTATATTATACTGTACAAACTTTTAAAATATAAAGGGATGGTTTCTTTTGTAGCAGAAGGGATGACTATCTTTTGCTGAGTTTTTTATTAGCGAAAAAAAGTAGCGTCTTTTTAGTAGTACCCCTTTACTTTTTCTTTTATATGCTCTAACATTTACTATATTAATTGTACAAGATTTGTCATTATTATTTGTAGAATTCTGAATTTTAGCTTATAAATCACAAAATCTCCCTCATTAACTATGTAAATTCTGTTTTTAGGACATTTTAGAATAACAAGCATACTTAATATTTCTTAGCATTACCCTTTTATTGTCCTTTTAAGAATATTTTAGGAGGTGTTTTGGTTTATGGATATGGGGGAATGAATAGAAATCAAGGTTAATGATATTCATAGATATTATTTGCTAAATCACTATAAGAATCATTCTATAAGAATGAAAAGTGTTAAAAATGCACACTTTCATTTTCCACTTGTAACTTAGATTTCAAATTAATTAACTTATTAACATAACAAAATCATTCCTTATTCAAACCAAACAAGGGGAAATTACATAAATGCATAGCGATAATAGGGTTTATGTTACTTATTTCAATTTTGAATCCGATTCCTGAATACGAGTCAAACACCTCCTTAGAATAACAAGCAATACTTTTCATTTGAAGAAAATTCTATAGTTTCATCAAAAAATTATACGTACATGTTTTGAAAACTCATATAGTATAATAATATATAGTTTTAGTTTGAAGGATTGTATTGTACAATCTTTTGAAATACATGGTATGATTCTATAATGTATGGAGGAATTCTCATTGTTTAATCTACCTTTTTAATATAGTTTTATCGTTACAAATTACAAATTGGAACCACATATTTTCTTTAATATGAAATTTATCTAATAAAATTTTAAACACAATGGAATACTAAGCATGAGGTATTGTGATAAATTCAATATTAAGTACAATTTACATTTGCTCTTTTTTTTTTTTCTTATGGCCTTTTTTCTTGTTAAATGAAGACCTTTATTACTTTTAAACAGTTTCATACAACTTTTCTCCTTCAAAAACTTACCTTTTTGGTAAGTTTTACTACTATTATTACACTAAAACATAATACTAAAAAAAAACTAAAATATAACTCTTCCCACTTTTTTCAACTACTTTATATTTTCATTCACGTCTTACGTTATTTTCCTTAGTACAAAAGTAGCAATAGATATGAATAGCCATAAAACATTTCACAATTCTTCAACCATCAGATCAATTGGGTGAGGAAATGAACTCTTTTACTGATAAACGATTTTGATAATTAATAAAAAGCCACTCCCTCTTGCTAAATTAATAAAATTATCATACAAAAAGAATTAATTAAATTATTTTCGTATGAAACATATGTAAAATTATGCAACAGTAAAATGCAATATTTTCTCAAAAAAAAAATAATAATAATAATGAAATGCAATGTGCTTTCTTATGTCAAATTTGCATGTGAAAATGCCAATATCTGGCTAGTCTGACCTTATGAGGCCCACAGGGTTTTCTGTACAAAAGGAAGTACCAATTGTACATAAGTCCATTGGGCCATATCGGTCATTGGGGTTGGTAGCCCATACTATAATTTGGTACATTGTAGGGCCTAAGCGTGAGTTTGGATGAAAGGAAATGGATGGAAAGAAGAGAAAAGAAAAGAAGGAAAGTTATAATTTTTCTTTTATTTGAGAGTTTTAAGTAAAGGGAAAATAAAGAAAAGGGAGGGATATATAGGGATAAAAATTTAAAAATACTTTTCTTCCATAAGTGAGAGGAAATGGAAGGAAAAGTTGGATTACTTTACAATTAATTATGAAATGTCACATTTGTGTTCTAAACATAATGCAAAAAATCAAAAGAAGAAATATTTTAATAAAAAACTAATATTAATGAAAATTTTCTTTTAAAACTCCTAAACAACTTAGAGAAAATTTCTCTTTCTTTCTCATTTCTAAATTCCCAAACTCAATCTAATGGAAAAAGCAAGTGAAAACTCAAATCAAGTGAAAACTATATGTGCGGTATGGAAAATACGTAGGTAGACTCGATTTTTGGCTTCACCTGTAGATTCTGTGTCAGGATTAAACCTTAAAGAATCTTGCTTCCATCAACTGATGTCATAGATTCTCTAAAATTTAATCCACACCATCTCAGGATCTACAAGTGAAGTTAAAGATCGGATCTACCTAAATATTTGTCGTGCAGTATTATTACTGGTGAAGCTTCTTGCATAAACTCTATCTATGAATACTTTTTGGAACTTAGCCTAAACAAGAAATACTATCATTTTCTTATATCATGATACCAAATGAGTCACTTTACTCTTGTCTATATCACAAAATTCACAAATAGAACCATGATTCTGATCAAGAATAGGAAGCTAACCCATCTTTCACAAAATTAATATTTTTGGTGCACCATCACGTATAAGTGCATACTACATATTCATATTTAAATTTTAAATTGATAATAAAGTGTAATTTAGGTGATAAAATATTTTCTTTATGATTTATTGATTATAAGTTTGAATCACTAAAATAGGTGAGAAGAGTAAATTTTTTAAAAATAAAAATAAAAATAAAAATAAAAATATTTTGTACATATAACATATCTCTACACCCATGTATAAAGTTTTCTATATCAACGGTCTAGAAATACCTGAGCTAATCCATCAATAAATATGACCACATACACGAAATCAGCCGGTTTTGAAGAAAATACTAATCCATCAATAAATATGGCCACATGTGAAATCAGCCGGTTTTGAAGGCTCATTGGGCTGTTACTGGGTGGAGTCAGGCGGCAAGCTTGTTGAGCAAAGGCTTAGATTGATTGAAGCCTCTCCGTCACACGTCACAACAAAATATCTTAGTCAAAAGACAAAAATTGATTTCACAAACAAAAAAATATCCATTTTAAAAATGTACTAACATTCTGGTCAGGTTGGTACTGAAACTATTCAGAGCAGAGCTAAGGCATTTCATGGATTATTAGAAAGATAACAATCCAATTCCTACTGGTCAAGAAAAACACGAGTTCACTAACCACATTGGAAGCTGGGGATAATTCGATTTCAAGTATTGCTAATTTTCCTGCTATTGCCTTTCATATGATATGACCTATTTAATGTACGTTTTGTTTTTTTTTTTTTTGTACAAAGCTGTCCATGTAATCTCTAATAAGCTCTAGCTGCACATGGAAAAGCAGAACCTTAAACATCCCAGATTCTATCACCACCCTCAGAGAAAACCCCCAAACGAAACCTCATTCTGCGAATGCCTTGGCAGAGGATGTGCTGATGCCGTGGAAAGGCCTTGAAGCATTTTGATGACTTCGTAAGTGTCATCAAGATAGTATTTTGCCATACTCGGTTTCTGGCCAACGGTGCAGGCAAACACTTCTGCTATATCGGGCAAGGAATGTTTGGAAACCGAGCTAGCAACACTCTCAAACATGTCTTCATCCGATCTATCATCCCCAACGCACAACACAAAATCTGGGGGCTTTCCTCTATTGCTCATGGTTGCAATGAGATTCTCAACGACGATACCTTTGCTTACTCCCTGCAGTGCACAGGATGTGAATTGCTTAGGAGTCTAAGAAATAAAAACCCAAGGCATTTGAGGAATTTCTTAGACTTCACAAACAAGTCAAAAACTCGAGCCAATTATGTCATGACAATCATTGACATGATAAAAATTTGTGCTTTGTCCAAGTTTTTAACCACAAGTGATGGAATATATATAAGAACTAGAATATATGAGCTTTGAAATTAGATAATGGAACTAACAAACAAGCACTGAGAGAGTAACATGGGCTGTACCTGTGGTTTCACCTCAACAATATTCTGGCCTCTTTTAACAACTACCGGCTCATTTGCAAGCACACCCTCCAAGTGATCAAGCAGCTCCTTTGACTGCCATGTGCCGAAGTCAGGATCAGCTTCTTGGTGGTGCCACACAATGGCACTTTCCTTCTGCTCAATAGAAGAACCATCTGTTGCTTCTGTGTAATGTTCCATCACAGGTAATACTATCTTCTTCCAATCCAAGTCCAATGCAGATATGCAAGATTCCCAAGGAGAATCCTTTACCCACCTATTTAAAAAAAATAACAGTGAGAAAAAATAATAGTAGCAAGTTGAAAAAACAATAAAAAACCGTTTGTTAACAAATTCACAGAGGAGTAGACCTTACCGAGTAAAGCAACCGTGTTCTGCAGACAGACCAAGTTTTTGACATTGAGAGAACCATTTGCTTAGAGAATCTGTTCCTCTTCCACTTACAATGAACACGATATTCTTTGGATCACTGCACAAACTATTCAAGACTGCTATAACTTCATCACTTGGACTTTTATCCACTGTATCCTGAGGCATCATTGTACCATCATAGTCGAGAAGTATCAGCCGACTTGAAGTCTTGTTATAAGCAGAGACAATATGCTCCACAGAAAGCTTCCTGAAATTAGGACCCAAAGCAACAAGCCTGAAACGCAGACCGAAGCCAATGCCCCAACATCTCTTAAGATAATGCTCCGAACAAGCTCTTTCTAGGTCCTGAATGAAACTCCTAGCCCAATAAGCTACATCATGAGATGTAATATACTTGTAATGCTTCTCATGGCGCATTTCTTTTTCTGCATCTGGCATTGTAACTGCCAAATGCATTGCATCGGCCACATGGAGTACACTATAAATGTTCCAAGGATTAACCCGGATTGCGCCACTCAGAGATGGAGAACATCCAATGAATTCTGAGACAATGATTACACTCTTTCTCGACTTTGCTGATTCTGAAAGCCCCAAGGCCTCATTCATATAAGGGCTACCCTGCCTGGACACTGTATACTTATAAGGCACCAAATTCATACCATCCCTTACAGCATTCACCACGACACATTCAGAAACAGCATAATATGCAACCTTATCCCTGGTCGAAACTTGGTCATTGACACAGACAATAGGCTCATATCCTGGCTCCCCATACTTCTGGTTAACTTCCCTAGCAACTCTATTGATCTCACTTTGAACCTCTTGGATATCATTGCCCTGACTCCTTGCAGGATTCATAATTTGAACCAAGACCACCTTTCCCCTATGCTTAGGATGCTCGTCTAACAACTGTCCCATTGCCAGAAATTTCAAGCTAATACCTTTAAACATATCCATATCATCGACGCCTAACATTGTGCACAATTTTCCCCTCATATTTTTGCCTTAACTCCTTAACCTTCTCGGCAGTGTCTGGCAAGGACATAAAAGACTCGAGCTGTCCCATATGGATACCAACAGGGAGGATTTTAATACTAACAGTTCTACCATAATACTCAAGCCCAATGTACCCCCTCTTTGATTGGTAATCCAATCCCAACATTCTACTACAACAAGACAAGAAGTGCCTAGCATAATCAAATGTATGAAAACCAATAAGATCACAATTCAACAAAGCCCTCAAAATCTCCTCCCTGACAGGCAATGTCCTATAAATTTCAGAAGATGGGAAAGGACTATGCAAGAAAAATCCAAGCTTTACTCTGTGAAACTTTCTCCTCAAAAAAGTAGGCAATACCATGAGGTGATAATCATGTATCCAAACACAATCCTCATCAGGATTAACCACCTCCATAACTTTGTCAGCAAATATCTTATTGGCTGACACATATGCCTGCCACATACTCTTATCAAATCTGAAATGGAGGTGCCCCATGACTAGATGTCACAGGCAACATATAATGAAACAAAGGCCATAGATAATGCTTACAAAAACCATGATAAAATTTGTTTATTAAATCCAATGGTAAAAAAGTAGGTACACACCTAAACTTCTCAAGAAGCAATTGAGCCACTTCTTCTTGCTCCAGTGGATCAATCTCCACCTTCAAACTGCCTACATAAACAACTTCAACATCAGCAGGTAAACCATCTTTTATATGCAAAACCAATTCATCTTCATCCCAATCAAAACACCATTCTCCATTCTTTTCAGCATCCTTATAAGCCTTGATTGGCAACTGATTAGCCACAATGATCCTCCTTTCTTGATTGACTGATGAAACAGTTGTTGTTTCAGAAACCTCAGACTTCTGATCATTATGATCATCAAAATCTGAGATAATCCCAGGAACAGTCATGATTCTTGGTAATCTAGTCCGATCAGCAGCACTTGAATAATCATCAAGATTCAAAAGATTGAAACAAGATCAGATTGACAACATAATGAGATAGCAAAATCCCACCAACAAAGTCTTGTTTTATGGCCAAAAAAACACTCTAACAAGGCTCAATGAACTGAAAAAATTTGAAGGGTCGTTGTCTTTTTATTCATTTTTCAAGTAAAAAAAAAAAAATCACTACTTTCTTGCTGCAGATGGCTTCTTTATCGATGGGTGTTGCAAACAAAGAGGTTGTACTTCATGAATATGTGTGAATGTAAGAGTTATTATTATATGGAATTTTCATTCAAGAATATTAAGGAAAGTTTGGGGAAAATCTTGGTACTAAAATACTATGAATATTTTAAATAAATTTTATGTTTTGTAACGAAGGAAAGGAAGGTGGTGGCAAAGGATAAGAACGAAGGAAGGAGGACCGACTTACCAATATGGGTGGGGGGATATGGAAAGAGGGATAGATGAGAGGGGACTATACGTAATTGAGTTGTTTGGACGGCCAAGATTGACTAATAGACTCCCTTCAACATCATCATATTTAGAATTCATCCATATCTTTCTATTATATCTTACCATAAATATATAATACGAAATATTTAATAATAATAATACTACCAAATATAATAGGAAAATTCTAGAGTCCGAAACATAAACATAAAATTTAACTGTAAAAACTTGTTTGGTATATATATAATATAAATTTTTAAAATTAATAGGATAGTTTCATCTTTGCTATATATATATATAGTATAAATTTTTAAAATTAATAGGATAGTTCCATCTCTGCTATCGTATTTTACATCATCTGTGCATAAAAGAGTAATCAAAAAATAATAATAACTAGTGTGTTAAGATTTTTCCCTTTTTATATGTTAAGATTTTTCCCTTTTTATGTTCAACCACTACTTCCCATACTTTAATAATCTGGTATCACCTTCTCTCTTTATTTTATATATATATATATATAAATTTTTTTTTGGAAAAAAAATACTCTTTCTGATTCTCGTATATCTAGCATTTAAGTATATTTATGACGTATTTTTTAGAAAGTTATATATTATTATCAAATATCTACATTAGTATTGAAATTTGCAAATATTTTTATTGGGCCTTTTTTTGGAGGTTTGGTTTGGTAGTTGTGTTTATGACATTATCTGTATGCAGTGCACACATGTAAAAAGAGGTGGCCTAATGTGACACATAGCTGCAACGCGGTGTTTTTGTGTACTAGGTTCTCCAAGTACAACTTTTTTGTTTTTCTCGTTAAGGTTGAGGATTTATTTGGGGTTACCGGCTATAACCAGTTGGGTCAAGTGTGTGGATAAGGAATGAGTTAGGCTTACGTAGACTTAGTCTTTATGAGTTCTGTAAATTATAATATATTTCATACAAATCTCACATAAAGAAATTTTTATATGGATAAATTTACGACTTTATTTCTATATTGTATGTTTTAAAGAAGAGTAACATAAATTAATTATGATATAAAAAGGTCGGTTAGATGTTATTTAAATCACAAGTGATGGACTAAATTTACACCAAAATTTAATATCCCAATTTATGTGTGATCTATTTTTGTGTATATATATAAGAATTCTGTTTTTGGTGTTGGTAAGAGAAATGGTAATACTGATAGGAATTTAGGAAATATGGGTGAATTAATTAATTACATTAATTAATATGGGTCGAGTAACGGGGAGATCCGTTAATTAAGGGTGGGATTTAGATTATTGTGGGTGTGAATAAAAATGATATAAAAATCACAAAGTGGGTTATTAAGTAATAGATTTAGAATTTGTTAATAAAAGCACGTGCTTGGATATGGGAATGTCCTAAGACTTTACAGCTGTGAGATGAAGGCCGACTCGGTCATGGATAAAGACAACAGCTGGCTCCAATGGAGAGACTAGTCACGGTTCAAACTATCTAACGTATTAGCATACAATATTCACTCCGTGCGACTCTTTCTTTAATTGGTTTATTTAAGGTGTGCATAGCCTCACCACATGGATTATGGATCACAAAATTATCAACTCAATTTGCAAAATTGCTTCTGTTTGAACAGATATTATTTAATAAAAATATTGTGTAATTTTTTGATATGTAATAATAGATGGTTTGATTTTCATACACTGTCATCGAATATGAATGTATACTACATGTCCATTTTTTATATTTCAAATGTCATCTTTTCACATTTTATAATATAAGTTAACTCATAATATATTTGAGATAAAAAAGTAGTTGGAAACATATTCAAATAACCATTGCAAAATATTACTATTTGAAAAATAATAAAAATATTTTTTTTAAACTTAATTTTTTTTCCTACCTTCTGGTGACTAGAATCCATCACTAGTAAGGAATTTTGATTGAATTCCTAAAAAAATAGTTAGTGATTTAATAATATATAAGAGAGAAATGAATTACAAAGTCACGAGTATTAAAATTAATAATATCCTAGTCTAATGATATGAAACACTAGTTATGATATTGTAGATTTTTTTTCCATATATATATATATATAACAATGTTTTGACTTGGTAAAGAAAGAAAAATTTACCCTACAAGCGAAGTATTATTGGAAATGCTGAACAAATAACGAGTATTAGGATGAGTTGGAAAAAATATATATATATTAACTCACTTTATTTCATTGGCTTGATTAGAGGCTGAATATCCTCATGACATGGATTATAGATGATAAGTTATGATGTCAACAATTCAATATACAAAATCGTATGGTTATTGGATTTTGTAGGAAATTTACTGGTGATTTACTAATCTTTAGAAATTCTCAAACCCTTATTCCACCTTTGAAAATTATGATATTGGTTGGACATAGTAAAAGTATAGAAAACTCTCCCTACTCGTCGTATTTGGTTTGGTATTGCTACCGCACATGACTCCGAGAGTCATGATGATATTACTGAATATAAAGAATAAAGGTGATTTGATATAATGCCATTATTTGTTTTATTAATTTATACCCTCAACTACTTATAACTTTTTTCACCCTTCATTCTCTACTACCTATATTATCTTTTAATTTTTTTTAATAAATTTTTTAACATAGCATCCACTAACTATTACTTTTAAAATTTTCTATAATTTTTTTTAAATACGTTGTGTGCCTTTCACATTAGTTAACGTAAAACATGGTGAACAAGTTAGTTTCACAAGTATTAATACAAGTTGAAACTACATGGTAAGACTTTTATCTTTTCATCTGTGTTATAATACAAGAGGAAATGATGTTTCAAGATCATTTTAGTTAATTTAACTCTAACAACAAATATTGGGAAATATGTTGAGACTTTTATCTTTTCATCTGTGTTATACTTCAAATTTTACTTGCATAGAATTTTGAGGTAAACTAAAAAAAAAAGTAAAAGTAAAAGGGACACATTCAATTCAAGACTACTAGTGTTTATCTTTTCTTGAAGAAACGTATACTTTTTTCTTCTTTTTTTTTGGGTGAATGGCATTTTTTTACGTATATATAAGTATCTGTTTCAAAGTTTGATTATTAAAATTTGAAACGGAGAATTGTATTAATATAGATTATATAGTTTCTCGTTTTATCTTTATGTTAATCTTATCCCTTGTCCTATTGTTGCATTTAAGACGTGATTGAATTATCCCTGTGTCCTATTGTTGCATTTAAGACGTGATTGAATTGGGCAAACATTTAAATATGTTAATTTTAAATTCCTAAATTATGCAACCATTAAGTCATTATCTTTGAAGAATTACGTAGTAAAAGATTTTTAAGAGTAAATTAGTCAAATAAACTAATTAATATTAATATTTTATGCAAAGAAAGTTGACCGCTTGTCAAGAGAGTCTTGCGTACGATGTTCCAAAATTATGTCGAAACTTTTGGATAGAGATGGACTTTATTCTTTGTTTTGGGAGGCAGACTTGAATATGAATGTGGAACAATCTTTTTGATTTATTTTTTGGGGTGGTCGATTGGACCAGTCAAACGGGTAAGTTCTAATTGACATTTCGTATGAGGTCAACAGCCTTAAATAAGTTACAGAACACAAACGAATTATTACATTATTATAAACTTATATAATGCGATGTAAAAACGAGTTTTGAATCTATGTTCATTCTTTTGTTTATCTAGATTTAACCGTATTAATATACGGGTTTAAACTAAATGAATGTAAAGAAGCAAATACTTTAGTGTTCAGATTTATTTATTATTTTAATAAATTTATAATTTTATTTAATTTGACTCTTTTAAATATAAATGAATTTTATAGTGTGAAACTCGAATCGAATTTGAGTAATTTAAATTTTTATATATGAATTTAAAGCTTATCGAGTTAATTCAAGTAAAAACAAAAAAAAAATCAATAAACACTAAATTTATTTGAGTTTAACTTAATTATTAACGAAATAAGTCTGAATAAACTTTTGTTGAGCTGAATTCTAATCAAGTATCGGATAATTTTATTCTCTTTTCAATTCCATATTAATATAAATATTCCGACTTGAGATTTTTATACAATTGCACATGACAATGGAAGGATTTGAGATCATGTTGGGTTCAATAACTTTAGGGGAACTAGTTTTTAGGTCTAGTTTATCTCAGTATTTTTTTTTAACTCTTAATTACTAGTAAATATCTGTTTATTATTGCCTAATATCCATTATAATCACAAAAATATCATATCGTTATGTTTTAAATTTTATATTTTACCAAAATTATAATATTCTATTAAAATTATAAAATTTTCCTTTATTATTTATAGAAATGGACTAACTTTATTTATCTTAGTGGAGTATCAGTCAACAATTGAAACAAACGATATCACTCTCTAGCGAAATATAAAATATATATCTCTCATTTAATATTTCTTTATAATCTTATTTGTATAAACTTGTCCCTAATAGTAACACGTGAAAAAGACCCTAGTCCTAATACAATTACGTTCCATTTGGTTAAACTGTTCTGATTTGGAGAATAACAAAGCCACAATCCCAGAGAAACCATTGTTATAAACAACAAAATAGCTAGAGAGAAAAAGAAAAAGAAGTAAAGGCCAAAAAAAAAAAAAAAACAAGAAAAACTCGAGTTTCCATGATGCATTACAAAAAGATTAATTGCAATTTACAGCATTAAACTATCATTGTTAATTAGATAATTTTAATATTCGTAGATGACTTCTAGTAAATAAACCTAAATTATAGGTAGTGACAGTTTCATTTAACGTAGCTAAAAATTTTAGTGTAATTTTTTATGCACTGTCCGTATATAAAAAATTTTATATTATCGGATCAAGATACATGACATATATACATTATTTAAATTTTAAAAATTATTTTTATACGTGTCATGCATCTAAATCGGATAATATAAAAACTTCTATATACTGACGGTGCATGTAAGATTTATTCAAATATTTATTGATTTACAAATAATTTGAACTACTTGTAACAAATTAATAGTACTAAATATCAAATTTGACATCGAAATAAAATTTAAGTGGTAAAATATTTTTTTTTCATCTATTGATTATGGGTTCAAATCACTAAAAAATAAGAGAAATGATGAATTTTAAACAAAAATATTAAATGTTAGAATTAATAATTTTATCACATAAAATAAAATATATATTAGTGATAGTATAGGGTGCATGTAATTAAAAAAAAAAAAAAAAGTCACACGTATACTCGGGACAAATTATTCACACTTATCCACACATCTTTTCCCAAAAAAAAATATTAACGTTTGAAGAAATTTTCAAAATTCGATCAAACCTACAACTGAGACACGTGTTTTTTACCTTTCATACTTCTAACAAGAAACGTGGCGTATCCGTGTAGTATTTTTTTTTTTTTGGTTACATTGATCGCTGACTCCGGACACAGTGCCCGCATCCAAAGGCCCCAGTTTTGTTGGCTGACCGAATTGTCACCAAACATAAACTGCAGAGGAAGTCTGCGGGATACATGGCCGGGCCCTTCACGGGGAGCTGTCCTTATGATGTCAATAAATTTCCTTTTTATCTTTAAGGTTAAATACAGTAAATTTTCTTAAAGTTTGGATTATTTTATATTAAATTTTTTATTATTTTATTTTTACTAATAGTCAAATATAACTCTGTTATTGTAATTTAAAAAAATAAAAAATAAATTTACCCCTAAAGATTAACTATGTTAAATTCTTTAAAGTTTAAGCAAATTTTCACTTTGGTATCATTTAGTGCTTTTGAAATAACAATTAATAATAATGCTATCAATATTATTTAAATATAAGTAAATTTAAAATTAATTAATTTTCTAATTCTCAAATTATACTTTCTTTAATATTTAAAGTTTAAAAACTACTGTGAAATAGTTAATTTTAAAAGTTTTAATGTATTATTAATGCTATTTCATCTAAATTATTTTAATTAGTTTTAGTTTATATGTATAAAGTTACTTCATATAATTTAGGTTGAATTATATTAGCAAGGGAAAAAAGTAAGAAGAAAATTACTTTAAATAAACATAAAGAAAAGAGAATGATGGAACTTTAATGGATGATTATGGATCTTGTATAATTAAAAATAATGCTTTGCATGAAAATGAAATATGGGGAAAGAACTGAAAAAATACCGATAGTGTTAGTGAATTTTTGTATTTAAATTTTTTTAACAACACAAGATTTTTAAAAAAAATCACTAGTGTTGGTGGACATGAATATATTTTTAGTTGTTTTGACAATATTTTTATATTGATTAATGACTAAAATTGGTTAATTGACACAAAACTAAACTTAGGGATTAAAATGACAAATATAATAAATTTTAAGGGATTAATTTTATGTTTTCTTGTAGTGTATTGGGGTAAAAATGTATTTTTTGACTTTTTAGTAGTCAAATTACTAATGTGTACTAGGAGTAAAGCGAGAAAAAAAAGATAACATTAAAGAATTTAGTGCAAAACAGCTTAAATCTTAAGGGATTTACTGTATTTAACCCTTATCTTTATTTCTTCGTTTTCTTTATTAATTAAAAGTTTTTGTATCTGTAGCTTGGATTTATGGTGTGTTTGGTTGGAGAAAATATTTTTAGAATTTTTTTTTGGTGTCAAATTTCAAAAATTCTTCGCTATATCTCTGTCTCTTATAATATTTTCTAATTTTGTTTTTCGTATGTGACAAAAAATTTTTTACGAACTTATTGAGCGTTCATGATTTTCAAAATAAGTCAAGAAAAAAAATAACATTAAAGAATTTAGTACAAAACAGGTTAAATCTTAAAGGGATTTACTGTATTTAACCCTTATCTTTATTTCTTCGTTTTCTTTATTAATTAAAAGTTTTTGTATCTGTAGCTTGGATTTATGGTGTGTTTGGCTGGAAAAAATATTTTTAGAATTTTTTTTGGTGTCAAATTTCAGAAAATATATCTCGTCTTTATAATATTTTCTAATTTTTTTTTTCTATGTGACAAAAAATAGCTTACGAACATATTGAGCGTTCATGATTTTCAAAATAAGTCAAGAAAAAAAATAACATTAAAGAATTTAGTGCAAAACAGGTTAAATTTTAAAAGGATTTACTGTAATTAATCCTTATCTTTATTTCTTCGTTTTCTTTATTAATTAAAAGTTTTTGTATCTGTAGCTTGGATTTATGGTGTGTTTGGTTGGAGAAATAGATATTTTTAGAATTTTTTTTGGTGTCAAATTTCAGAAAATATATCTCATCTTTATAATATTTTCTAATTTTTTTTTTCTATGTGACAAAAAATAGCTTACAAACTTATTGAGCGTTCATGATTTTCAAAATAAGTTTTGATTAAACCAAATTTATTTATCTACATTTATAATTTCATCAACTAAATTTATTTTTATTTTCAATTCTTATCCGCTCATTTTTCTATCGTAGTCCCACAACACTACCTATGCATATTTTATTACTATATCCGTTTCATTAAAATTGTCACTGTTTAACTTTTCTGATTAACACATCAAGTTTTCTTAGTTTAATTTTATATAGATTTCTTTAATTTTTTTAAAAAAAAAAATTTAAATTTGTATGTGTTAATATTTGACATAAATTTCATGAAAAATTGAATAAAGTTATATAAATTATTAATTACAAAATTACTCTATTTGATTAAAAAAAAAAAAAAAAAACTAGGACCGTGGGAGTATACTATTATCTTACTACTTTAATCTCAAACAAAACAATATTTTATTAGCTACGATTGTTTGTCAAGCATTTATATATCAATAATAAAATTCACAAGTAAAATAACTATGCAAAATAAAAGATTGAGTCTACTAAAATTAAAAGAATTATTTTTAATATACAAATAAAAGTTATAGAATGGAAACCCATTTGCAACCTTTTATTTCTAACACAGCAACCGTATATGTAACAAAATATTACAACTATCTAATATATTAACCGAATGTATGATAAACTCATACCAAAATATGTCACATAAAGGGCTTGTTATAATTGCAATGAGTAGTTTTAACTCATATTGATGGTATGAAACAGGAAAAACATAATTGCTTTTATTTTTAAAAAAAATTATATATAGTCATCAAGATATTGAAAATTATATAAAATTTGATATTTTTTTATCTAAATGTTTTACAAAAAACAAAAAATTGCACTTTAATGATATAAAGACTAGCAAACATTTTACGTCTTAAATCATTAAAAAGTGCAATTTTTCGTTTTTTGGAAAACATTTACATGAAAAATGCCCATTTTAATGTGAGTATATTAGTATAACACAAAGTATAGCACTAAAAGAACGAAAATTTGCATTTTAATAATATAAATAGAAGGAGGAATGAAAGGATGAAAGCTATGAAATTTACTTTACTGTTTGTTAGAATTTAGGATTGTTAAATTGAATTTAACTTCTGCACGTCTGTTGGTATAGAATAAAATCTTAATGGGTAAAATGTAAATGACCCTTGTAGTATTTTGAACAAGTATTTTATCTTTTTGTAATTTTCAAATTTGCATTTCAACTTTCCAGTATTTGCATTTTACCCAATCTTAATCAATTAGTTCAAGAGTAAAGCTTGAAACAATCCAGTCCAACGTATAATGTTGGACGGTTTGTGGCATGATGAAGGTACAATTTATATATATGTTTGGAAAGGTTTCTAATTTCATGTGGAACAATCTGACTATATTTCGAATAAAGAGGTTTGTAATAGATAGTTAACTCTCATTATAAATGTATCCGAATTATAATCATAAAACATAACTTGAGACAAGACAGATAAAATGAATATTAAAAACTTTTTAAATTGGTCTAAACTATTTGATGGACCGTTTACAAAATATTCACTATGTTAGGTGGATGAAATTCTTAATTTATTAAAGGGTTAACTGTAACATGCACCTCTGAATCATTATTATTTTACATTTTGCACTTTAAATTATCAATTTTAGCATTTTAGTACTATACTATTAATTTTTAGCACATTACTTAAATTAGTTGAAAATAAGTGAATTTTGATTTTTTTAATAATGAAAAGATTTCAATACCAATACATGAATAAGAGTATTTTCAGTAATCAAATATAAATTACAATTCTTAAAATTTTTTCATCCAAAAATAGTTTGAAAAAACACTAGTTTTCAACTAATTTGAGTAACATGTCAAAAATTAATAATATAAGTACTAAAATATTAAAATTAATAGTTTAGGGTATAAATTAGTGCAAAATATTGATAATGAAGGGGTGCATGTTACAATTGTTAGGTTTGGATGAAATTCTTAATTTGTTAAATGAAAAACACGTGTACTGTTAGGTGGTGTAATATTAAAATACAAAGTATAATATATATATAAAAAAAAAAAGGTATTAGATGACCAAAGCCTATTAAATCAATGCCCAATTGCAACATAATAAATTATAAAAACCTTAATAAGATGTTATCATTGTGGTTCTCATAATAAACGAAGCCCTTTTCACAAAGGGAAAGATTTAGATAGATTTGATTTTTATTTTACTTGTAAATTTTGTGGTGTGGATTAAATGTTATGGAATCTATGACATAAGTTGATGTAAGCAAAATTTTATAAGATTTAATTTTGATAGCAGGGTAAAGTTAAAAATCGAGTTTATGTAAGTTTTTTCATTTCGCAAATGGCCGCACCAACAAGGAAGTTTGTTCTTTGTGCCTAATCGATTTTGTCACAGGATTTTTGTCCCACTTTGTTTACCTTATTTTTTGTTTTACTTTTTAGTAATTGTCTAAGAGACAGATTTAAAACATAATTATAAATTTAATAAAATGGTATCAGAGCTCAGATTGTTAAGATTTGATAGCAATCGACATATTTCTTTCCTTAATAATGGAAGAAAATTTTTCTTTATCATCTGTCTCATATGATAAAAATAAATTAAAAGAAGAATATAATATTCCTCAAGATAAAATCTACTTAATAAGTGGACAATACCAAAAATTTGACCATCTGTTATTTATAAATATGGTTTATTTGACAATATAATATCTAAATATGTTGTTAAATTAACAGAAAAATCTCTTATACACATCTAGATGTGTATAAGAGACAGAACATATCCTGAGGAGTAGGTCTGGGATAATAATAATGATACATAGTACAGGTATCTAGATGTGTATAAGAGACAGGTAAATCCAGTTTGGCTAATGGTCCATTTATTTTAATGTTTATCCTAATTTACAATTATCTTTATCGATGTTAATATACTTGATGCTTTAATCACTGTAGTGAGGAAGTAATGGAATCTGTACGCTGTCAGGATCCGAACTTATATGTTTATGTTATAGAGTTTGTTTTAAACTACTTTGACTTTGAATCCAAAGTATAAATTGATTAATATTTCTGATGAAACAATTTTAATTGAGACTAATTTTAATAAATCTCGATTATAACTAGACAACTAATTAAATGGAATGAAATTCAATTTCCGATCATTGGATAATAAATGAAGACATTTCTTCTACATCTAATGCTTTGAATATTACATGCATGATCCTCGATTATATCAACTCCGAATGGAGCCAATTGTTCTTCGTTTTGAGACATCATAATGTGTCTCTTAGACATATCTAGATGTGTATACCAGATCAGGTCTAGATGATATCCTTATTTCTTTCTTTCAAAACTGTTTTAATAACCATTTATCTTGGTATTACATTCTTAAATGTTTTCAAAACCTGCATCATTACATACAATAGATAGTAATACTCCATCTACATCACATGTAAATCATTTACATATAAATAATAATATAGTTAAACCAATTCATGATAATGAATTAGATAAGGAAATTGTCTTTCAGTATAACCATCTAAATTCCATTCATAAATTTCTTTTCCAGAATAACTATTATTAATTACATGCTGTTGTTCTTCATATAAAATATCCTTTATAATTCGGATACATTTATAATGAGAGTTAACTCTGTCTCTTATACACATCTAGATGTGTATAAGAGACAGGCTGATACATATTATTAATATGTTGCAAAATAATAGGTAAGTCCTTTTGTTCCGTGGTTCATAACTACTTATTTAAATAATTATATTAATGTTCTTGAACGAACATATCAATTTTCTGATGGTAAACAAACTAGTGAGTTATATCCTCCACAAAAATTATTTACTTTATTAAATAATACTTCGCTTTCATTTAATAAAGTAAATAATTTTAGTAGAGGAATAATACTCTACCTATTATTTTGCAAGTTCTTAATAATATGTATCAGCAGAATAATTATACTAATATTTTTATAAAAGTTTTAAGTGAACAAATTAGTTCCCTTCATAATAAAATGGATAAATTATTTTCTTTAATACAAAAGATTTCAAATTCTATTTCGACTAATAATCATAATAATGATTTTCAAGAAATTGCAAAAGCTTCTTTGCAACCTCCACCTATAATTAATGATTTTAAATTTAAACCAATTTCTGATCTTGAAAAACTTTTAGATAAAAAGTATTTTTGGTAAAAAATAATTCTTGTGGAGGATATGGTTCCTGTCTCTTATACACATTAATTATAGGTGGAGGTTGCAAAGACTGTCTCTTATACACATCTAGATGTGTATAAGAGACAGTTTTAGGATATGTTATATGAAGAACAACGATAAACCAGATTGGGGAATAGTTATTATCTGGAAAAGAAATTTATGAATGGAATTTAGATGGTTATACTGAAAGACAAATTAGTAATTTAATTCATCGCATGCTAATGTATTCTACAGTAGCAAAAGCAAATAATAATAGTGATTATTGTGTTATTTCGAAATAGAATTTGAAATCTTTTCCCCATAAAGGATGATAATAATCTATGTCATTATACAAAAACTAGATGATGTATTCAATTAAAATTTAACTTTATCTAAAAGATCATCAGCGTTTTTGTTGAGTGCTGTCTCTTATACACCAATAGATGTGAATATTTTAGATCATTTTACAGGGCGTTATACAACGAATCATGAAAATATTCGTACATTATTAAATGGTTTAAGATGTAAAACACTTACTTCTTTTAGATGGTATAAAGATACATTTTTATCTAGAGTATTTGATCTTCCAGAAAGTAATAGTAACTACTGGAAAGCCAAGTTTATTGATCTGAAAGAATTAAAAAAGCTCTTAGGAAAGATAATATTTCTATTCCTTATGATTATGATAAGAGACATGGCAAAGTTGGTCAACAATCTTGATTTAACAGAAGGTATAATTTTATTACATGTCCATTAAATTAAATCAACAGTATTGAAAACTGACAACACATTATACACATCTTTTGGGGCTATATGACCTTTTTTGCCACATTTATAACATATAATTGATTTTTTTCTAGATCATATCAACGACCTTCATGGCGTAAAGATAAAAGGTTAAAACCTGTTAGATCAACAGAAAAACAAAAAGAAAAGAGAGAATTTCGTAAAAAATAGAGAGAATCTCAACCTAGAAAATCTAGAAAAAAATCAATTATATGTTATAAATGTGGCAAAAAAGGTCATATAGCCCCAAATTGTCATGAAAATAAAAAAGAAAAAATTAAACAATTAGATTTAGATGACGAAATTAAAAATGAAATTTACAAAATAATAGATATAAATACAGATGAATAATAGTTCTAGTAATGATAATACTAGTATTGATTCTGATGATTCTGATGATTATGATTCTGATCGAATTAATATGTATGATTCTACAGATTCTGATAATATTCAAAAGAATTGTTGTAATTCTTGTAATACTATCCATGATGATAAAAATAAAGAATATTATAACATTCTTTCTCAATTTCAAGATTTTCAAATAAATATGATTTCAAGTGATAATATTATTATTCCTAATAATAATATTAAATTTTGTGCATCATCATCTACTTTATCATCTTCAATTCCGAAATTACATTTCACTAAAAATGTAAATGATAATTTTTTTAAAGACATTTCTTCTCAGTTTATAACTGATCCTAAAGATATTAATTCTCTAATTGAATTAAAATATTCAAATTTATCTTCATTAACTTCAGAAATTAATTATAATTATATATTAAATTTCTTATTACAAAACCTTATTCCGTTTTGCAGAAAATATTTTCAAGACAAAGGATGATTGATAAAGCCAAGTTCTTCTCATTCTTCGCATGGAAGAGCATTGAAATTAAAATATTTGGAAAATATTCCTTCCATAAATTATACAAATATGGATTTCCCTATTAGAAATTATTATAATCAAAATTATAATAATTATCAAAGGCGGTTAGCCCAAGACCGGCCGCCACACTTAACCTCAAACATTTAAACTAGAGTCACAGGTTCCATCTAGACATCTTATTGGTTCTAGACCATCATCATCTAGACTTGCTACAACAAGATAAAGGTAATACCTATGCTTGATTCTTGAAAATGAATCTGAATCAGATTCTAAGTCTTATTATAAGAAACCAGAAAAAGAAATTATATTTCTTCTTGATGAAAAAGATTGCCAATGGCAGGATCAACCTTGAAAAATTCTTCAAAGGTATTTGTGTATAAGAGACAGCCTACGATCCTATCTACGATCCGATCCTGTAACCTTTAAAACGATCCTAAACAATTGAAATTCAGCATTTTCACCTCCTAGAATCATGCTATATTAATTCGATCTCAAGAATATTAATTTTTAAGAAAATTATATCTTCTGATGAATGGGGGATTTCTACCCTCACAGAAAAACAATGCTTTGTTGAAAAACAACAACCACTTTCTTATACTTATTGGGATTATATTCAAGATTTTCATAAAACTTTTTATTATGAGAATTCTAAACACAAGCACACTTGGTTCATTAAACGTGTTCGAATATCCTATCTCAAAATATCCCCAATTGGTTTATCCATTGGTGGACTACCCATGGACCCTCAGTAAAAATTTTACCTGAGCCATTTCTTCATTTATACCATTCATGGATAAAATTTTCACCTATCCTCAAAAAATTATACTCTCAGGAAAATATTCCTTTACCCACAGAAATAGCTACCATTTATTTCTTTCTTGAATTTTCAATCCCTTGGATTTATAAATGGGAACCTGAATTTGGTTATACCTCCGATCATTTCCCTTGTTTATATCGAACCTATTATACCAAATTTTGGGATAAACTCATGAAAATAGACCCAGAAACCAAACAATTATTTGGTCAAGAATTATTGGATCAAATAAAAGAAACAATTCAAAGTTATACAGATACCAGTGCAATTACCAAAGCAATGGAGCCAAGTCTTTTCAGGCATATTGCCAGGAAACTACAAGTGCAATCAGGCACTATGACAAAAGATGAAATTATTGCGGCTTATATGGAGCAAGTTAAAGATCAATTAAAAGAACATATTAAACAAGATCTTTCTATTGATCTTAATCAAATTGATGATAATGAAAATGATGATAATGAATCACGTTCTATGGACTCTAATAATTCACTAGCTGGTGAATCACAACCACTTGAAAGACCTGAAAATATTTTTCAAAGTGTTTTAGACACACTCAAGCAAAAGAAGCAATAAAGATATTCAAGACATCTATGTAATTTTGGCAATAAGTAGAAATNAATATCCTCAAATTGTATAGCCGAGGATAAGAGCTTTTAGTTTTAAGTTTTATTTCTTTTACTTCTCTACTCTGTGTATAAGAGACAGCCCCTGATCATTTGTAATTGTTTATATCGAATAAAAGAAGAAGACCCCAGGTATTCCTCATCAACCTCTTCGAGGTACCTTCTTCCTTTCCCTTTTAATTTGTTTAGTCGACATAATATGTCGGGCTATATTATCCAGGAATTATTTTGGTTATCAATCTTAAGTATTTGAACTATGAAGAAAACTTTTTATCAATTTCTTTCTTTCAAAACTTTTTAATAACCATTTATAAGAGACAGGCCCAAGATCATATTTATTTGAAAATCTTGAAACTGTCTCTTATACACATCTAGATGTGTATAAGATGATAATTAGCCTGACATATTACTGTCTCTTATACACATCTAGATGTGTATAAGAGACAGCAGTGGATCAGTTTAACAGGAGTGTTCCAATCACTGAACAAAAATAATTTTATAAAGAAAGAATTTGACTCTAGTTTAAATGTTTGAGGTTAAGTGTGGCGGCCGGTCTTGGGCTAACCGCCTTTGATCTAAATTCTGAACTTAGTTTTAATACGATTTGTAAGCCAATACGGGATTCCAATACGGTCTTGGGCTTCGTGTTAAGGCTAAGTTCCGGCTTTTAGTAATAAAATTATTTTAACAATTTATTTAATAATTTGACAATAAAAATAGAACACAATGCGAGCCACAACACCTTAGAGAGACACAATGCCTTGGAGATCCATTTCATTGAGATTTGTTTTGCGAAGTTTATTACGTTGTGGCCTCTTGACGAACACAATGCCCAAGGTTCATATTAAATGATACCTAATTACTTTTAACTTAATTTGCAAAATTCTCCCTTTCGGTGCAGCCGCGGCACCCATGATTTCTAAAAGTGTACGGCATGTAATTAACGTCTCCGCCCAGTAAAATACAAGAGCACTAATTTTATAAGTAATGGAAATGATTATATTTCACAATAAAAAAGAAATATAAATAAACTTATTTGGAGATTGTAACTTGTAACACCTTTTGGATTGTTTATTATGATTCGCTGTCCTCTAAATATTATTTTGCAGTTGTTGCCTAAACATATTTTAAAAAATCTTTTGCTTTTAGATATATTAAGTTTTAAAAATTACTACATTACTCGCTCTAAATAATAATACGAATAATATCTAAAATAATGACAGTCTAAATGTAATTTTTTATGTCACTAACCAAATGATGCATGTCATCAGTGTTAGTAATTTCTGACACGATTAAATAACACGATACGAAATTAACAGGTTATGACACGATTCAAAATTTATCGGGTCGTTAATCCGTTTATGACACGAAATTAAACGGAATAGATTAGTTCAACCCATGAGTTGACATGATAACTTGTGAAGTTACTATATCAACAAATTTTGCTGTAGTTTTCTTTATTACAATTTAATATAGTATACTTTAAAATTGTGAATAATAGATTTAATATTAGATTATTAAATCAATCATAATAATTACTTTAAATGTTATCTTAAAAATTTCAATAATTTTAATTATGGGTTTTAAACTATTATGATAACAAAATTAGTATTAATAATTGTTTAGCTTATTAAATAATTAAAATTTGATATTTTAACTCAAATAAATCGCAAGTTATATAATTGATCAAATAGGTTGATATTCTCTATCAATAGTAAACGAGTTAGACATGAATTCGATACGAATCCGAATGGATCAGACATGAACAGGGCATGATAAAAAACAAGTCTCACATGATACGATAGGAATACGATACGATAAAAAATAGGTTACACATAACATGCTATGATAGCGTGACAACCCGACTCATTGACCCTGCAATATCATGTTAACTAGTTAAGATATATATGTTATTTGAGTTAGTTAATATATACTAGTGGTGAGGCACAACCGAGTTGATGTGCAATTTTAAATAAAATTTATATTAAAAATTTTAATTCATCAAAACAAGAAAAGGAAGAAAAAAATAGTTAATGGGTGGTTACATATGCATGATGCTAATAAAAATTATTACGATGATAAGAATAAATTTGACAAATTATATTATAATATCACATTAAATCAACTCTTTTACTTTATATATAGTATAGATGTTAAATTTAATGAGATTATATTCTTCCGTCGGGCAAAGAAAGTAAAAAAGGAAGGTACATAACCTTAATACATGATTTTTACGTAACGGGTATAGGCCTATATGTATTATAGCTATTGGTAAGAAATCAATAGAAATTTCCATTATGGGGAAATTAATTTTTAATAAAAAGCGAATATTCTATGAATAAGATTAGTTCAATTTGTATCCCACTATCTTGTCTTCTCTCTCTAGATCATTGAATGGTTTTATTCCTAAGAATATTACTCAACATTATTGTCCCTTGTAACTTGTTACTATTCCCCTTTGGTGCTTGTTTACTTTTTGGTTTAAAGCCACCAAAAAATTTATAAAAAAGGCTTCTCCAGATAAGGTAGCTAATAAATACAAAGACTTATTAATTAGGCGATAACTTCCACGACAGTTTTATTCCAATTTTACAAAGTGGACTAGAAAAAGGTTCTTCTAATTAAGTTGATCTTCATCCCACGCCTTCCTTATCTTTCTCTATCCACTGTCATCTTTGTGTTACATGTTCAAGGAAGAAAACAACACGCTAGGGTACGGAAAAGATTGAAAAATGGTAGCAAGTTCAAAAGTACCCGACATCTTTGACAAAATTATGCTTAATAATACTTGAGCATTTCAAATTTTATAGTTTACTATTTCAACATGTTTACCAAGAACAAAGTTGTAAAAATCCATACAAGATAAAATATTGGTAATACCTTTTTTAGAAGTTAAGAGACCATTAAATTGTTTGTTGTGTGAAAACAATTGTTAATAGCATGTGATACTATTATATATTGGCTTTGCTTAATAATAATCTACCATGAGCAACTTAATCTTCTAGGCGAAGGTATGTCTTGCTTGCTTTATTAGTTTTAATTAAAATGATGAAAACATCACTTTATAGTGAGAAAAAAAAATGTTTTCTCAAAAATTTCAATTAAACTTAAAAAAAAGAACTTAGAAATGTTATCTTTATATATATATATATATATATATTAACGTAGCACTACAGAAATTTATAGATGGAGGCTTTTAATGTATTATAGAAAACTCTATGGAATTATGGAACTTTTCAAGGATCAGTTCTATACTAAATTAAAGTGAAGCCCTTCTTGTCTATGCGAAAACTAATTATGTGTATGCCAAACGTGGTCGAATTCTTGCAGTTTCACATGCCCCAAAACTCCAACCATTTGAAAGTGTAATAACATAGTCTTCCACACCTCTTAGTTGCTATATTTTTCCAAGAGAAATGTCGCATGCACCTCTTACTCTTGTTCTCTTTAATGTATGAGATATTCTGCCCCTATTTGGATTTTCTATATGGAAGCTTCTACAAAATTAAAAAAGGAATCGGTATTTACACATTAAGGGTACACTTGATAGGATGTAAAATGTTTTTAATTTTTTTTTTAAACATTATGCGTGCAATAGTCACATTTCATACAAAATTTTGATGTTTATATGATAAAATAAAAATCTTCAAAAAAAATATATTTTTTTATATTTTTTTTCATCTTTTATAGTATTATAAATATGAATTAAAAAAACTTACACCAATTGTAATGAATATTTCAAAAATGATTATGCTTAACAAAAGATTAATTTTGTTTAAAATTAAATTATAAGAAAAATATAATTATGAATATTGATATTGGTGTGTACACATATATATATATATATATATATTAATTATTGTGGGACTTACAATAAAGAGAAAATAAATAGACAACAATTGAAAATAAAAATAAATTTAGTAACATAAGTTATAAAAGAAGCTATTGAAATTTAATCTCGCTCTTGAACTATTCAGAAAATAACTGGCGCAATATTTTCCTAAGTTATTTTTCGTCAAGGGAAAAATTTAGGAAATCATTTTGTATTAAAAAATATTTTTCGGTATTTGACAATAAAAGAACTTCTAATTTCTAAATGACAACTTATTTCATTAGCTACAATCACTGAGGATGCTAGACAATACTAATTAAAAAGTTGCAAAAGAAGCAACTCTCCTTTTAAGTTATATAAACTATGCTCAAGGAAAATCTTTTTGCTCATCTCATTTATATTTTTATTTCAACCAAAAAGGATATTAAATTGTACTCTTTTCTCTCTAATTCTAATCAGCTACTATGCTAAGTAGGTACCATTAATTTTTTTCTTCAGCAATAGTACTCTTTCTTTTCTGCCCAAAAAAAAGTGAGAACTATTTCATACTATTACTTTTCTATACATTAATTCGTGTCAACATGGTTATCTATATCATATTTATGTGACATAATCCGTTTCTCGAATGTAGGAAAATGGGAAGTAACACGTACTTTCTGAATGCTCATGACAACAAAATAACGGAGGGATGACAATCGAAATGTATGTACCTCTGAAAGGGTCTCAAATCAAATACCCCTCCCCTACCTACAAAGCCAAAATCCAAAGGGTGCCCCAGAACTTGCTGACTTTTTCCAACTGATGGCTGGATAAGTCCACTCGATGTAAAGGTTTAGACATATATCCTATGAAGACTTTTTAAAGCTTTGAAAATGTCAAAAAAGTAGTAGTATTATTGTTAGGATAATATCTTATAATTATTTCATAACATGTTTTTTGATAATATTTTTATTTTACATAGATTACATTTAAAAAATTTGTTACAGTAATTATTCTAATAATACTTTAAATAATATCTTAAATAATACTTTAAATAATATTTTAATTTTTTTAATAATATCTTAAAATTTTATTTCTATTTTTTAAATATTTTGTTGGTAAGTTGGCCTCGAAAAGGTGGGAGGCAGGTAGGCCGGTCAATGGGTCGGGTCTAGATCCGGATCCAACCCGACCCTATCCAAACCCGTTTATTCGGGTCTGATCTATAGTAAATTTGCTTGATTACTCGAATTCGATCCGAACCCATTTAGCTATTATAATAAACGGGTCGGATCTAGATTTTAGTGTTCTAACCCGATTAAGATTCAAATTCGATTAAAATATTTAATATATAATAAAATTATTGTATATTAGTATTATTTGATATGTATATATACATATATGTTGTGTAAATTGCCCATATAATTTATATTTAATGTAGAATATATGCATAAATATTAATTATGAACTCAATACTTTTTTATAATTTAAAAAAAAGAGAAAATTCGGTAAATTGTAATAGTTTTATATATAATTTTAAAAGTTATAAAAATAAAATATTAAGACCCAAATCTGGATCTGGATCCGACAAGATCCGACGGATCTGATTATGGATCTACTTTTGTAGGCTCGTCGGAGATTCGGATCCAGATCCAAATCTGGTTATATTAATCAGATTCGTGTTTGGTTATACTAAATCCAACCCGAATCTAACCCGTTTACCGGCATAAAGGCAGGGATCTCTCTCATTTGTATTTCTTTTTATCAATTTTTTTCTAGAGGGGGAAGGGGGATGGTAATTTGTTGCTTGCCCATATATACTTGGATACTTATCTTTTGATGGATATTTGAGATAAATTATCAATTTAAAAAGTTTTCGGAATTGTACAATTAAAATCATTTAACGTTGAACTACTTTTTTTTCAAGTTTTGGAGCTTGATACATTTATGACCAGACTATGTATACATTGCATTAGACATTTGCATCATCTTAGAAATAGAAGCCAAATGTTACCCTATTTGAGGTGTTGCTGCCAATTTGTCAGTATTTTAGACACACATTTATGTTCATGTGTAGAATTTTCAAATTCATGTATGGAATTTCACATTGCTTGTGCTGTAAAGAGAAGGAAAGTGAGCCCCACCCCAGCTTAATATTGGAAGCAGCCTTCCTAAAAATTCCAATTTTTGGGTCCAATTTCATAGTGTGAAAACCGGAAAGCGGCTATCAACTTGTATTTCATGTTGGACATAATTTTCAAAAGTAAGTCCATATCACCAACAACACGCAAAGGAAAAGTTCCAAACATAGAGCCTAACTTCTACTCCGATTGTTCATCTATAAAATTGGTCAATAGTTAGACGCAATGGAATTACAAATTATAGCCAAAGTAGTTAAGTAGGTGAATTTTCCAGTTTTTTTTAAGGAAACATATTTTGAAACCTTGTAAAATATAATACATGTAATTTAATATTATTATGTTGTATAAACCTTATAACAAAATGAAAAGGTTCGGTAATAAGATTAAAGAATCTCTCGGAAAAATAATTACAGCTTATGAAAATTTAATACTCCTTACTCATTAAGTCTAATTGTGTACAAATCCATCTTGTTCCTTTACTTTAGAAGGAATAGTAATTCATTCGAGTTATTAGAATAGCATATTATGAATCTTTTGGGACGGTTGAAGGACCAATTTCACTTGAGATATGCATCATTTATGTTAAAAAAAAGTGTAAATTGACTAGAAAACCATTTATTATAAAATTATGTGCCCTTAATACTTATCAGAAATCAACAGTTGTTTTGTAGATGAAATTTGATAAGACCACATCAATGAGTTCCCCAAAAACCAAAAAATATAAAATAAAAAATAAAAAGATCTACTTTACAGGGATGTTGACTGTTTGTCGAGTGATTGGTCCACATGGGCAGGTCGTAGTTGTCCATAACGGTCCTCATTCAACAACAAAGTTGTGTTTGGATATCTCATATCTAGTACAATGGTGACTTGTGAGCCCCCATGATCTTTTTAAAGATTAGGATACACAAAAAGTCAATGATTTTATGTAATGGTTGGAATTGAACATTGCCACGTTGTTGCTATCTAATAGAAGTGTCTTGATTCTTGAGGGATTAGATTGTTTGACAAATTAGAACTACAAAAATTAGATGTTACTATATCATATGGCATGGCCTTCACCAACTCCTTTGATTTTTATTTATTTCTTTCGGTCGATAGCTATCTATTATCTCAACGTATTATTATTGATTTTCTTGGATGGCTGCGACCGCGCAATGCTCTTTCCCAGGAAACTGCTTCCATTTAGGAGCCATGGGACTTCGGCCAAACAACTTAATTTGTTGAGTCAAATACTCAAAATCATTTTACACACACAACAAACAAAATAGTAGTATTAGCAGTAGCCTTTGAAGTTAGAATTAAAATTTTTAGATTTGTGTAAATTTAAAATTTATTGATATTTTTTTTTTATATCTGTTTATAATATGTAGATCTGATAAATATATTTATCATACTATATTTTATTCAATTATAATGATTGTTTCTTTTATTAATAAAATATAATTATTAAAAAAAACACAGTCTTATTAATTAATAAATATCCTAGCAAGTCATTGTATAGAAAACAAGATGGTACGTATTGGTGTTCAATTAGTTTGGCGGATAAGAGATTTTGATAACTTAGTGGGGAATCACAAGACAAGTCTGGTAGATGATACTTTGAAGTTCTTATCTCAAAAGATGACAATTAAGTTGATAGATTTTGAATTGGATAATCCATCAGTCTAATATGTGTCCAATTTTTCTATTTAACGTAGAAACATGCTTCCTTAGCTATTTTCAATGATTAAAACTTATTAATAATTCATCAAAGGTGCTTTGAATGTTAGAATTTATAGAAAGAGAAAAGTTTTAAGATAAAGCATTTGGCTTTGGATTATAGGCATCCAAATTTGGTCAATCATAAAAATTTGTCAAGTGTATTTATCATTTCATAATACTACCATAGTTTTATAAAATTTTAAAGTAAAAGTCATCATAACATGTTAGTATAATTTACTAAACGAGATTATAAAATTTTCTGTTATCATATATCTCGACTAGGTATAAGAAGAAAAGCGCTAAGGGCAACATTAAAAAGAATTAAACCATTTTTAAACCCATTAAAAGGCTGTATAGATATTTAAATAAAATATGGTTAAACCAATTTAAAACTTATTTATGGATTTATGCAACCTTTACCAAGTATACTAGAAAATTGTGGAAGTTACGAAGTTGAGATTTTTGGAGTAACCGTGCTTCAATGAATTTCAATAATTTGTGCATCAGTACGTATACGAGTTTATCCACTAACAAGCAAGTTTGAAAAAGATGGTGCTGTGACAAGATTAGGAACAAACACATGGCAAAAAAATGTAGCCTCTATTATTATATGGAGTTGTCATCTTGAACATGCATTTTTCCTATCAGCAAAAGAAGATGAAAAAAAAAAAAAAATGGTAGTACTAATTAAAGTTAAAATTTAAAAGATAATGAAATATAGTTTAAGTGGTAATACGTTTTTTCTATAATTTATTGATTATGAATTTTAGTCACTAGAGGGTAAGTGAGAAAAGTGAGTTTTTTTTTTTTTTAGTTAAAATTTAGAAGAATCAACTACTACTAGAATTAGCAATTTTCAGTTGACTTCTATGTGAATGGTTATAACCTTTTAGTCTTCTTCTTTTATTCGAATATTAAGCAAGCAATCCATCATAGCATGCAAAAATTTGTGACGATTAATTTCTCAGAATAATAACCAATGACACTACTATTTTAAAGAAAATTTTATATGGATCCGATCTACAGTAAGTGAAATGGATCTTTTGGTTTATATTCATTCACATCACCTTGAAAAAAATTATTTTTAATGAGTTAGAGGAGTCTATCCCACCTACTGCGGATCGGATCTGTTAAAGAATATAAGTTTCCATCTTAAAATCAATTGGTGATAAGTAGAGTGGCCCATGAACTTATTAATTAGTTCAGGATCTTTTTAGCTAGTCGATGCGTGATTTATACTTTTAACACCTTTAACACCCTTCTCACAAGTGAGTTGGGTTGGACATAAAACCTTGTTATACATCGACTAACAAAAAAGATCCTGAACTAATTAATAAGTTATTGGGTCACTTCACTTATCACCAATTGATTTTAAGATGGAAAACCATGTTCTTTAACATGGTATCAAAACAAGTTCTCAAGTGTTTTTCCATCGATCCACACGTATCTTGGGTCCTGTCTAACTCCTTCACACAACGGATTTTTTTTCGTCTGACCCACGTATAACAGGGTTCTGTTCAACCCCTTCTAATGGGTTCTCTTACGTCTGACTCACATGTAACAGGGTTTCATGTTTAACTCAAATCACGTGTGAGAGTGGGTGTTAAAGGTGTTAAAAGTATAAATCCACATCAACTAGCTACAAAAATCTTGAGTTAATTAATAAATTTTTAAATTATTTCACTTATCACTAATTAATTTTAAAATAGAACCCATATTCTTTAAGATGACCCATATAAGAATTTTTTTAAAATTTTTATTACGCTGAGTTGCTAAAATTTTAGTGGATCTGTACACACCTACCCCACCCATTGCCGTGCAATGGATATTAGATTTCTTTTACAAGAATAGATTTTCTGAATTTTCAGGGGCCATCACTACCAAACGTGAATTCTTATCCGTTAGGTTGGAAAATTTTCTTCATCACGTCTCTCTAGAGGGCTATTATATCTCCCAATGAACATACCATGGCCCTGTCTAGTACATAAGAGTCTGTATGTGACTGTGCTGCACTACTCTTTTTATAATATAGAATGAATATTTTAATTATATCATTAGATGAATAAAATTATTATATTTTTTAATTATTTCAACGATGATGTACTCGTATTATAAAATAAATATCACAAATATATTCATTACTTTCACGTACAAAAGCAATGAACTATGTAGAGCTGGATTTATTATAAAACTATCTTGAGCATTAGGTGAGATTTTTTTTTTTTTTTTAACAATAAACAATTTGCACCAAGAAAATTAATTACGTGACACAGGTTAGGAGGAATCTTCAGAGAATATGAGGAATTAAGGGGTTTCTTTAGTTGAATAAAACAAGCATTTACTTCTCTAACAAATACTATAGCATATTCTTCAACTCTTTTGGGGTTTTTCAGGGAAGAAACAAGAATTGTTTGGATTACTAGAAAATTTGTCACCAACAAGGAATAACATGCTTTTAACTGTTTGTTTTCAGCTCCTTCTGCGTCGAAGACAATTAGTCTTCATCCAATTTTGATAAAGACATATACCTTATTGTATTTTATTAATGTTCGGGACAGTAAAATTTTCTGATTTTTATTACGTTCATTATTTTTGTATTCTAACTTGAGTAGCAATTTAGCCTTAATCGAAGGACGGGGTTGTGCGAATAAGCCCAAAGAAAAGCCGCAGTTTGACCATGAGCCAAGATCCAAAGATAAAAACGAACAACTTTGGAGGATAAGGTTCCTCATAGTTTTCAAGCTTATCCTGGGTTGAGTTTAATTATGAAGTGAAGAAAAAACAAGATTTCCAATCTTGTTTCACAATCCATCGACTAAATTTAGGTTCCACGACAAATTTTGTATCATGTTGCACTTATACATGTACTAGCATTTGAGTGACAATCAACATTGCACGCCATCATTCATTACCCTAAAGTTTTGTCATGGCTAACAATATTATATGTGTCCTAGAATAAGAGATGGCGGTATTCCAAAATAAGTTTTAGATACTTCATATATTAGATTTTTGTACGTGTAGATAAAAAATTAAAAACGAAACGCTTGAAGCATAATACGCAAAAAATCAATTATATATATGTATCTGTGAAAGAAATAAGTCTTTGTTTGTAATTTGGAGTTGGGGCTTTATCTAGTTGGACCTATAAAATCACATAATGATTGTACTTTCTCTTTAGTTGGACCTTTTTAAAAGAACATGCATTTTCCCTATCAGCAAAAAATCACATAAATGATTGTACTTTGCAAACGAAAGCTTGATGAATCCGCGGGCACAAAGAAAAAGTTTTTGTTTTTTCTTTGAATGAATAGAATTGCGTACTGTGAAAGTTGTTCATGGACAACACATTAGCCCCGAAATGGCAGAGCACACCCTATCCTATGTGAAAAAGAAGGTAATCGAATGAAATAAGATGTTGGAATCTCTAGGACTGTCAATTAAATCAGGTCGATGATCTCAACCCACTAATATGAGGCCAGAGCCTCATGTGAAAATAGATTGGGCCTATAAATAAGGTTTCATTTGAGGCTAATTGCAGCCAATTAAGAAAGTATTAGGGGCTCTTTGGGCCTTTTCTTGTTATTAAGCCCTTAGAAATATATATTTTTTTAATTTTTTTTTAATTATATATATATATATATATTTATATATATATTGTGTTTTATTATAAGGAACCTACATTCTAGTTTCAATTTACCCCCTAAACCTAAACAATATACACTTTGTCCTCTCTGAAAGATTCCATCATATAAATAATTTTAAAAAAGTGATATGGATTGTTTTGACAAATCTACCATCCAAAAATTTGTGTGTAAAGGTATTCTCATTTTATTTAGTTTCAAATGATTGCACATATTTCATTTATTTATTTATTTATTTTTATATCTGGACAATGAGAGAGTTCCATGAATTGTCAAATTCCTTTAATCAACTTATATATTATTATTTTTATAATTATTATTCATTATAAAACTAAATATGTAAAAGAGATTTTTTACAACTATTTTCTGTTCATTTTCATTTTACAAAACTGAACTAAACATGTAAAACATAAAATTATTAAATAATTTTTTTAATTAAATATATTTTATATAAGAATGTATTTTCCATTTAACAATTAATAATAAGGTGTAAGAAGAATATCTTTTAATTAAATAAGAATATTTTTATTTTCTTGTACAACATCAAAACACATACAAAATTTGTTTTATCAAGTATAAAATGAGTATAAATAAAATATATTTATAAATAAAAGAAATTTACTTAATTATTTTATCATTAATATGTTTAGATACCACAAAGAAAATAAAGAAAAAGTAAATGTAAAAGTTCATAATTTTTGTATTTAGTTTTAGAATGAAGAAAAATAATATATAAATTAATTAAGAAAAATGTGACAATTTAAGAAATCCTCTTATTGTTACGAAATAAAAAAAAACAAAAGCATTATATGAAATATTAAAATAAAATAAAGAGAAAGTAATTGTCTATAAAAGTTTGGAAGGTAATAATATTAAAACAAATGTCCACATCAGAATTCTTCTATAATTATTTATGATAGAGAATCTTTCAGAGGAGGTAAAGTGTATATTGTTTAAATTTAGGGGACGAAATACAATTGGAATATAGATTCAGGAGGTAAAGTGCAATTAGCCCTTATTATAATAACGCTTTGTGGATTTTAGAATGCAAAATAGAAAGATTACATAGTGTAATCTTCCAATAACTTACAGATTTCTTTCAAAATTTATTTTTCTTGCTAAATTTTATGTTGAGCCCACTTCCTAATTTTTAGACACTCATCCGTTAAAATAAAATATCTCCCATAAGACTTAAAGAGATTTCTATTGGATCAGATTTTTCGACCTAGCAAAAAGGACTCTCAGCCTTCAGACTCTCACGCTACTACCGCTAGAGTGAAATGCTCACTCCCCTTCTTTAGAGATAGGGCCGAGCCAAAGAGAAGTTGTAGCAGCGAGCTACTAAAGAGTGACTGTGTTGAAGCTTTGACTTTGAAATCCAAATATTTGTAATGCTGCAATCCTACTACAATTTGAGAATACTCTCTTAAAGTTAGTTTGTACTACTCTTCTTCTTTTCTTTTTTTTTGGTAAAATAAGATAGCCTAACTATTACAATTAAGCTTTAATTGTTCTGGAGAAACAAACTCCTCTACAATTCTCAGCCAAAAAGGTGTTCAGAAAAGGAGGACAATCGTCTAAAATAGCAAAGATAGTCGCTGAAGATACTTCCCGGTTGTCCGAAACATCAGGCATCTATTTCTTTCTCTGTAGACACGGGATAGTTTAATCCTTTCAAAATAAGCTAGTAGCCTCCTGCAATCCATTATAATAGAAGCATGAGTATTTGAGTGATTTGTGTCATCTAAAAACCCAGTTAATCACTTATTAGCAGTTCATTTCAGCTTCAAGACATGAAATATTAAGGGAGATTGCAAGTTCAAAGCCGTCCCTAAGACCCCAGAGTTCTGCCAGAATATTAGGAACCCGTCCTAGGTACGTTTCTGAAATAGCTTTTAATCCGTTAAACGGCCGTGTTGGTCCATAATGACGCCACTTGGCCGGCCCTGCAGGGCAAGGGTTCAATGAGCTGAACCGTCCGAGTTCAGCTTTGACCAGCCGAGAGGAGGAGAAGCCCACCCAATAAAGGTATCAACTTTACTTCTATTATTGGATTGAAGTTACCCAAGGAGGAGAATTCAACAGCAAGAAAAAGACAGTCTTTAACAATATTCTTAAAGGCCTTCCAAGTTTCAAAGGTCAGTTTGTTGCAATTATTCCGAAAGGTCCAGCACTTAAAGGAGAAATGGTACCTCAAAAAGCATGAAACGGAGGGAGAACGGGACGGAATTGAGCATCCTTAGCTGAGCCAGGATTCAAAAGATGAGTCTCGAGGAATTGGGGGCTTAAGGGAGTTCCAGAAGCTCTGTGCAGTGGGACAACTCCTCAAAACATGTTCCAGAGGCTGGTTGCACTGGATGCAGCTACTATCCTGAGTGATATGTTTTCTTAGAAGCAAGTGTTCACTAGGAAGGCAGTCTATTGATAAAGGCTAGCCACAGGAAGTGTTTAGTAGACAATTCTTAACTACTCTTCTTCCTGCTCCTCCTTGTCCGTGGATGACAGTACGTAATTTTGGTGGCTTTTGTTAATTTTCTGAGATCCTTTTAAAAAAAATAATAATAATTTTCTAATGATTTATGGAAAAATGTAAGCTTGTATCCTAGGCTGGAGATTGCACGAAAAAAATTCCAGACATTAAACTGTCCTTTATTGGGGTAATATTACATAATGACTGCTTTATTATTCATAGATTAAAGACATGAAACATTACATTTCATCCAACATATTCCTCCAATTTCATCACTAAAATTCTGTTACAGCACTAATAGGAGCATATAGAGTTACTTTCCTCCAAATGATATCATTTTTTGCTTTCATGGTAAAATTATATGTACACCACAAACACAAAATGTATCATCAGGCAATATGACCACATTCTTGAAATTCTGATTGCCAAACCAACCAATCTCGCAGCTTCCAGGCAAGAAAATGTCAGATATTTTGCACCAATAACCAGCATCAAAAGTATCATCAAAACAAATCTCTACAGTTTTTTGCCTTTGATTAGCTCATAATTGGTGCCAAACCAACCAATCTCGCAGCTTCCAGGCAAGAAAATGTCAGATATTTTGCACCAATAACCAGCATCAAAAGCATCATCAAAACAAATCTCTATAGTTTTTTGCCTTTGATTAGCTCATAATTGGCTTCGTAGATTGCCTTTAGGCCAGACATGTTTTCTTTCATTACAGAAACCGCAAGGCTTAAATCCAAATAGCACTAATATGACCATAATACAACACACCCAAAGCCTCGAATATCCTATATATGGTGTTTATGCAAGAAAACCAGTCATAACTCCAATTACTCGAAACCTAAAATATTGGGCAAAATATATTAATGATCACCAAACTATTAAGTTGTTACATACGAGGTCACTAAACTATTTATTTTGTAAATTTAGTTACTGAACTACTTTTTAGTAAAATGAATATATGGAGTCACTCCTATTTTCATGTTTACTGTAGATACACACTTAAGGTAGTTCAGTGATCAAATTTACAAATAAAGTAACTCTAGATATACATTTAAGGTAATTTAGTGATTAAATTTACAAAACAAGTATTTCAGTACCCACTAGCAAAGCTGATGAAAATCATCCAAATGGTTGTTGTTAAAGGCCCCCTCCACCTCCCCTCCCCCTCCTGACGAGGACGCCGAATAACATTTCTTTTAGGCTCAATGATTTTATAGGCTTCATATGTTGAATGCAAAGAAGCTGCTGCAGAAAACACTTGAACGAGGTAAAAGAGAGAAATTGTTACCAATTTGTAAGTGAGAAGAAATTGAGCATCTCTTACAATGGCTTCGAATAAGGTTGGATCCACTTCAGAAATTAGGATGTTTTTGAGTACTACTAGGTCGAAGTTGGCTACCAGTAATTCTCTTAAAACAGGGAACAATATTAAATGATCAACCAATTCCCATCATGAAATAATAGGAAAACATGATGAATGTGATGAATAGTGCAAGCCTAACATTTCTGTTGATGGTGATCGTGAAGCCTGAAGGTATACCTCAGAATTACAACGATGCCTAAGAAACATTCTTGTACTTCTTTCTTGATAAGATAGGCTACTAGATTTAATTATTTGTCCATTTGATTTTCTTCTTGGAAGAATGTAAAGTGTATACTCTAGCATTTACACGTGTTGAGCTTTTATAGAAGGATTGCAAAGGTTTCTTAATGTTGGACTATAGCTAGCAACCATAGTGATTAGAGCCTTCTAAATTCAATGCTAAAGTTTATTACTTTATTGGGAGTTCTTTACAAGCAAAAACTTTATTACGAAACTGGTAGGGTTTGTTGGAAAATTTTTAAAATAACTGTTATTTTATCAAAGGATAATTTTATTTTTATATCAGTTGCATTGTTTCAATTACATTGCTTTAATTGCGTTGTTTCACCAAAGGATACTTTTATTTTCTATATGAGTTGTATTGTTTCAATTGTATTGTTTCGATTGCATTGTTTCACCAAAGGATACTTACTTTGAATGAAAGGAAGTGTTCAAACAAATTAGAATCCTTCATTCTCTATAAATAAACACCACTCTTTGCATTTTAACACTACCTTTTGATTACAATTTTGAAGTTTTTTATTTTCATATTTGAAACAAACTTATACTCTCATATTCAAGTATTCTTATTCTTAGTGCGCAATGGAACTTGAATACTATTGTTTTTCTGTTGCTATCTTTGTCAAGTGACTAGAATAAATTTGTGCAAAACTATTCTAATGTATTCCATTGTATCCTAAAGGAAATTTGCCATATCTTTTTACATCCAAACAAAAAGATTTTGAGAGAGGCAAATTAAATCTAAAGGAAAGTGATTTATACTATCACGCCTTAGAATAATTGCGCAAGTCTTTGGGATAAAAGTTCAGGCCACTCTCTCCACATCAACAATCTTAAGACTTATTTTAGGGTGCAAGTCTAGTAATTTCTGACACGATCCAATAACACGACATGAAATTAACAGGTTATGACACGACTTGAAATTTATCAGGTCATTATTGGATCAACCCGTTTATGACATGAAATTAAGTAGGTTGGGTTGGGTCAACCCATTGGTTGACACGATAACTCGTTAAGTTACTGTATGAACATATTTTGCTGAAATTTTTATTTTATTATAATTTAATATAGTATATTTTAAGATTGTGAATAATAGAATTAATATTAGATTATTAAATCAAACATAATAATTATTTTAAATATTATCTAAAAAATTTCAATAATTTTAATTATGTGTTTTAAATTACTATAATAATAAGGTTAGTATTGATAATTGTTTGAGTTATTAAATAATCAAAATTTGATATTTTAATTTAAATAGATTATAGTTATGTAATTGTTAAATATACTGATACTCTCTGTCAATAGTAAACGGGTCAGACACGAACACGACACGAACCCGAATGGGTTAGACAAGAATATTCCGACACAATAAGAAATGGACTCCACACGACACGACACTAACACGATAAGAAATGGGTCACACCTGATACGACACAATAATCTGATAACCCGACCCATTGACACCCCTACTTGATTTTTGTGTTGATCTTGTGGCAATGGCAACTTCAACCATCAAGAAGTTATCCACTGATTTTACCAAGTTGTCAAGATTTGAAGGAGGAAACTTTCTTCATGAAGATCCTTCTTACAACATTGCATGTTGCATTTGTGCTCACAACCGAAATGGGACAATGATGACTTCATTTGCATGGGTCACATTTTGAATGACATGTTAGATGGACTCTTTGACACATATCAAGATGCAATTTCTGCAAAGGATATTTGAGAAAAACTCGAGGCAAGATATATGCGAGAGGATGCAGCAAGTAAGAAATTTCTTGTCTTCTATTTTAATAATTATAAAATGGTAGATGGTAAGCCTATCATGGAAAACTATATGAAATAGAAAGGCTTTTGAATAACTTCTAAACAACACAAAATGAATATGGATGAAACTATTATTGTCTCTTCTATTATTGATAAATTGCCTCCTTCATGGAAAGACTTTAAAAGAAGTCTCAAACACAGAAAGGAAGATATAAGTCTTGAGCAGTTGGGTCATAAACTTCGTTTAGAAGAAGAGTATCGAAATCAAGAAGATACTAAAGACAATCCTCAAGAGGGTATTCACATAATGGAGGATGGCAAGACCATGTTGTTGGTCCCAAAGGGCAACCTAAGAGGGAGGGAGGGAGGGAATTGGGTTATTTCAAAAACAAACCTTTTGAAATGCTTAATAAAAAATGCAAACTTTATGCACCAAATAAAAACTTAAGCACAAATGAATACAATAGATATTCAACAATTTAAGCTTAAAGAACAAATTAGAAGATTGAGATTAAGAGTATTAAACCAAACTCCCAACTTTCTCAAGTTTGGAGCTTACAACCACAAAGAGCTTCTTACAAGGCAACTACCAAGTTCTCAACTCATTTGTAATGAAGTTTAGCCACTACAAATCTCTTCAAAGTAGGTGAGACAATAACCTCTTGTACACAAATGAGGATCACTCTTACTCACACTAATTTCCTTTAGTTGAGCCAAGAGTTTTACACTCACAACCTCTCTTTGTTACAATTGTTATCTCTCCACTCTTACACTTCTAAACTCTTTCCACAAACTACCTACACTATTACAACACTTGTACCCACTATTTCTCCCAAATAGCTCAAGTATTACTTGTAATCAATGTAGAAGTCTCTTTTTGTTTAATTCAGACTAAGAGGTATTTATAGTTGTCCAAAATCTGCTTCTAACAACTTTCCAATGGCTATTTTCTGCTTAATGGAAAACTAGCCGTGGGCCCTTTCGGACGGCTGATGCAACAAGTCTGCGTCCGAACGAACTAGCCGTTGGACAGTTCGGACAGCAGCTGCTAAACCCTGCGTCCGACGTTGCATCCGTTCTCTGAGAGTATTCGTTCGGACGTCCGAGGAAGCATTCGAACCTGCGTCCGATCGAAGCAAAGCCTTCTGAAAATATGATTGGACGCTCTTTTTTGTCCGAGACTACTTCAATATTCTTTGTGTCGGATGATTATCATCCGAAACTCTGTCTTTCGGACAGTCATTTATGTCCGTGGAGTCTTCTGGTTGTTTTGTTCGGACGATCATTTGCGTCCGAACCTACCTATTTTTCTGCACACTTGTTTTTAAACTATTAGTGTAATTTGGTCATCATTAAAACATGATTAACAAAATTGGGGTTCAACACATGTCCCACAAGAAAAAAAGTCACCATTCTAACAACTCAAACAAGAATAAGATTGTTAACAAAAAGAGGAAAGGTAATTGTTTCTTTTGTGGGAAGACTTAACACTACAACATTGAGTTCGACTCTTTGAAAAGAAAGAGAAAGAGAAATGTTCTGAGTCAAGTTCAAAGGACCTTGCTGCCATGATTTCTAAACTCAACTTGCTAGATGATGATGACAAGGCATGGTGGATAGATTCTGTTGCTTTTCGCCATGTATGTAAGAGCAAGGCTCTCTTCAAGTCACTCAAAGAAAGTGATGGGACTGTCATGTATATGGGGAATTCAACTATTGCCGAAGTCAAAGGCAAAGAATTTGTGGCACTAGAATTTATATCCGGAAAATTTTTAACTCTTAATGATATTTATTATATACAGATTGTAGGAAAATCTTTTCTTTGCAACCATGCTAAATAGACATGGTTTTAAATCTGTATTTGAGGGTGACAAAGTTATTATATCCAAAGGGGGTACTTTTGTAGGGAAGGGTTATGTTTGTACTAATATGTTCAAATTTAATGTAATTTGTAATGACAATAATAATAATATGTGTGATTCTATTTATATTGTTGACTTTTTTGATTTATGGCATTATAGATTAGGTCAGGTGAATTTTAGAAAATTAAATGATATGATGAAATATGAACTTATACCACATGCAAAAAGAACTAATAATTCTTGTACTACATGCATGCTCACCAAGAATACACAGTTAATAACTAGGAATTCATTTCCTAAAATTGAAAGAAGTTCCAAAGTATTAGAATTGATTCATTCTAATGTTTGTGACTTGCATGGATGGCCTACCACAGGAAATAAGAAATATTTTGTTACATTCATTGATGATTGTATTAGATTTTGTTATGTGTATTTGATGTATTTAAAAGATGAAATGTTGGAAAAGTTTAAAACCTTCAAAACTGAAGTTGAACTCCAAGAAGAGGCATTTATAAAATGTCTAAGATCTGATAGAGGTGGAGAATACTATAATCTAAGTTATGTGGAATCCATCAGCATTATACACCAAACCATAGCACCATATACTCCACAACAAAATGGAGTTGCTAAAAGAAAAAATAGGGTGTTGGTGGAAGTAGTGAATACTATGTTGTCATCCTTTAGTCTATCAAGTGGTTTTTGGGTGAGGCATTATTAACGGCTTGTTACAATTTGAATAGACTTCCAAATAAAAGGAATAAGAAAACCCCATATGAGCTCTAAGAAGAAAAAGAAGCATAATCTTAAATATTTTAAGGTATGGGGATGTCGAGCAATAGTAAAAGTTCCTGAACCCAAAAGAAAGAAATTAGGTGAAAGAGAAATTGAATCTGTGTCCTTGGGTTATGCTGAAAATAGTAAAGCATGCAGATTCCTTGTGATAGAGTCAAATGACTCTTATCCAATCAATACAATTATTGAGTCAAGGGATGCAATTTCCAAGAACCTAGATTCATATCCATTCAAAAAATTCAAAATTATGCTCACTTAGATGAACATACTCCAGGAAATAATGTATCTAATGATACATTAGGAGAGTTGAAAATAAAGGAAAGTAAAAGATCCAGAAAAATAAAATCATTTGGATTGGATTTTATTATGTTCCTTGTAGAAGGAACAAGAGACTCAATAGAGAGTAATTCCTTACTATGTTATAACGTAGAGGTTGATCCTCAAACCTATGAAGAGGCTATGAGATCACAAGATGTGGTATCTTGGAAGAAAGAACCATACAAGATGAAATGGACTCGTTTAATGGCAAATAAAACTTGGAAATTAGTTAATCTACCACCAGGTTCCAAGCCAATTGGTTGTAAGTGGATTTTCAAAAGAAAATAAAAGTCGATAGAACAATAGACAAATTTAAAGAAAGATTGGTTGCTAAAGGATTTACATAAAAAGAAGAAGTGGACTATTTTGACACATATGCACCAGTAGCAAGAATAGCTACAATAAAAGTGCTAATAGCTCTAGCCTCTATACATAGACTTGTGATTCATCAAATAGATGTCAAAACAGCATTTTTAAATGGTGAATTAGAGGAGAAGGTGTATATGAAGCAACATGAAGGGTTTGTGACTCCTGGACAAGAGAACAAAGTGTGTAAACTAGTTAAGTCTCTATATGGACTTAAACAAGCCCCTAAACAATGGTATCAAAATTTGATGAAGTAATTCTTTCTAATGGATTTAATATAAACGCATGATAAATACGTATATAGAAAATTCCAACATAATGGAAAAAGTGTCATAATTTGTTTATATGTAGATGACATGCTCATTTTTGGTACTGATTTGGAAAAGACATAAACAACTAAAAAGTTTCTATCTAATAATTTTGATATGAAATATATGTAAGAAACGAATGTGATCCTTGGTATAAGGATAGTAAGAGGTGAAAATAGTCTTGGACTATCACAATCTCACTATATAGAGAAAGTGTTGAATAAATTCAAACACCGGATTGCCATCTCGTAAATACTCCTTTTGATCCCAATATCAAATTAGTACCAAACAAAAGTTGTCCTGTTACACAACTTGAATATGCAAAAGCTACGGGATGCTTGATGTATGCCATGACTTGTACAAGACTTGACATTGCATATGCAGTGAGAAGGTTAAGTCGGTATACAAGAAATCCAAATAGAGATCTTTGGCAAGCAATCCATAGAATATTCAAATATTTGAAGGGTAATATGGATTACTGTTTATCATTTAGTGGGAGACCTTCCGTTGTATTTAGAAGGATTTTCATATGCCAGTTTGCCAAAACCAGTGGCGTCTATATCTATACATTATGATAGTTAATTAACTATATTAAAGGCTTATAGCCAGGTGTATAATGGAAAGTCAAGACACATAGGGTTAAGACATAGCTATGTGAATGACTTAATAAGAAGGGGTGTGATCACAATAATTTTTGTTTGGTCAGAACTTAATCTTGCAGATTCTTTGACAAAATGACTGACAAGGGATATGATACGTAAAACATCAAAAGGGATGGGGTTAAGTCCAATAAAGTCATTGATCACCAATGGTGAAACCTCAACTCACACTTGATTAACATCAAGTTTGGGTTCAATGAGTAAATCAAGTACACCATTAGTGTGATTGCAAGTGTTCGAATAAATACCATTCCAAGTTTGAGAACACTTGGTATCATAGAAGAAATTGGAAGGTTGAGCATTTGCTCTTAATAAATCTATAGCAGACATTTGCTGGAATGATTATTATGCGGCATTTGATGATATAGTCTACTTATATGAGTATAAAGTGAGGTCGTTTCAAAGAGTCTCGGACTTGACTCATAATTACTCAAGAAAACGATACGGGACATAGGAAATGTTAATCAATGGCATAAGATAGCATTGAAGTTTGATGCATATGCTTGTGCACACTTGTTTGAATGAATAGATGGTTCAAAACTTGTCTACCATTCTATTTAGGATGAGTAAAACTACGATATACTAAGTAAAGGTTCAAATCATAAGATACTTTTACCGATAACATGAAATTTCTATAATTACAAGAGTGTGAGAGTATTTTCAAAGGTTATTTTGAAAATGGTAGGGGAATGTTGGAGAATTTTCAAAATAACTATTGTTTCACCAAAGGATGCCTTTATTTTCATATGAGTTGTATTGTTTCAGTTGCATTGCTTTGATTGCATTATTTCACCAAAGGATGCTTTTATTTTCATATGAGTTGCATTGTTTCAATTGCATTTCTCCGGTTGCCTTGTTTCAACCAAAGGATGTTTACTTTGAGTGAAAGGAAGTGTTTAAACAAATTAGAACCCTTCATCCTCTATAAATAAACACCACTCTCTTCATTTTAACACTACCTTTTGATTACAATTTTGCAGATTCTTTTTTTCACGTTTGAAACAAAATTATACTGTCATATTCAAGTATTCTTGTTCTTATTGCGCAAAGGAACTTGAATACTATTACTTTTCTGTTGCTATCTTTGTTAAGTGGCTAGAGTACATTTGTGCAAAACTATTCTAATGTATTCCATCGTATCCTAAAGGAAATTTGCCATATCTCTTTGCATCCAAACAAAAAGATTTTGGGAAAGGCAAATTAAATCTAAAGGAAAGTGATTATACTATCATGCCCTGGAATAATTGCACAAGTCTTTGGGATAAGAGTGCAAGCCGCTATTTCCATACCAACAGGGCCTTTACAAGATTACTTCCTTTGAAATTGAAAAATTCTAAAATGGATTGGTTTATGATATTATAAATACTTTGATTTATAAACAATCACATCATCTACATAACTGACTTGGTTATTTTTGGAGTAAGCAGTTCGTGACACAGTATCATAGAGCTGGTTCGACAAGATTTGTGGTGGTCATTGAGCAATTATTAGATATCGTAGCAATTGCTCAATAATCAATAGCAAGAACCCATTTGGATTAGGTACAATTAGGGGGTCATTTTTGCTAAATGAGATATTCTAATTAGTTATTGAGTGACTACTCAAATGCGTAATAGTTGCTCAATGACCAAAATAAATTTTAATTAGTCGGTTCACCCAGGAATGAACCCTTGGAATTGATGAGCTTAATTATTTCCTTTGTTTTAGGTCCATGTCACATTAATGAGAAATATTTAGATAGATTCGATTTTTGACCCTGCTTATAATCTTATGGTGTACATTAAATCTTATGGAATATATGATATCAGTTAGTGTAACTAAGATTTTATAAGATTTAATAATGGCCACAAGGTCTATAAATAAGGTTAGTAAAAACCGAGTCTACCTTAATATATTTCCACATTAATATGCCAAAGCTTTCCCATTCAAACTCCACAGCCCACAATTTTTTTCTAATCTGTATACCTTGAACAACCTATAGTAGATTTTAACCCAACGCATTTGCACTAGAAATTTATGGTTGAATACTAATGGTGAAAGTAAAAAAAAAAATAAATAAATAAATAAAGAAAGAAATTATTATTCATCACAAAACTATATAAAAATTAGATAATTTGCTTCTAGATGATTCTTTTGAGAAGGAAATGTAAATGCTTGACAGCTTCTTCTGAGTTTATCTATACTAGACCACAAATTCAAAACTATTCGATCACAAGATTATTGACATGTCACTAAATTCATGAAAGAAAGAAGAAAATCTGACCAAGTATCTATAATCAAATTTTAGAAATATAATAAGATTTTACTATATGAAGTGACTTTGACAAAAGATCTTATATTATGGTATCATAAGTAAATTTCCTTCCTAATATATTTCCAAGTTTGTACGTTGCGATGGTTTTGTGCATTCTTCTTAAGGGTCTGTTTGGTACAGTGTAAAATGTTATCTTTCAGAAAATATTATCCGAAGAAAACCATTTTCAAAAAACTTATCCTTTTCCCCATGTTTTTCTGGTGTTTGGTTAGCCAACGGATGATTTTTACATAATAACCATAACTCATGATATGCAATGAAGATAGTAGTATAAGAAAAACTTGCCGGCGACTAACGAATGTGGAGAAGTGTTGGAAAGTGAATGCATGATTGTAGGGAAATTAACTTCTGCAACTCCACAGTGCGAGTTAGTTTCATTTTGTGGCGGTAAAACATTTTCTGCCAGAAAATGATTTCCATCATCTTACGGCAACGAAACAACAGAAATTGGGGAAAAACTTTTCCGAAAAATATTTTTCATCCAATCAAAACAGACCCTTAATCTTTTTCAGTTTTCTAAAATTATATGAACGAGTATATTTTAGTTCTTTTTTTTTTTGTTTTTAAATGCCATTGATTTTCTTCTTGCTTTTATGTTTCTTTTAATTGGAGAGGAGATGTTGTCTAGAAACAACAATAACCTAATTTTTTTCAAGAAAAACAATAATGCATTTTTTTAGCAACAATGATGCATTTGGAGGTATACAAAAACGAATCATGTAATAGCATGACCCACATTACTAAAAAGAAAAGGAAAAAAAAAAAGTTAGGGTGTCCACGGGCTTGAATTCTTGGTTCCCAACTCCCAAGAAACCTGTACAAATTTGGTCTTTTCAAATCTTCTATCTTACTATTGGTATCAATTTCATGTCTCATATTTTGAATGTTGGTCATTTGTGTTTTAACCTTATAGGTATTAATAGTTATGTCAGAGTACCCGTGACAGATATATATGATATAAAATAGAAAATTGATACAGATAGTAAGATACAAATTCTTCTGACAAATTCGACACATTAATAATTAAAAGGGTTTACTATATAACAAATACCACGCAGCTACCAGCCTACTTTTTTTAAAAAATTTTAATCTTTTTAAGCAAAGTTAGGTAAAAAGGCTTTGACTCAACAATTATGATTAGATGTGCATATGAATTACTCCTGCGTACATACATTGATGCATTCTATACTATGAGATTCTGGTATTGAATTTGTGTGACACCAATAATTCATAGTATAAATTACTTCTTTATAATGGAACTTCTACCGTATTAAATTTGACTAACCGTTCATAATCATATATAATTAACGGGAATTTGAACAGATCTCTAGTTCCAGCAAAACAATAAAATTGAGTATTAAGCAAGAAGTCTAACATTTTATTTGTTTATTGAAATTTATGGCCGGTTTGACCATTCATATAAAATTAACGGGAATATTTCAACTGATTTCATACTTTATAGTGCGCGTTAGGCAAGAATTATAAAACTCCATTTGTTGACTGACATTTATTTAAACCAATATAAAAGTAACCCGAACATTTTTTTTTTAAAAAAAGAAAAGAAAAAAGGAAACTTAATGTTTTCATAGTTTTTAAAAATAAGAAATGGAGGAAGAACAAGGAAAAGAGAATGTGCACAACAAAAATTAAGTTCTTATTTTAAGATGAAGAAATAGTAGATTCTTGCTCAAAACTTGATTACAACTTTTACGATGTTTTATTTGGTTTAAGAAATATCTTTGCCTAAAAAAAATAAATAAATAAAAATAAAAAATCTTTGTGTACATCTCTTGGGTACAACAAGTAAGTTCTTGAACAGCAAAACTACCTTTGTTTAGATGGTGATATTTTTCACAATTGTTTTTTTTTTTTTAAATTTTTTTTAACACATTCATTTACCAGTAACATTTTACTTGCCATCATTGGCAGCAAAAAATTTATTGTACTTCACATTTGCTTTAATTTAAAATAAGATTCTCTGAACTATTATCGATTTATAATTTGTATCACAAATTATCAACTTCCGCACTTTAATAATTTAGGCTATTAATTTGTGACATGTTGCTCACATTAGTTGAAAGCCAAACAATCTCAACGATACAAATTGATATTTGTATAAGACACTTTAAGTTCTATAATTGATTGTTTATGATATAAACTACAAATTAGTTAATAATTTAGGGATGCATATTGCAATTAATTTGTAACATTCATAACCATCCGTCTACGTGTATCTGTCATAATGAGTAAGAAATTTGATGCAATGAGGAAGAAAGTTCAATAGCATCAATGTTAGCCTGACAAATATTTAGCTAGACCCGATCTTTGACCTCACTTGTAAATTTTATGGTGTGGATAGAATCTTATAAAATTTATGATATTAGTTGATGTAAGTAAGATTCTTTAAGGTTTAATCCTGACCACAAGGTCTACAGGTGGAGTAAAAAAATGGGTCTACCTAAGTATTTTCCATATTAGAATAAAAAACACATAGTGAAAAATAAATTTATTCAACACATATAAAAATATGTTGGAGAAGAAATTTACCTTTCACTACATATTTTATGCTAATAAGTAGTATTAGAGCTATTACTTGTGTAGTTTATGTGTATAATAGGTGTTCTATAGGTGTAATAATGGGGGGATACCGCAATGGGTTTGGACTGGTAAGAACCAAAAATTTCTCATTTAAAGGTATTTGGTTGTCTTGCTTTTGCTCATGTTTCAGATGCAATAAGAAAGAAGTAGGTTGATAAAGCAGAAAAATGTGTGTTTGTCGGCTATGGTCTGAGACAAAGGGATACAAATTGTTCGATCCGGACGCTGGGAAGATGATCATTTGGAGGGATGTCACTTTTGATGAGCAAGGTTCTTGGGATTGGTTGAAGAACAAATCAGATTCTTCACTAACACTTCCACTAATGCCAACAATTATGGAGGAAGAGAGTAATGAACAACTATCTAGTTCACAACCTACTCTTGAAGAGTCATCTACTTGCCCACAGTGACAATGACATTTGCTAGCCTCCTTACAAGATTATGTTGTTAATAATGACAATGATTTATCTGATGAGGATGTTGTAAAATTTGCTTTATTTGCAGATTGTGATCCAATTTCTTTTGAAAAAAACTATCCAAGATGATCATTGGAGCCAAGCAATGGATAAAGAAATTCAAGCTATAGAAAAGAATAACACATGAGAGTTGACAAATATACCAGTTAAAAGAAGGCAATTGAAGTCAAATGGGTGTAGAAGACGAAGTACAAGCCAATTGGAGAGTGGATCGCTTCAAAACAAGATTGGTAGTCAAAGGATATAAACAAAAGGTAGGTATTGACTACTTTGATGTCTTTGCACCCACTACAAAAAAATTGCAAATTTCATGCGGATTTTTGTTGCTGATTTTTTCCGCATGAATTATATACGGATTTTACTGCAAATTTTAGTTTTCTAGGTTTGGGATTAAAATTTTGCTACGGATTAAAAAATCCGAATCAAAATCCGTAGATAACATTCTTTCCATAAAGCGGGAACGTATTATTTACAAAAATTACGCAACAAAAATCGAAGAAAAAATTAAGAACAATAGCAAATTTGCTGCGAAAAAATAAATCCGCAGCACATGTGCAATATCTGTCTCTATGCGGACATTTAATTCCGCAGCACACTTGCTAAGGAAATTAATATAAATTCCGCAGCAATTGTGCTGCGGAATTTAAAGTTAATTTCCGCAGCAATTTTGCTGCGGAGATTCCTGCGGTAAATTCCGCAGGAAATTTCAATCACTGATGCGAAACCCAAGACATTTTGGACAGATCTAATCGGGGAAAAATCACTTTTCCTCTCCATTTCCTGCACCACCTGCCACCATTCACCCTCCACCTTTCTTCCAACTACCATCTACTATTTCCAAGCCTAAATTTCATCACTTCTTCCTCATTTCTTTCTCTCCTCAAGCCATTTTGCTCCATCCTTCCTCTTGAAGAAGCCGCGTGAACTTGGTGTTCATCTTGGATTCGATTTGTCCAGCCACCATTCCTCTAATCGCTCCAACCGTGCACATCCTCAACCATTTCCAAAATGATTGATTGATCTACCATTTCAATTTTTGTTCTTTTATCTATTTCTTTTATAACATCTAGATGTGTATAAGAGACAGAAAGGTACGATGACACAAATTTTGTTATTAAAACAAATCAGATGTTTAATAAGAAATTATATGAAAATAAATTCAATTGACTTTTGCTATGTTATTTTGATTTTTTTATCCCTAATTTCGTAGGATTTTGCTATAATTTTTGCGTTTTATTTTTATTTTTATTTTTATTTTGTTTGTTATCGTATAGATTTTTGCTATGTTATTTTGACTTTTTTTATCCCTAATTTCTGTAGGATTTTTGCTATAATTTTTGCAGTTTTATTTTTATTTTTTTTATTTTGTTTGTTATCGTATAGATTTTTGTTATGTTATTTATATTTTTTTTTCAACTGTTTGTTATCCATAATTTGTCGAGGATTTTTGCTATATAATTTTCAATTTATTTCCATATAATGACAATATTTAACACCTATACTAAACTTGTTTGTTTAGGGATTTCCGTGTTCCTACAAGCTTCGCACTTTAATTAACATTATCATAAATATATCGTCAACCTTAATATAACAACCAACTTTATTAGAAGATCCATAGTACTTGATTAAGAACCTTGCCATGGCAAGGCCTTAATTTATCGCGTAGTAATATCTGGAAACATGTAGATTGAATAAGAAACAGTTGGATCCATTAATTTTTCTAATTAATCTAACACCAAAAGTAATGTTGGCCTTGTAGAAATCATTAATATATATATATAAATAATATTTTATAATTATTTTATATATATTTTTAATATATATATATATATATCTTAATAAACATTATTACAGTACTCATCTAGATAATATTTTAAAAATAGGTAACTATTTTAACAGAATATGTTTCAACCTTTTGTCATTATAGAATATTTAAATAGAATAATTTTCAACCTTTAAAAAATCTTCCGTTTAACTATTATTATAGTTTATTTGTCTTTCGTTTAAGTAAGTAAATTTTCAAGATTTTGTGTTTACGAAATAACTCATACTTTGAGTTGGTGGATACGGATTAAAAAAAACAAATAAATTCGTTCAATTTTACTAAAATATAGGTTAAAAAGTGACCAAATTACACTTATTTTTCCTAACGACGTAATTCGCTCCTTTAATAGATATACAAACACTACATTTTTCTTAAAATAATTCCATTTCATGAGATATTCAAGTTTTTTACTAGGATTATACAATTTGGGTTGAACAAGTTCATAATGCATATTATATGCAAAATACTAAACCATGAATAATGTTTCTAAATGAAATGTTATATAAATGTATGTATTGGAATGATACTTAGTAGACTTTAATTATGAGATAATAGGGAAAAGGTGATTAAAATAGTTGATTATATTAATTTTTATGCAAATACATGGTAAAATTTAAAAAAATTATTTACTGTTTTTTTAATTTTTGATAACAACAAATAATTTAATATAGGATATATTGTAAAAATGATAATTATTTTAAATACAAGATAGTAAAAGTGAAGGGAACAACATTTGGTATCTATCATTTAGATGGCCACCTAGGCACAATGCAGCGGTGAGAGAGAATTTCGAGAAGAGAGGGGCAGGTAGGCTGGCACAGATGCTACAAAAAGTCCGAAAAGATAGTAGAAAACCATCTTGGATGGGGGATAGTGCATGGGCAGACCTGAATAAATATTGGCAGTCCCAAGAGTTCAAACAAAAATCCAACCAAAATAAGAAGAATCGGGATTCCAATGCAGGTGCATCACTGCATACAAGCGGTTCTATACCACACAAAGTGCATTTCAAGAAAATGGTAATACTAATTAATTTCTTGTACTTTTAATACTTCATTATATTACAATGCCTTTGTTATTGATGACTTGAAAATATTTATTTCTTTTAATTACAGAAGGCTGAGAAGGGTGAAAACCCGCCATTCTCTGATTTCTATTTCCGAACCCACCCCAGAATAAGGAGGGAGATTGGGTTCATCCTCGGGCCCAAGCTGCTTATGGTAGTAAGTCATTAAGGCTTTATTACAATCTTTTATGATTTGTCCTTTAATATTCTTGTTTCCATAAAGTTGATCTTTGTTATATGACTTTTGCAGGAGAACTTTGAGAAGAAAAAGACTGAAATATCTTCTCAAAGTACTGTGTAGAATGATAATATGTCTTCTGATGGTTCTCAACACTCACAACATCTGCCATCTGATTTGGATATTTGGTATGACGCCGTGGGAGGAAAAAAGAAAGGCAGAGTTTCTGGGGTTGGTTCTTTAGGTAGAACCATGAAGGGTCGTCCAGACCTTCACACCCATACGACCTACCTGAGGATGTTGATGAGAGGATTAGGAGCACAGTCCACTCCCTTAGTGCCGAACTACAAGCCCAACTGGAAAGGGAGAGATTGGAAAAGGAAGAAATGAAGAAAGAGCAAGCTTCACTACAAGCCCAACTATCTGAAACAAGAAACCAGTTGCATACTTTGATGGAGCGATTAGGCGTTCTTCCTGGATCCTCTCGCCACTAGCGTTCTCCACCCCTTGATGCAGATGATGAGGATGATGCAGATGGTAGCAAGGATGATTAGACTGTATTTGATTGTTTACTTAGATAACTAAATGTTATATATGTATTGTATTTGAATTTGTTTCGTATTATATTTCTTTCAATGCGAATTTTTTTTTGAGATGAAATTGCTCGAATGTGACATGATGATCAATGCGAATTGTTTTTTGTGATGAAATTGCTGGAATGTGGCATGATGAGACAGGGGGAAGAAAAAACCAAACAATACTAACAAAGCTGTCTCTTATACACATCTAATAATGGTGTCGGAAAATATATGGGGATATATTTTCCGCAGCAAATTTCCATGGAGATTTTGCTGCGAAAATTATATGGGGAATTTGTTGGGGATATTTGCTAGGGATTTTGCTGCGGAAATTATCCCTGTGTAAATTTCCGCAGCAAAATCCCCATCAAAAATCCTTGTAAACATGTTTTTATGACGAAATTTTGATGCGGAATTACTAGCGCAAAATATCCGCATGTATATTTCCGCAGCAAAATCAGATCAAAATTAGCTGCGGATTTTATAATCCGCAGCAAATTATTATCCACGGCCTTTTTACCTACGGATTATTTTTGGCGCCCAAATCCGCAGAAAGTCTTGTTTGCTGCGGATTTTCATTATAATCCGCAGCAAAATATGCAGGTAATTAACAGTTTTTTAGTAGTGCGTACCTGTTGCAAGACTTGACATTGTTAGGATGATTATTTCTTTTGTTGCAAATAATTCTTGAAAAATTGATCAAATGGATGTAAAGTCTGCCTTTCTAAATGTTGTCCTTGAAGAGGAGGTGTATGTTAAGTAACCTGTAGGTTACGTGAAAAGAGGTCAAGAAAATAAAGTTTATAAATTAAACAAGGCACTTTATGGTTTACGAGTATCCTCGAGTTTGGTATACTCGTATTGATTCTTATTTTGTTGAGTATGGTTTTATTAGATGTCCATATGAGCATACTTTGTACATTCTATTAAATTTAATCTTGGTACTGATATTCTTATTGTATGCGTAAATATGGATGATCTAATCTCAAAATGATTAATCATAGCCTCTCTAAACTCACAAATCAACTTGATTAATCATAGCCTCTCTAATTTTTATTGGTAATAATCTCAAGTTGATTTGTGAGTTTAGAGAGGCTATGATTAATCATTTTGAGATGACTGATTTGGAGCTGTTGTCATATTTTCTTGGGATTGAAATTACTCAAACAAATAGTGGAATATTTAATTCACAAAATAAGTATATATTTTGAAGAGATTTATGTTGGACACTACTAAACCAACAATGACTCCCGTTGAAGAAAAATTGAAGTTGACGAAAGATGGCACTAGCGAGTTTGTTGATATAAAAAATTTTAGAAGATTGGTTGGAAGTCTAAAATATTTGATTTCTACAAGGCCAACATTACTTTTGGTGTTAGATTAATTAGTAGATTCATGGAGTCCCTGTGTCAGCCACATTTACAAGCAGCCAAATTCTCTGAGGATCTTGTGATATACTGGAGGTACACAATCTGATGGTATCTTTTATTCTTGTTCTAATAATTCTAAATTTGTTGGATATACAGACAGTGATTGGGTTAGTGATATGATGCAAAGAAGTAGTACTTCCAGGTATGCATTTCACTTGGGAAGTGGTGTGTTTGCTTGGTTATCCAAGAAGCAACAAGTTGTGGCATTGTCCACAACAGAAGCTGAATATATGGCGGCAGTAAATAGTGCTATGCAAGCACTATAGTTGAAAAGAATGTTTGAGTTTTTACGACACAAGCAAGATGGACCTGCCAAGATGTTTTGTGATAGCACGTGCACAATTGAATTGTCAAAGAATTCGGTGTTTCATGGATGGAGCAAGTACATTGATATCAAATATCACTTCATTCGAGAGTTGATTCGATACAGAGAAATTGTCATTAATTATTGTAAGATTGAGGATCAAGTGGCGAACATTTTAACAAAACCATTGAAGGTGGAATTGTTCATGAAGATATTAAAGAAGATGCTCGGTATGGTCAAGTTTGAAGATTTTGATTTAAGGGAAGCAACGTCGGAAATTAAATCAAAATCCAATTTCATTGTTTAAAAGTTTTAGTATTAGAGTTATTTGGTTGCTAATTTCCTAATTAATTAGTTAATTAGTTTGAATTGGATTTGGTTTCCTAGTCCTTGTCTAGAATTAGCCGATTCCTTATTGGAATCTATTTGGCTTTAGTGTCATATATATATGTGTTGCTCCTGTTGTCGCTTTTGTGCGAGAAATGAAAAAATATTAGCTTGTCTCCACTTTGCATTTCCACATACCCTTTAAAACTTTTGAAAACATCACATGTATCAGATTTATTGTTCAAAAAATAAACCCTAGTTTTCCTACTAAAATCATTAATAAAAGTAACAAAATATCTACTACCACCATTTGAAGGATTCTCAACTGAACGCAAATCCAAATGAATTAATTCCAAAGGTTTCTTAGCCCTCCAAGCCTTGTCTTTAGGATAAAGAATCTCTATGTTTCTTTTCCAAAATACAAGACTAACAGTACATATTTGAAAATTTAATAGTAAGCAACTCATAAACCATTTCTCCTTGCAAGAAAACTTAAATTATCAAAATTCAAGTGACCAAAATGCATGTGCCACGATCAAGTATCATCAAAATTTACGGAACCAAAGTAAGGTAAATTACCACTATTTAAAGTAATATGGTATAAACAACTGTGATTCATATTTACTTCTGCAATTAGTCCCAACCAATCATTACCAATAGTACCAACACCATATTTGAAATGTAAATCATACCCCTTTTCAGAAAGTTGTCCCAAATTCAGTAAATTATGATAAAATCTTGGCACATAATACGCATCAGATATAAAATTAGCAGATTTATTTTTCAAAGTAATACTAATTTTTTCTTTACCAAGAACAGGCACCTTTTTATTATTTCCAAATTTAACATAAAATCTGAAAGATTCATCCAATTTAGAAAACATATCCTTATTTTCACAATAATCATATGATTATTACGCCCAGAATCAATGATCCAATTATTCTTTTTATTTTCTTCAAATCCAGAACTAGAGAACAAAAGTATCTCATATTTTTCACCATTATTTCAACCACTTTAGCATGCACATCTCTATAATCAGATTTATTCGACCAATATTCAAATTTATAAATGACCAAATTTTCAATAATTATGACACTGAATTTTACGTCTGTCAACATTATAATTTTGCTTATTATTTGGACCATGATTAGTATCTCTTTGATGATAATAAAAATTATCTTTACCACGGCCTCTAAAATTACCTCTGCTGATAATGAAAATGCTGTTCCAAAATAACAAAGATTAACAGGTTATGCGCTGACTTTCTGCACTTTAATTGGATAATTATACAAGAAAAACAAAATAATAAAACGAAAATGTGAAAATATAAAATTCGAGAAAGTCTTAATGAAATAAGGGGATAGAACATAGTTGTTAAAAAAATATTGGATTGTCAGGCCATATTTATATTCCATAATCTGGTATATTTATTCCATTGTTAAGAGTGCACAGAAAATTAGAGTTAATTCGAGTTTCCGAGAAAAGACTAGTCTTCGTTTATGATTTTTATATCCATTTAATAAAAAATTTGACTCACTCCCTAAGTGTTAATCACCAAAGCACATGGGGTTCAATTAGTGTAGTTTATCAGCTCAATTTGATCCATTAATCAATTTACTATATGCTGTACGAGCTTTTATGTCAACAATAATAAAAAAAAATCAATTATATATAAGGGATAATTTATAAACCTCCCCTAAGGTTTATTCCAATTTCAATTAGCATCTCTGAACTTTAAAAAATAACACTTATCACTCCTAATTCCGTTTTCATTGTAACATTGTCAGCCTAAATGCTTAAAAATTTGATTTAAGGAGAGAGAGTATTTTCATTTCAGTTTTACCCCTATCTAAAATTTTAATTTATTAAAGTGGTTTGAGAAAAAAGAAAATAAATTTGGAGATGTGTAAATTTGGGTCTTTCCCCCGATAATTATTAACAAATAACATTGAGTTGTAACTTTTTATGTTATTAATATAAAAAAATTACATTTTATTTTATTTTCATTATGAATTTGTGATTTACTAAACAAAATACCAATAATACTTTTTATTATAACACATAATAAATACAACTTGTTCTAAACTTTTGTTCAAAGAGATATATACAATCAATTTTTTATCATTTTATTTTTTCCTCAATTTGTGATTTCTCAAATAAAATATTAATTTATTACAATATATAGTGTTTTTTTACATGTTCTAAATTTTTGTTCAAATTGATACCCGCGATAATATTATATGTGCATATATTTTTGCAAATAAATTTACAAAATAATTATTGAAAATATGTTTCATATTTCTCCATTTCAAAGTTCCTAAATAAAATATCAATCATATCTATTTATTATATTATATGGTGTGTTTCTATTTATTCCAAATTTTTTTTCAAATCGATATAAACAAACATGTTAATGTGTGCACTTATTTTCTTATATTGAATTAGTTGCAAAATTTTTTTTTTTTATGGAAAATATGTTCTAATTTTTTGATTCATGAATTTGCAGTTTTCAAAAACAAAATGCTAATTATATTTAATCTATTTTAATATACTTTGTGTTTCATTTTTTTTCAGTAATATACCGTGAGTTTCTACGTGCTTAGATTTTGGTTCAATTAGATAAATACAAAACACATTAACGCACACTTATTTTTGTAATAAGTTGATCAAAAATTTTGTTGGGAACCTAAAAGGTACTAAGTGAAATTGTCCAAAAACTCTAGGGAGGTTTTGGAAATTACCTTTTTCATTATATGACTAAAGTAGTCTTTTCATGCTATTTGGTACTAAATATGGGCCCATTTACAAGAAAAGAGAGGTAAATGATATTTTTGAAAGTTTATGAATATCAAGTAATATTGACATAAATCTTGGGGGAGGTTTATGAAATTTTCCCTATATATAATCCAAACTCAGTAATAGTACTTTTATGCCAAAATACAATATCATAGAGATTGTCAAAAACACTTGAGATCTTCAATATAGATAGAGAGCAATGGAGTTTCTAGAGCCTTTTGTTGCTGTTCTGGTGATTTTCCGAGAATCCCTCAAACTTCTAGCCAAAAACAGGAAACTCACGGCCATCACATTGACTGTATCAATTCTAGTATCCTCCCTCTCCTTCTTGATTCTCTACTTCTGCTGCAAAACAATGTCACACAATATGATCCCAATAGAATTCTTCATGCCTATACCCGGCAGCTCCGACGACACCATCAATTTCGCCACAATCCTAATCATTTTCGATGAATATTTTAAAATTATAGTGGCTTTTGAAGTCTTCGTTCTTGCAAAAAGTATCATCTCCATTTACTCTTCAATTGCAACAATCTTACTATCTGTAAGTTCGTACAATGGGAGGACAATAACATTATCCATCAAGAATCTTGCCAAACTGACAGTCCAAGCGCGAAGAAGGCAATATAAGACAAATTTGCACATATCCCTTTTGCGTGTTATTGGATGCATTTTCTTTGTTTTATTTGTTGCTAGTCCTTTTATGATGTTTTCTGGCAATTCTTTAGGTGAAATGCTCTGGACAGCCAACTTGGTGGGCATTTCTGCAGCCTGCATTTTGTCCTTGTACTTATCTGTGGCATGGGTTTTAGGATCAGTAATCTCAGTGATTGAAGAAAATTGTTATGGGATTGAAGCAATGAAGAAAGCAGGAAGATTGATTGAAGGAAAGAGGATTCAGGGGTTTATTCTGAATATTATGTTCAACTTTTCTCTGCTAGCTGTGGTTGGATTTGGGATTCTTAGAGGTCACAAATGGCTAGTAGATAACTTATTAATCTTTGGGCTGTTTATTGTGATTTTCTCTCGTCTGTTAAGGTTCTTTTATTTTGTGGCCTACACGGTCTTGTACTTTAAGTGTAAGAAGAGCCATGGCGAAGAGATTGAATTTCTAGGAGGAATTGTTGGGTATAGTAAAATCTCTGCATGTTGATGTCATTTCCATTTTTATTAGTGTATCATTTTTTTAGGATAAATATTCGACAAAAAGATTAAAGAGGCAATCAAGAATTCTTTCACTTCATTATGTTATTATAAGGGGAAATTCTTGGGAGGGAATTTCTCAAGAATTTTACTGAGAATTTTTATATGAACTAGAGTTATGTTATAGTTTCGTGTATCTCTTTGTTTGTAAAGGGTCACATCACTCAAAATGGGTGATGTGTCCCTTTACAAACTAAGGTGATGCGGTTCTTTCATGGTATTATTACCATGGATCCAATACATGTAATGACGACCCTTTAATATGTTATTGAAGTATTTTTTTTGCGCGGGGGAGGGGAGTTATCGGCGTCCCTTTAATATGTCATTGAGATGTTTTTTTTCGCGGGGAGGGGGGTTGGTTCTAGCTAGGGTTCAACTGCTAATTGCAATGAGTTTTTGAGGCCTGCTCATGTTACAGCGAATGGTAATGTAACATTTTGATTGTGAATCTATAAAAATACCCCTATATGTCGTGAATAGAGAAATTAGAAATAAGGGTATTTTTGGTAATTTTACAACCCAAAAGATGTGGCATTAACATTTGGATTGTGGCCTTATCATCAGCCCCGTGTTAGTACTGTACTCTTAAATGGTTTACTTTTGAACTTTAGGCTATGTATTCCATTTGTGGTTGAACTTCTAATCTTATACTAGTATATTTTACTACTACTCTAATCATATATCGTTTGATTAATAAGTTTCGAAGAAAAAAAAAGAAAAAAAAAGAATGTCTTGATAAACTAATTTATAATTTATACGTTTAATTATAAGTTTGCAGACCATAGTTGAATCAATTGTTGCCACTAGTCATTGTTTAATAGAGCAAAATACCATCGTAAACTAGAAGAAGATATATTAGCGACATTCCTAGGACACAAGATCTTCAGTTTCACATTCTGTATCATTTCATGTTATACTACTTGATGAACTGTCAAGATTTTGTGGAGTAATTTTAGTAAAGCAATCCTGTCTTATTAGGTGGTATGACAAGAAGTATATAGGATGTAAGACAGAAGATCTTTAGTGCATTCTTAGACCTGAAGCAAGGTTAACGTGTTTTCGTCCTCCTAAATTTTTTCTTATCATTAAAGATAAATTAATAAATTTTTACTACTCCCAAGATTTTCGCCTCGTATGTATTACATTATTTAGAGTATTATTTTGACATATTATTCGAGACATTATTTGAGCTATTCAACAAATAATAAAAGAAATTGAATAATTTGAATAAGTGTTTGGATTGTGAATAGTGTAAACAATTTTTTTGCAAAAAAGTATGTGGATACACTAAAGACAAAAAATGCACACGAAAGTCGAACGAAATTATTAATATCAAAATACATAATCCTGTTCACTTTCATTTTTACATCATCAAATCAAGTACTAAAAATCCCACACAAAGGTAGTTGCCTTTTCGTTGTTTGAAATTCGAATCTCAAAAAATGAAATATGCCCATACATATATGCTAAACATGTATACTTATTTAATATAAAATAAAAAATACAATTTAAAAATTCCTCTAGTGTTTTTTGCACTAAAAAATAAAATGCTTATTCAAAATTAAAATGAAATTACTAATATCAAAATGCATAGTCCCTTCACTTTCTTTCTTGTATCATCAAATCAAGCATTAGAAACTACACGTAAAAGTAGTTACCTGCTAATCATTTGTAATCCAAATTTTGAAAAATGAGATATGTCCATATGCATATGCTAAACATGTATTTATTTAATACGAAATAAAAAATACAATTTAAAATTGATACTTTTCTGCCCATAGTTCTGATACATAGGTTCGACAGTTCGAACCTTATAAATTATTTTAAACTCCACTTTCCTACCTATAGTTCGAATTCTCCAACTTAGGTTTGGAAGTCCGAATCTTATGATAACGTTTTAAACTTTACTCTCCTGTCCATACTTTGGATTCCCGAACTTAGGTTTGGAAGTCTGAACCTACATTCCCATATTTTCTTTGCCTTAAAAAAGAGATTCAGACCATTGAGTAGTAATGAATAGAAATTCAGACCATTGAGTAGTAATGAATAGTACAAAAAATTATTGCTAATATATGTGAATAGTAAAATATGTGTATTGGTGAATAATATGAATAATTATTTTAATAGTGTAAGTAATGAATAGTGAAACTAATGAATAGAGTTTTGGGAAAAAGGAACAAAATTGATAGAAAAAATATTTATGCTGACCAAACAAATATTTCAACAACTGTAACAAAAAAAAAAAAAAAGTGAATAGTAAAATAAAAAGTCGTAAAAAAAACCCTAGAAAACCAATCCATACGGAGCGATTATTTATTTGGGTCCCACTACATTACAAGGAAAATAGTGGCACAACATGAATTTTAAAGGGAAATTTCTTATTTTGTGAAGAAAACAAAAAGGTTTCTCAAAGTAGGAAATTTTTTGATAAATAGAAATATTGGAAAAGTCGTATGCTTAATATACAACCCTAAAAGGCCATATGTTAAACATACATACTTACTCGTACTGCATATGATATGACCAATAATCTCCTTCATACTGTCTAATCTTTATTGGTTCCGTCATTGGCTCACCTGCCAATATACTCAAAGACCTATGCTGATACTGAAGACGTAATAACTCATCATGCCGTGGCCTAGCATATGCATTAGGATAAGCCACAAAAGCCTCCTTATCTCTAAGCTGTGCGACAAGATCATACTAAGTAACAGAAACAAAAAACTGACTTGTCAAAATCAATAATTGAAATCACATTCACGTGTCTACAACCAACTATCTTATTCATCAATTTTAATATTTTATAAATACGACCAGCATAATACCAATGTCATTCACAATAAACTGTTTTACATGTAAAATGTGGTTGCTACAAGAACGAAATGATAATTATTGTGACTGTCCTGAGTCTGACCCAAGAGAATATTATTGTGGTGTTCGGCGAGAACGGGCATCTCGCCGCTAAGAGTCTGATCACCTAAGACAGACTCTACAAGGTCTGGGTGCTCCTGGTACCAAAATGCTATAGCCTCTTATTGAATAGAAGAAATCAACAACAATACGAGGCTGCAGTTCAACTCATACGGGAAGAAAACAGTATGCTTAATCGCATTTGCCAATATCATTCTATAGAGTTGGTTAGAGACTAGATGGCTGTAATCAACCACCAGTTGACCAACTTCGAAATTTCAATGTTACTAGCTAATCCTTATTATGCATCGGACGATAATATGTCCGATGAAGATATGTAAAACCATAAGTCACTTTTTCGATTTTATGTTTTTTATCAATTTTAGTGTGTTCCAATTATCTATGCTTAGTTTTCATTTAGAGGACTATTATTCATTTATAATGTTTAACATTTGTTTGAACGTAATGCTTGGTTAATTTTCCCTAAGAGTTTCATTTTTTTAAAAAATTTTAATTTATATTTCCGGATGAATACTTTATGATCATTTTATGAATATCCCAAAATATTAAACTTATTTTATTATATATAAAGTGTTTTTTTTTAACCTCTTAAAAATCAATTTTGTGACTTCTAGACGTTTCTATTCAAGCCTTATATATATATATATATATATATATATATATATATATATATATATATATATCAATTTATATGGATATATATCGATTTTTAAGTTTTCGACTAAAGTTGAGTCGAATCGTTTAAATTCAACTTGTTCGACCAGTAAGTCGAACAAGTAAAATATTTAATTTTTTGCATTCCATATTCAAATAAATCCATTTAATTTATTATCTACAAATTCCGTATCATTCCACCAATTCAAAATATCACATAATAAAAATACAAGATAATACAGGTTTAACAAATTCAAAATACAAATTTGTAGATAATAAAAAAATATATAGAAAAATTGTAATAATATCATTCAACAACAATACGTTCTATGAGTCGTGATTGGTCAATTCTTCACACATCTTAATATGTAAATGTGTATTACTGCATATATTATATATACATATTAAAATTGATTTACAAAATCACAAATTCAGAACCACTTACTACTAAAATCAAATCCTGTAGAAAAATTTTATTGAATCACTAACCCCAGTTAAGTTATATCTTATAATATATATAGGAATATATATTATTACCTAATTTTATCTAAACGAATACTAAGTTGGTAATACATTTCATATATTTGTTCATAGTAAAAATATTATACTAATAAGTTATATAATATAATTATATAACTATATAAATTAAACATTATGTAAAACATATATTTATTACAATTATAAGTTATAAAAATCTTAGTATATGAATTTAATAACATGTAGGTTCAGATATATTATATATAAATGTTTCATTAAATACTTAATTATATATATATATATATATATATATATAGATATACTTAATTCTATTATATATATATATGTGTGTGTGTGTGTGTATAAAAAGAAAATTAGTAATAATTCATTTAATTAGTTATTGAAACAAAAGTGTTACATTAATAAGTTGCACACTTATATTAATATATAGATATATAAATTGTATGAAACCCACCAACAATTATACAAAGAAAATATATTTAAGTATTACGAAAAATAATATTATCAGCTATTAACATATTTAATTATTAAAAATTAAGATATTATGGTTAAAATATTATGCACACAAATATAATAATATATTGTTGTAATTGTAGATACACATATAAATAAATAAATAAATAAATATGTGCGTGTGTGTTTGACTTATTTGACCGGTATTTGACCGGCAAAGTCGAACGATTTGTTCGACTGGTAAACCAGTCAAACCAATCAATCTATATTTCGATATTTGACCAGTAGTTTGGTATCTTACTATAAAATATTTTTTTTCTTTTAATTAGCACCCTTTACAATGTCTTCCTCACCAGTAGTAATTAAGCATTCACATATACATAACTAAATTAATCATTAAAGTTCAATTACTTAGAATGTAATAGCTACAAATACAACTCATAATATAAAACTAAAAAAAAAAAAATAATTATACTAACATATTAGTTAACAAATTATGTAACATATAAACTAACATTATATAAAAACAATATAATTACAATTATAATTGCATTTGAATAATAACAACATTTTATTACTAAACAAATATATCTAACATATCCATCTAAACAAATGTCTTAAATTATTTTATTATTTAATATATTGCACAAAAATAAATCAAAATATTGAATTAAATATTATACATAAAAAAATAAATTATTTAAAAATTTAAATGGTATAAGAAAGTACCTTAGTGGTAATTCCTCGGTCTTCAACTAGAGACTTATTTGATAAATTCTTCAATTAGGGATTTGTTTGATAATTTTTTTTTAAAAAAATTCAGAACGGAATTGGGGGTAAAGGGGAAAAGAAGAGGGAGTTTAGATGTGAGAATAGAAAGAGAAGAGGAAAACGTATGGGAAAAGATCGTATTGGTGGGCAATTTATAGGGCTGTATATACGACCAAAGTCGTATACACAAAATACGACCAAAAAGTCGTATTCTGCATATACGATTTTGGTTGTATGTTTGGACAGCGTAACATACGATCAAACCAAAAAATTCTTCTGTCCAATTTTCTTTCCCAAAGTTAGCAGTCTTTTCCAATTTCTTCACATTCCAAGAAAGTGCTCGAGTTTTAAATTATGGAAAAATGATGTAGAAATTAAGAATTATATAGAAGGTTCTATCAACTTGCCACAAAATAAAGCAGGTAAATGAAAGTCTTGTTGTGCAGGAGTTGACCTTTTCTAGCTAAATAGTTGTAGAAGACTTGCATTACTTGTATCTTTTTGTAAGGCTAGAATATAAATGGTTTCAAGATTATTATATCCTTTTGTTTCTGCTTTTGTAGTGAACACCAACAATACATAATTTCTCATAAAAATCTTTATCTGAATTCTTTTGTAAAATGTAAGCTTATCTCCTTGGATATATGGAGATTAAAACAACAAATTCCCAGCACAAAGCAATACACAAACTTTTTTTATTTTTATTTTTAAAGGTAAGATTACAGAAGTACTAATTACTTGTTAATACAGACTGTTACGCTTGTTACAGAACATGCAGATTTGGTAGCAATTTTCACTCTAAAATTCGGCAATAGCAGAGACAGGAGCATACAGATTTGGAACCTCCTCAACTTGATGACTCTTCTTGCACTCATGGTAATAAAGTGTGTACACAACAAATACAAAGAGTTTCATCAGGCAATATGGCCAAATCCTCAGAATAATAATAGCCTTACCAACCAATTTTGCTTTCTCAGTACCAGACACCAAGAAAGCAAATATCGTGTGCATTGCAACACTAACTAACATCAGAAGCACCATCAAACCAAAGCCCTTCAGCCTTTTGCCTTTCATGAGATCATTGGCTTGGTAAATTGCCTTAATTCCAGACAAATTTTCTTCCAATACAGAAATCACAAGGCTCAGCACCCACAGGGAAAAGAGATAGAAATAATACAAAGCAGCTGAAATCAGTACTATTTTAGTCAAATTGGATGAAAGAGAGCCTTCAGTCATAATTCCAATAACTCTAAGACAAAACAACTGCAAAGAATAAAAAGGCTGCACTTGCTAAGCTGATTACAACCATCCAAATGGTTGTCTTTAAAGGCCTTTTAATCTTTCCCTTTAAGCCTAAAATTGCCTCTTTTAGGCCTAATGCTTTTGCAGTATATGCTTCATAGGTTGAGTGCACAGAAGCAGCTGCTGAAAACATCAAAACAAGGCACAAGAAAGACCATTCGACGAATTTGAAAGCGAGGATGAATCGAAGATCTTTCAGGATTGCTTTAGGAATGGTCGGATCAGAATCGACGGACGTACCATTTTTTGCCAAGAGCATGGAGTTGACCATGAAGTTTGTTAGTACTGGCTCTAAAACATGATCATCTGCCAAGTTCGTTAGGGAATAATAGGCAAACATGATGAATGTGATGAAAATCACAAGCCTTCCATTTTGAACGGTGATTTTGAAGGCTTCTCTAAGTAGAGAAGGTTGGGATTCTCTCTTGATGTAGGCTACTACTTGATTTAATTTTTTCTCCATTGGTTGGATTTTCTTGGGACTGTATTGGGGAGATGTTAAGCTTTTTATAGAGGGAGGATTTCCAAAGATGGAAAATACTAATATAGATTCGGTCTTAATTTTTATTTATAAATTTTGTAATTAAAATTAAATTTTATATAATCTTATTTATATTAATTGATATATATTATAAATTGTATAATATTTAATTAATATTATAAAATTTACAAATAAAATAAAAAATAGATCTACCTAAATATTTTCCTCCAAAGATTCCTATTTGAACTATGGTGTGCCTTCGTAACTAAGGTAAGGTTTTCTTAACTTAGGTAAGTTTTCTCGAGTCCCAGTTATTTACTGTATAATTATTGACTTCTTCCATTTATTTCTTGTGGAGAAAGTTCAAGTCAGTGCTGGAAGTGCAGTTTACTTATTCGTAGGGAAAACTTACAATGTAGCTTAGTAAATTTTTACGTTATCTTATTGTAAATAAATTTTTAATCCGTTTTCTTGTGGTTTTAAACTCGAATTTTTTGTAAAATAGATACAAAGTTGAAAATGTAACAAATTTGTGTAAAAAATAAAAAATACCCCTAACGTTGTACTTCTTCACTAGCGAGCGACTGCTTCTATCAAAAGGAAAAAGCAAATCTTAACTTCTCACTCCGTAATGGGGAGTGAGTATGATAACAATTGAGATGAATAAAAGATAAGGAGTCTTACTATTCTTAATCATTCAACGGGACTATGGGAGTGAGTAGTAAAAAAATTTTCGAATGCAATAGTTGTGTTTCATATTAAATTATATAAGTAATATTGATTAAAAATTTTAAATAATCAAAATAATCATTTAAATCAAAATTTTTACTCCTAACATTCACTTAATATAATATTTAATTATTTCATTTTAATGTAAATTACAAAAAGACAAATTATAAATTTACAAATAATAATAATTACTGACATGAACATTAACCAAACTGCGACAGTTCTTCTAATTTACCGTTTTGTCAAACATTAATTTCATGGAATGATTGATAGCCTTTGGTCCACACGGTAGTGTTTTTCCAAAGCTGTCCAAATCAAACTAGTCTACCTTCTAAACAATGTTGTTGCTTTCACAATGTTGTTACTTGACAGATGTGTAGTTTGCTTTAAAACCTTATTATATAATTTATATGATTTGGACCGGGGAAGGGAGCTTCGTAGAAAATAAACAACGTATTTAAAAATATACTATATAATTTATATGATTTGGACCGAGGAAGGGAGCTTCGTAGGAAATAAACAACGTATTTAAAAATATACTAATTAATCAAACAAGAATAAATCACAATGACCAAGTCGCCGATCAACAAGAGTGTCCATAATAGCTCCAAAACATATAGACTTGACTCGATGCCATACGGACAATAACATCTTAGAAAACGTTAATTGTTGGAAATTATTTTCAGTAATCAATCAGTTTTACTTATAATTAATTAGCAGTAGATATGAATTGTTCAATAGCATTGGCACTTTGACAATTAGCTATCCTCGTGGTCAGAAATTCAGCATACGTGTCTCACCCAATTGGCTTCATTGTAGAAAGTCACAAAATTTTAAATTATTGATTGCTCACTGCTTACTGAATTGCTTTTCATTATGCAAAAATGTATTCAACGATCGGGTTTATGAAGCCTTGAGAATTTGAAGTTTAATTTATAGTTCCCTTTTGCATTTTCTTTTTCAAAGAGTATTATGGTAAATTTTTGTCATTCACTTTGATGACTCATATCCATGATTTAGTTAAATAATAAGAAAGATATAATCTTATTATTTGAATTATATTTCGCTGTCAGTTCTCTTTTGCACTCAAATTCTAATAATTGATCTCGATTAAACGATGTATTTAGTAATATTCAAACTCAGCTTGAATCCAATTTCTTCTGTTCTCTTTCTAGAAACGTTCAAATCTACTCGTACAAAAAAATTGAGGTTAAGAAATCTTATTTTTTATTATCTCAATATTTTTTCTTTTCTCTCATTTATTTTTATTCTTATCAAATATAATCTTTAGTTGTAGAAATTAATGAAGAAAATTTCATTACTTTAAGGTTTTCAACTTCCAATCATGTGCAGATTTTGTTTAACGACCACATGATATTTATATGACTTTCACTATTAATTTGTTCAATTTTTTTAATAAAAACCCATACATTAATTGGCCAATATTTTAGAACTTAAGGAACTAAATTATTTTGTTACGATACATTAAAGATGAAATTAGGACACACACCAAAGATAAGAGACAAAAATAATATTTTTTCCATAAAAAAAATTGAAAAACAACATTGTTAGAAAAAAAAAAAAAAAAAAAAAAGGGGATTGCAAGGTCTGACTTATAGCATATCATCCGCGGGTATAAAACTTGTTCAATTTATTGATATTCCATGGGATATTCAATTTCAAAACAAACGAAAAATCATTTTCATCTTGAATTCCTATATCAATTTAGTCAAAGAGAGAATATTGATTATTTGAGATATTTTCTTCTTTGTTTTTGGAAAGATTATTCCATTTTATATAATATTTAACTGTTAGAATCTATCCGCCTATATTATTATAAAAGTGTGAGTGATTTTCCCTTTAAGTGTTTCTTTTTTTTTTTGAATTACCTAATTGGTTGACTTTCCCCTTTAAGTGTTTCTTCCTTTTTTGAATTACCTAATTGGTCATGATTTAGAAAATTGTAGTTTAAGAATATATGTGTTTCTTAAAAACAAATATGTAATAACGTCAAATGTTTTATTAATATATGAATTCTTATCTGTAGCCAATAGTATTTTATATTAGTTTATACATACATATATATTTGCATATATATATATATATATATATATATATGTATACACACATATACGTATACATATACACACATATATTCTTATAATTAAAATATATATATACATATTTATACGGATCACAGACATTAATAATTATGGAAAAGTCACAAACATATATATAATGTTATTTGCATATATATATATATATATATATATATATATATATATATATATATATATATATATATATATATATGCAAATAACAAATTGGAAGTAACTTATTTATAAAAATAATACATTCCAGAACTAAACTGCTTCAGTAGCTCAAGTGGTCACAGTCCTGACCCTTAATGGAAAGTCATGGGATCTAAACTTTTGGCCAACAAATGGACATTTTTATTCATTTAATTCTTTATTATCAGAAGTAGTTAATAAAAATGTTTCATTTAATTCTTTATTATCAGAAGTAGTTAATAAAAATGTTTTACTTTAACACCAGACAAGCCACAATGGTGATCAGTGGTGAGAACCCGTGACCTGTGTCCAAGGTTTGTAGAATCGGGTCCTACGTAGGATCATTTTGAAAGTTACAAAATCGAATCGTAGATAGGATCGTAAGATCCTATCAAAAGGACAAAAATATAACTTTTATTTATTTTTAAAGCTAATATTCAATAAAAACTTATGCAAATGAATATAAAATTTTAATATTCATCATGAAATAAGTTTCTTTAACTAAAATTTATAACATTTGACATTATATACTCGTATTGTAAAAAGTTATGCGTTATCGCAAATTTAATACTGTTCTTTAATTAAAAACTAAAAAACTAATATGAATAGTATAAACTCATAAAATATAACATTTGAATGAAAAATTATCAAAATAATGACTTAATTTCAGTAAATATATACATAAATTACATGACTAATGACATCAACTAGAGTTATCTATAATAGAGATCCTACCTCTAGGATCGGGATCGATTTTATAAATTTGGATCATAGAATCGTAAGATCGTAAGGGTAGGATCGGGATTCTAACAACTATGCCTGTGTCCAGAAGGTCACGGGTTCAAACCCCATCAGCAGCGTATAAGAGACAGAAATAATAAGAAGTAGTATATAGAAATATTTTATTGACAAACCACCCAAACTACCAAGGTGGCCCATTGATTTTTTTAATAATCAGAAGCAGTATATAGAAATATTTTATTGACAAACCACCCAAACTACCAAGGTGTTGCCCATTGGTCAGAACATCACAAGTTCGAATCCTTCCCAGGAAACCTTTTTTTTTAAATCATCTTCTACTTCACCCGAACCTTTTTTTTTAAATCATCTTCTACTTCACCCGATTTGCAACCAAGTGAGTCATTTTTTAAATCATCTTCTACTTCACCCGATTTGCAACCAATGGGTCAGTATGACCCGGTTGTATTTTTTTTTAAAATCATCTTCTACTTCACCCGATTTGCAGCCAAATGGGTCAGTATGACCCGGTTGCGACCCGTATGCAACCCAAACATATTCTCAGGTATTTGGACATCAAAAATTGTGTTTAAATTACAAGAAGCATGGAAATCCAATTTCCTAATGATTTCTCATTTTAGTTTTCAATAAAAAACATCAAAATCATAAACCCGTTTCCGTGGTCCATAATTCATATACAAAAATATACAACCATAACCTTGCAATAAATAACACTAAATATATGTTTTAATTAAGGAAAAATCATAGAATCAATTTTAAATAAAATAAATTTATAATTCTAAATTTCTGAATAACATATCAAGAGTAAATCCAAATCAACATATATGTATATGTAAATCAAGGCAGAGGCATAATTTGCTCTGATACCAAATGATATATTTTTAAATCTATGAAATGAAATTTAATCTGTGCATAAATAATATCACAGAATATCGAATGCGGAATAAAATCAAGGAACATATTTCTAGCCATTGATGTTGTTGGGTCACTGTAGAATAAAAAAGAAAAATAGAAATAATTTTTCTAGATACTTCTAAACCTAGACAATCTGATACAGCTCTGATAGAATGTCAGGTTTAGGGACCCAAAATACTCTATATATTTATAACGTTTTTCCCCATCAGAAAATGTAAGCAGTTACAATGAATGGTTATCACAAGTGTAACAATTATCACAAGATAGTTATTAAATCAAATTGATAAATATCAGAATTAAATATTAGATCAAATATTTGGAATTTAAAATAAAACCCACATCACATAATTAAAAATTCCAACAATTAACATCAGCTGTTTCACTAAAATTGATCAATAGCAGAGATAGGAGCATACACATTTGGATTCTCCTCCAGTGGCTGGCTCTTTTTGCACTCATGGTAAAACAGTGTGAACACCACAAACAAAGACAGTTTGAGCATGCAAAGTGACCAAATTTTTGGAATATGGATTGCCAATCCCACCAATTTTACTGGGTTAGCAGCCAAGATAAAAAAGGTCAGATAAATTGCTACACTGGCAAACATCAGAAGCAACTTCAGAACACAACCCTGCAGTATTTTTCCTTTCATGAGCTCATTGGCTTTATCAATTGCCTTTAGCTCAGACAAGCCATCTTCCATTATAGAAACCACAAGGCTTAGCATCCACAGAGCACAGATATAAATATAGTAGAAAACACCTAATACGAGCACTATGCAATCTAATGCAGTTAACAGAGAACCTTCGGTCATCACTCCGGTTAAACAAATTAAGATCAATAAAAGGGCTGCACTTGCTATAATTATTAGAATCATCATCCAAAGGGTTGTGATTAAAGGCCTTTTCAACTTTCCCCTCGTGCCGAATAACATGTCTTTTAAGCTTAATACATTTGCAGTACAAGCTTCGTCTGTTGAACGAACGGTAGCTGCCAACGAAAAGGTTAACACAAGGCACGAGAAGAACAATAGTACTAGTTCATAAGTGAGAAAATACCGAACATCTTTGATCATGGCTATGAATATGGAGGGATCAGCTTTGCTAATTTTGACTTCTTTGGGTACAAGCTTGGATTTTTGGCCACCGTATCTTTTAATACAGGTGCCAATAGTAGATGAATAGCCAATCCCACGAGGGAATAGTAGGAAAACATGATGAATGTGATAAAAAGAGCGATTCTTCCATTTCTAATGGTAATCTTGAAGGATTCCCTTAAAATTCCAAGGGTTCCTAAGGAAGGTTGCACTTCTCTCTTGATGAAGTAGGTAGAGTTTTTTTATTCTCCATATCTCTGGTTTTTCATGGAAAAGTCTTGGTTACAAAAATGTTAAGCTTTTCTAGTTGTCCTCTTTGTCAGCTTTGTTTGTATCTTAATATGTGTTTGATCAGGAGAAATTGTTGTTGTCTTATGGATAACTGCTAAGCAACGTAGCATCAACTTAATTAATAATAAAATCAATTGATCAAGAAAATGTAATTTGTCAGGTATGTTCGTCAGTTATTAGGTGTTTGATCATTTCTAGGAGAAATTGTTGCTGACATATTGATAACCGCCAAGCAGCATAACATCAAATTAATAGTGCGCTGTCTTTTTAAAATTAAGAAACTCGACTTTTGGGACTTTCTTTTTATATAAAAATATATAGTTACGTGCTCTTGTAGAATAATAACAGAAACTTTGGAATTTGACTAAAAATCTTTTCTGAAAATTTATATATATTCTATCTCATTTATAATTTTTGAGTATGTTGTGTTTCAAATTTGAATTCGACTCTTTTATAAGAATTGCAACCCTTTGAATCTAGTTTCTAAAACTATAAAGAACTATAGGAATCGAATTTTTATAACCTGATACTCTCTTCGTCCCATAATTTCATCATTTTTTAAAAATTCAACTGGTTAAAAATAGTGTATTGATAGTTGTTTAACTGTTTACCATGTTACCCCTCAAAATTTAAATTTTAAATGGTGTAGTATTTATTCCCATAAAAAGACAAAAGATAAAAATAGAAAATGAGTAATAATTATACTTAGAACTTTTAAACATGACAAAAATTTTGTGACAACGAAAATGAGGAACATGACGTTTTCAATGGGATGGAAGGAGTGGATGTTAATATTTGTAAAATTAGTCTGATACGGAAAACAGTATTTGTTTAACGTGATTAATATATTCATGGTTAATTTTGTATGTTTAGAATAATAATCTGAGTAAATTTTTTCCACATGATTTATAACAGTATAAAGCACACATTTTTTTTTATTTATATATATGTTGAAATACAGTAGTTTTCCTAAACTTTATCTATCTGAAAATCCAGAATTTAATTCTGAAATACATTTATCACTAAATTAAGATGCTTTAAAGAATTAATTTGAGGATAATTCCTAAATGAAAGTTTTAACATTTTGAATATATTTATCTAATGGTATAAAGATCACTTCGAAATGATTTATAAATCTCAATATATACTAGTTTTGTTAAACAGTATCAAATCTGAAAATTTGTTTGAACTGTCCTACTTTTATGTTCGAGAATTGTTCAATGGGATATTTTGGTCTAATCAATAAAAATTAGTTGTTGGAAGTTACTACATATAGTGGTATATTTTAGTAATGATTTATGTTTAATAATTTGGCTTAATAAAAAAATATTTTTGTTGGAATTATTTGTGCTATTTTATATGCTGATCAATGGAGAAATTTTACATTCCCTTTAAGGAACGGTTCCATTGTTAAAAAAACTTGTATAAATACAAAATTTTTAAATCACATAATGTATAGTACAATATAAACTTTTAAAATACAACGAGATATTCCGTTAAAGGATTATAAAATTTCCTCAACACAATGACTGCCCCGTTATTCAAACTATTGTGAGTACAAGAATTTCATTTTTTCATCCAACATACTGCTGTAATGTATTGGTTCACTAAAATTGATCAATAGCAGAGATAGGAGCATATAGATTTGGATTCTCCTCCACTGGCTGGCCCTTTTTGCACTCATGGTAAAACATTGTGAACACCACAAACAAAGACAATTTCAGCACGCAAAATGACCAAATTTTTGAAATATGGATTGCCAATCCAACCAACTTTACTTGGTTGGCAGCCAAGATAAAAGAGGTCACATAAATTGTTCCACTGGCGAACATCAGAAGCATCATCAGAACACAACCCTGCAATCTTTTGCCTTTCATGAGCTCATTGGCTTTATCTAATGCCTTCATTCCTGACATGTTATCTTCCACTACAGAAACCACAAGGCTTAGCATCCAGAAAGCAGAGATATAAACATAGTAGAAAACACCGAAAACAAGCACTGTGCAATCTAAAGCTGTTAAGAGAGAACCTCCGGTCATCACTCCGGTTAGTCCAATGAAAATAAATAAGAGAGCTGCACTTGCAATAATTATTAGAATCACCCAAAGGGTGGTGATTAAAGGCCTTTTCAACCTTCCCCTTGTGCCCGAAAACATGTCTTTTAAGCTTAGTACTTTTGCAGTATAAGCTTCATATGTTGAATGAACGGTAGCTGCTAACGAGAAGGTTAATACGAGGTACGAGAAGAACAATAGTACTAGTTCATAAGTGAGAAAATACCGAACATCTTTGATGATGGATTTGAATATGGAGGGATCAGCTTTGCTAATTTTGACATCTTTGGGTACAAGCTTGGATTTGGTTACCATATCTTGTAATACAGGTGCCAATAGTAGATGGTCAGCCAATCCCACGAAGGCATAGTACGAAAACATGATGAATGTGACAAAAACCGTGATTCTCCCATTTCTAATGGTAATCTTGAAGGATTCCCTTAAAATTCCAAGGATGCCCAAGGAAGGTTCTTGCACTTCTTTCTTGAAGAAGTAGGCTAGAGTTTTTTGATTCTCCATATCTCTCTGATTTTTCTTGGGAATGTCTAGGTTTACATGTTAAGCTTTTATAGTTGTCCTCCTTGTCATAAATGTTTGTCTCTTAATAGGTTTTTAATCATTTCTAGGAGAAATTGTTGTTGTCTTGTGGAAACTGCTAAGCAACATAACACCAACTTAATTAATAATAAGAAATGATTAAGAAAATGTAATTTGTCAGGCATGCTTGTCAGTTATTAGGTGTTTGATCATTTCTAGGAGAAATTGTTGCTATCATATTGATAACTGCTAAGCAGCATAACATCAAATTAATAGTAAGAATTGTTTTAGAAAATCTAAACTTTGATATAGACATGTTCACATGTTTGTTAATGGGCTATCCAATGCCAAAAGATAATTATCAAGACATTGATGATAACATAGATGTTAAGGAGTGAATGTAAACAAGAAAACAAAAAAAAGCAACTACGTAGATGAAGTTCATTATCTCAACTACCCTTGTTTTAGCTGTACAAAATGTTTTGAAGTAGTTCCATTTTCATATGAGAAAGGTATGGGCCTATTAAACATGGATTCATCAAAAGCATCTGTGTGAAGAATTATTGGTCCATAATGTACTATAAGGACAAGGTGATATTGTATCTTTCATTAACCAGTATGTATATGACAGTGGGAAACATGCAAGTGAAAGAGAGAAAATTTGTGACTGCATTTTTAATTCTTTATTGAGGTTTCTTACTGAAGAAAGTAATGAAAACACTTTAAATAGGTAGAGGAGAACATCTTCTAGAATTTCATTCTTGCATAAAATAGTAGCATATATTATCTCATTATAGGTCCAGCTAATTTTAGGTGCTATCCTTCCAGTTCTCTCAAAACTGCAATTACTACACAATACTATTTCAACCTTTATCTGTATTTCTATGATTTCTTTGGGTAAATTTACTATCTTGGGGAGCATGACTAATAGGTATTACTATACAGTCTTCTGAAAGACAAATTGCATTAATTAGTTACCAATTCTTAGAGGTCTTAGATGCAGATGGTTTGTGGATCAGTCACTAAATTCCTTAAATTTGTGCATTAGTTTGATTCTCGGTGCCATGACTATCCCCAAATTCACAAGTTATGTAGATATCCTCGACGACTTCATCTAACAGGTAAAATCAACAGTTAGCATATCCTGAGGAGCATCAAACGTTGAAGAAGTAAACATGTCAGCAATGCAGAACAATTATTAATTGGTTGGTGAAAGATCATTGAGGAAAGAAATGTAGAGGAGGGAAGTTCCACTTGCTTAATGTATTAAAAAGAAACCTTCAGACATTTGAAGCAAATACTACAAGAATAAGATAACAGAATGAAAACGAATTTAAGATTACACTCAACGCGCAGAAACTTGGATAAAGGCATAATCTAGCTATGGCACTGCATTGTTGAATGGTGATGAAGTTGATAGTTTACTATAGCTAAAGCTGCCCTGAATTAGCTAGAGTAATTCAACTTCCTCACCATGGTGTTTTTTACAATGGAAGTACAGCACAGTGTATGTCGCCAACAGGAAAATCATTTGTAAACAAGACCAATTCACAAGCAGCAGCAAAAAAACTGTCATGTGATTCCCCACCCATTTTTCACCTATTATGGACCTGAATCCTTGAAAAAGTATCAAAGAAATCAGATTGAATCCAATATTTATAATGAAACCATCTAGCTATTTTCCTTTGACAAGTGCCTCAGCTTTTCCTAAGGCCTTAATTCCATAACAATTTTCCTCAATGACAGAAATCACTAAGGCCATAACCCATACTACAGAGAAGTATAGACTAAAGACGTAGGCAATCCCACCTATAAGGATTGCAATTGGACGGAAAAATGTCCCCGAAAACACTAACATAGGACTAGCAACAGCTGTAGCGAAGAAAAAATATCCCACTGCAAAAAGTGTGGTAAAGAATCCGGTCACGAATGGCCTTATCCATGACCTGATAACCTTTTGTAGAAGCAATTCTTTGAAGGATAATGTCTTGCCAGTATAAGATATTGCGGATAGGATAACGATTGCAGTTTCAGGGAAGAGTTTGATGATAAATGTAGAAAGAACATAGGAAACATTGACAACTAATACTAGACGAAAATCTTCCATGATACTGGACAAAATGGTGGTGTAATCTGCAGGGTTGGAGCTAGTGCTTGTGGTAAATGAGGATTGCTTGGCAAGCATATCATCCAACAAGAATTTGGAAGAGAAGCTGATAAGAGTAAAAGGGAAATGTAGTGATCAATGCAACAAGCTTTCCATTTTTTGGCAGGAGTTTGATGGACTCATCAAGAATAACAGCAACAGAACTAAGAACCTCAAGAAATTCCATAGTATCCCCTCTTGATATTATTGTTTGATTATTATTTCGTATGATGCTTATTGGGTTGAGGGAAGAATCACTCATATATACTACTATCTCTTATGAATACTCCTCTATTGCTCCACGCTTAATAAAGCTGATCGTAGTAATTTGAAAAAGTCTATCCAAGAATCAATATTGAAAATTAAGATTAAGATTTCATCCCGGAAATTCATATTTTGACTTGGCTTTTCCGTACAGTCATACTAGTAAAAAAACTGGTGCTAGTCTCGGCTACTCATTGCAGAGTGAGTAATTAGAATCGTTGAATGACTAAAACGTAAATTATACACTAGTCATTTCAGTGACGGTACTGTTTACTTTGTATGAGCAGCATAGACTCACTCCAATAAGTTGTAGACCAAAACGATGTACATTCTTTCAATGGAAAGGGGGACTAATTTGGCCTCTTATCTTTAAGGTATCTACTAATTTGATCTTTTATTTATTAAAAAAGACCAATTTGGTCCATCTTTAAGGTATCAACTAATTTGATCTTTTATTTATTAAAAAGATTAATTTGGTCCCTCTTTCTTAAAAAGCTAACTAATTCACAACTTGTGATGGTAAGTGTGGATAAACTAATAGAATCGTTGATAATACATTTATAATTGCAGTTTAATAACCACCTGATTATCGCGTGGTTTGTTTTATTAATTTGTCCATAATTTCCATTATAGCCTTTAGATTGGTTATTTTTTTAAAAAGACAAGAGACCAAAATTAATCTGCTATTATAAATAAATGATCAAATTAGTCGATAATCCAAAGATAAGGGACTAAATTGATCTTTTTTCCATTCTTTCAAGAAATCTAACCAATGTCTACTTTCTCATGCATTATCTGGAGGTAATGTTTATTTTTTTGATATATTTAAACTGCCTGTTGTGTGTTTTGGTATACGCTATTGGAATAATATTATTTTGCATCCCTCAACTTATATTCGATTCTCATTTTGCACTATAAATTTTAGTTTTAGATACTTTACACCTCAAACTTTCTAATTCGTCTCACTTCAGCATTTTCCTTAATGCTGTCCAAAAAATGAACAAAATTTTTCTATGTATACAACGAATTCAGTAGGATGTATATCAATGTTTTTACGTGTAAAAACATCATATGATTCTGTTAACTTTTTTTGACAGATTTAGAAAAAGGGTTAAAGTAAGACAAATTTGAGAGTTGGGGGTGCAAAGTGTTCAATTTAAAATTTAGAATATAAAGTGAGATTTGAGTATAAATTGAAAAGTGTAAAATGAAATTAGTCCTACGCAATTTGCATGGTGTGATATTTCATATTTGTCAAAATTGTGGAGCTGGAATTTTCTTAAAACTAGACGATGTTGTAGAAAATGCATCATTCTCTATAGACGCCTTTGAGGAATATAACAATTTTAAGTTATATATCACCGCCCGAAAAAGCTATTTGACTTCTATTTTGCGAGTAACAACTAACATGTACCGCGAAGATTGATGGAATGAAAAAGGACGTTTGAGCAAATATTATTAATTGCAAAGCAGATTGAACAAATATATAACAATTTTAAGTTATATATCACCGCCCAAAAAAGCTATTTGAGTTTTATCTTGCGAGTAACAACTAACATGTACCATGAAGATGGCGGAATGAAAAGGACGTTTGAACAAATATTATTAATTGCAAAGCGGATTGAATTGAATCCAAAGGACAGCCTTAACTCGGAAGAAATAAATAAGGGGGTCCATAACGTGATTAACGGATGGTACTGGGTAATTACTCTTTTTTTTTTCCCCTTCAAAATAGTTCTGGGTAATTACTGAAGAAAAACTTTTACTTGACAATTTTGTGGAGCATTATGCTCATCTGCTAACCCGAAGGGTCAAAAATTTCTGTTGTATTATAACCAATGTAGAAGTTAACGTCGTTAAAACTTATCACGAATCTTTCAATTCCATAGGTTGATTGAAGCGAACGATGTTGTGATTTTGATAACAATTAATATCGTACAGGCGTTGTTTACATGTCTTTGATTCGTATTTGTAATAGGAAAATACTTACATACACTCGGTTTTTGGCCCAATTTGTAGACTCTGCGGTCAAAATTAAATCTTATAAAATCTTGCTTACATCAGCTTATGTCATTGATTCCAGATAACATTTAATCCATACTACAAGATCTACAAGTGGAGTCAAAAATCAGGTCTACCTAAATCTTTCCGTTTATAATAACTATAAACATGTTTATGTTGGCATGTAAACCAAGCTTAATTAGGATTTGGAAGTTTTAGTTATATTATATTTAGTAATTGAGTTTGTAAGGGATTTATTCCCTAGTTTATTTGGTATTAGGAAATTGTGTTGATTAAATCCCTTAAGGATTTAAATTAATTTGTACCTATTTAAAGGCATTGTTCCTAGTTATTTCAATTGAGGAAATTTGTACTGAAAAGTTAATTAAATAATTTGTTTATCCTCCCACAAAATTTTGTTCATCCAATCCTTCATATAATTTCAGTCTGCTTACTTCTAAATGTTCTTGGCCATCTTAATTGAGTAATTATTTTAGCTCCTGCAAGTGGTATCAGGTTTGAGTTCCGCTGCGTAAATTTTTGAGCCTATCAAATTGGTATCAGAGCTAGATTCAAGAGTTTGATCTTGAGGCGTTTGTCAAAAATTGGAGAAAAAAAGGGGTCCTAGGCTGCAGTTTTGGACGTCAAGATTGTGGTAGAGTACTCAATTTTTGAAAGTTAAACCACAAGAGAGTTGGTCTTGGAGTATTCGTTTGACAATTAGGGTGTAACGAAATTGACCCTAATTGGGACAGTGATCTGAAAAAAGAGATCCTGTCGTGTTAAATTATTGTTGGTGTTGGACAATGATCTTGAGAAAAAGGTCGTGTCAAATTTGCAGTTGAGGAGCAAGGTAGGTCAAGAAATTCAAAAACGAAAAATTTCAAGGTACGTAAATTTGTTATTTGAATTGTCAAGATGGGTAGAGAATTTATTAATGGTGAAAATTTTAAAATTTTGCATATGTTTATGGGAAGTGAAGAAAGATTTGAATGGGCAAACATCATGGATGAATATTTGAAAAGATGTGATTTAGGTGATGCTATAGAATTGAGATTATCTAACCCTTTGCCAAAAGAAATTATGAAGAGGAAGGCACAAAATTATTTTTTAAAATTATGCGTAAATCAATGGTCAGAAAATTTTTCAAAAGGGTTATTGTTAATGCTCAATCACCTGAATGTTTTTGGTCAAATTTATTTTATATTTTAATGAAATTTGCAAATGATGATTATATTGCAAATCTAAATTTAAGTTGGAATGGCAAGTTAATTTTGAAAAGGATATGTATGTCGATGGTGGCATAAATTGTGAAAATTTTTATGAGGTTGAAAATTTTGATTTGCATTCATTATTTGGCTTGATTGAGGATGAAGAATTTGTTCATGAAAAAGAAAAAATTGTTGAATTGGATGAGGATGAGACGAAAATTTGTGATGTGATTGAGAAAGAAGAGAAGGAATTTGAAAAAGATACCATTGATGTTTTTGAAAATATTATTGAGAAAACTAATGTGGTAGATGATATTATTTTTCTTGGGATTGATGAATTATTTGAAGAAAAAGATGGTTTAGAAATTATTGTTCAAAATTATGGTGGAGAATGGACCAATTGATTGAAGATTGTGGTATTCAAAAATGTGGTGGTTCAAATTATCAAAAAGAAAAGTATGATTTCTTGTTTTTTGGAAATAATTTGGAGGAATATTTTGTGAAACAAAATATTGATGTCTTCAATTGTTATTGGGTAAGTATGGATGAATTCTTTGATCGAGAAGAATTAGCTACCAAGTTGTACGTGAATTACAAGATCCGTCCACTTCCACGTGTAAATATGAAATTGAAGATCAGCTACAAGTTAGGGTTACACGTGCTCCGTACGGCGACCGAAATTTCAATGGAGATTGTGGCTTGTGATGGCGTTGGACTGGATTTTATGAAGACTTGGTTTAAGGGAGGCAATGTTGGCATGTAAACCAAGCTTAATTAGGATTTGGAAGTTTTAGTTATATTATATTTAGTAGTTGAGTTTGTAAGGGATTTATTCCCCAGTTTATTTGGTATTAGGAAATTGTGTTGGTTAAATCACTTAAGGATTTAGATTAATTTGTACCTATTTAAAGGCATTGTTCCTAGTTATTTCAATTGAGGAAATTTGTACTGAAAAGTTAATTAAATAATTTGTTTATTCTCCCACAAAATTCTGTTCATCCAATCCTTCATATAATTTCAGTTTGCTTATTTCTAAAAGTTCTTGACCATCTTAATTGAGTAATTATTTTAGCTCTTGCAAGTGGTATTAGGTTTGAGTTCCGCTGCGTAAATTTTTGAGCCTATCAGTTTACAATAACTGATTTAATTATGGCGATAGAAAACATTTATGTGCTCATTTTCATCAGACATTATGTATCCTTATGCTTGAACTCTTGCTTCATCGGGCAGATGAAATCTATTTTGGAAAACTGTGGCAATAGTCCGTACAGTTTTTAGAAAGTTTTAAGGTAGTTCTTGAAGTTCAAATTGAAGAAAAGAATAATTGCCGGACTGAATTTATAGGTATTCAAGTTTTGGTTAAATTACCTTGAAAGTCCTTGAGCTTTTCCTAAAGGTTGTTTATCAGTTTAGGTACTCAACTTTCATTTTTCAACTTGGTCCTTGAGGTTCGTGGACAAATCAAATAGGTCTTCATGAAGATATGATAATATTATTTAACCAATGACTTTCACAAAAAATACAAGACTTAAACCAAAATAAACTCTATGCATTGAGGATCTTATTTATGCACTGAGCATCTTTTGTCGTATATTTTATTTCATTCTCCGTCATACTGCTAAATAAACTATTAAAATTATATATAATTTTAAAATTATTTTACAGAATTGTAACAATTTATTTGATAATGTGACAGAAAATGAAACAACGTATCCAGTGATTTATTTATGCTGTACCATCAACAAGTGGTGTAGAATATATTTTAGTATACTCAACTCCACCTTCTCCTTGTAGTTCAATCTCTTCACCATGGTTCTTCTTGCACTGGAAATATAAGACCGTGTAAGCCATAAAATGTAACAACCTTAATAAACATGAAAAATTCACAAGAAACAACTCGTAAACCATGTGTATATATTTCTAGTACGTTTACTAGCCATTTGTGACCTCTAATAATCCTGGATCCTTGGGAAAGAGCCACAGATAACAGAACAAAGATAGCATTCAGAATGAATCCCTCAATCCTCTTTCCCTCGATAAGTTCTTCAGCTTTTCCCAATGCCCCGAATCCATAACAATTTCCTTCAATAACTGAGACCACTATGCCCAAAACCCACACGATCGATAAGTACGAGTAAAAGACGCAGGCTACAATTCCCACCAAGTAAATGGTCAAGTGGGCACCAGACATGGAATTACTGAATAACGCGATAAACGGGCTAGCCATAAAAAAAACAACAAAAATATAGCCGATATCCATAATTGTAGTGTAAAATCCGGTGATCATCGGCCTTTTCCACGATCTAAGTACTAATAAAATACAGTTCTTTTCTGACATTCTTCTCTCAGCGTGTGAAAATGCTGACAATAAAATCGTGGCGACTATGGAGAAGAGGCAAATGAACCAATAGGCGAGAATGAAAGCAAATTTTTCATCTATGACTAGCATTAGTTCGAAATCTTCTTTGAGACGTGCGAGTAGGGTGGAAAATTCAGCGCTGTTGGCTCTGGTTAAAGGAATTAAAGACTCCCTCATGAGCATATCGCGTACTAGGGATTTGTTGGAGAAGTTGAAAATCAAGAAGAAAATGGATGAGAGGACAAGAGTAAGTACAATTGTTAAGGCTACGAGCTTCCCATTTTTTGGAAGAAGTTTGATAGTTTCTTGGAAAATCATCAAAGCTGCTCTAAAAGGCTCTGAAAACGTCATTTTGCTAGCTAGCTTTCTTGAAGGGATTTCAAGTTTTTTAGCAACTTCTATTTTGCTTGTCGAAAAGAATTGCAATAGCTATTTAAATATACTTTAGTATACGATACTATATGTGAATCAATCAAGTTGTATAAGTCTACCAGAGTGTTGAAACTTGGGACATGGCCCGTTTCTTACGACGACGACCGGCGATGACTATGGAACGAAGACTTTGTGCGTTAAAGATTGATTCCAAGTAATGAGAATAAGAAAGTCTTTGCAAAATTTCTTACGGGTTTTCGGTAAACCCCTTAAGGTTTGGACAATTTTGTATTAAACCCCCTAACGTTATATTTTTCTTAATTTATCCCTTACATTAGTACGCATTAACAATGCTGTTATTAAAAAAATTAGAGAAAAAAATAAAATTAATCCCTTAAAGTTTATTATACTTGTCATTATAGTTCCTAACTCAGTTTTGTATCAATATAAAATATTGTCAAAACAACTGAAAATATAACGATACCCACCAGTAGCTGTGATTCTTTTCTTTTTAAATACTTACGTTGGGAAAATAATTTTAAATACAAAAATTCCCTAACACTATCGCTAGTTTTTTGATTTTTTGTCATATTTTATTTCATGTTAAAAAATTTCATTTTGAAAGGAAAGAAAATGATAGAAAAATATACGTTGAATTTAATTTAAATATACAATACTCATAATCATCTACTACCTCCGCCCCAATATATTTCTCATGCCATTTGATTTTTTTTTGGTTAATGAGTCAAGTTTTCAAGGTTCAATCTAGATGTAGTTTTTTTTTTTTTTTTTGTTGATAAATTTTATGTTTCAGTCATAATGCTTTATATAAATTTTACTTTTATTGAAAAATTTTCATAAAAAATCAAATAAATCTATATGAATTCGTGATTACAAAATTGATCTACTTAACAAAAAAAGTCAAATATGCCAAAATAAGTGAGATAGAGGGAGTATTAAAGTTCCAACCTTCTTTTTTCTTTATGTTATTATAAATGATTTTCTTTTTCTTTTCATTATTAATATAATTTAACTATCACCTAAATATGAATAAAGTGACTACGTACACATAAACTAAAACTCAAATTTAAATAGTTTAGATGAAATATATTTAATAATTCATCAAGAATTTTGAAATTAGTTATTTACTATTTTCTGAGTTTTAAATATTGAATAAACATAATTTGAGAAATAAAAATTAATAAAATTTTTAGTATACTTATATTTTTATCACAATATTACTATTGCATTTTATTATTAGTCTAAAGTATCAAATGATACAAAAGTTACGTGAGAGATTGAAATAAAATCTCGCTTAGATCTTAAGGGAATTTACTTTAATTACCCGTTAGGGGTAAAATTCTTTTTTTGAAAAGACTAAGGACGGAATTGTATATGATCGTTAGTCAAAAAAAAAGTGCAAAAAAAATAATGTCAGAGATTTAATACAAAATTGCCTAAAACTTAAGGAGATTTAGTGTATTTAACCCATATCTTACGTCAAGAAAGGTATGGATTCTTGACATGGTCTACTGACACTATTCCACCCACAAACACAAAATAAAGGAAAATTTTTGGATGGATAAGGTGCATGTATTTTGTGAGCAGAAATTAGTCACATAATTCAAGTAAAAAGATTAACTTAAAATTTTAAAAGAAAATGAGTTATGTAAATAAATGAGGATAACAAGGTACATGATAGGGTTATACACCTTAATTTACCTAAAAATTTGCTCAGAAATAAATATCAAGGTACTGGCCAATTCCAGGTTAGGTGTAGGGTAAGGTCAAATCTAAAATTTTCTCCCAATAATTGTCAATGTAAACAGTTTTCATTGTACGGCATCATATTTTCATGACTGTGCCTTTCTTCGGACTAGTTTGTGCTACTTACTTTACAATACATATAGGTATTACGTAGTTGAGATAACTAATTAAAAAATAAAGAGTCCCAATACTTTCAATTATTGATCCAAACTATCGGAGTAGATAGGAAAGATTTTTTCCTAGTATAATGGAAAATCAGTAAACCTACTTTCCTATTCCTTTAAGTCTCCTTGAAGATATTGAATGTTATCAATTCTTTTGGATTTTGATAGAAATTGGAATTTAGTGAGCATTCTGTGAGGTTCCTTTGGGGCGGTGGATTTGGAATGTATGAATGATTTTAAATGAACTAATTTGATATGAGAAGATTTGGAAAAAAAATATTTGTAATTTGGGTGAATTTAAAATTTATTCCAATTTTAACAATTAAAATGCCTCCCACTTTTTAGTGAATTTAAAATTGCTAACCAAATTTCTTATTATGTTTGGATAGTGAGAGATTTGAATTTGAAATTCAAATTTACCCAAGGTATTATCATCCAAACGGAGCCTAAAGAAATACGGAAGTTATTTTAACTTGAATGTCAACTAATGTTGTCCTAATTCCCATTTGGTAACACAAGCCACTTTGAGAAGGCAATTATTAAAATTATTAAAATTTTATGTGTACGTAGTCACTTCATCCCCATTTGGTAACACAAGCCTCTTTGAGTAGTGCTACAGCAATTATTAAAATTTTCACTTAAACAACTACTAATATAAGAGAAATTCAATCATTTAATTTCTTTGAGAAGGCAACACAAGTCTTTATTCGAGTATAAGGAGCAAAAATTAGGGGAAAAAAAATAAAGAAACCAAATCGAGTAAAAATTTATGTTGCCTTCTTGAGAAAAAATTAGTGCACCCATGTGGTTTTTTTCTATCTATTTTTTCTTAATTTTTTGCCCCTCTTAATCACGGAGAGATTTGTGTTGCCTTCTCAAAGATATTAAAGGACCTAATTACCCTCATATGAGCATTTAAGATTTTAATAATTTTAGTGACGTTGGCTAGTAGAGTCCAAATTGGCCCAATATAAAACGTTTGAGGACCAAATTCTCCCAATTTAAAATGGAAGGACCAATACTGAATTAGTAAAAGTAGGGAGACAAATTGTGTTTTTTGCCCTTCTTTATTTGTAAAACAAGTTGTCATATGAATCTTATTTGTTTACTTATTTAACTTGTTTGGTATCTAATCTTGTAATTTGGTTGTTATTTAATTATGGAAAGATATTTCAAGAGAAAGAGTTTAATATTCAACAAGAAAAGATACAAAACCTGATCAAAATATGAAAACTTTTCACGAGCACTTATGAAAATAATTTATTTTTGAATGATTTGATCTTCTCATTTTTCATATTTGTTATCTATTAGGTACATGTGTCATTAGTGTTAGCTATATTTTTATATTTTATGAGATATATTCTTCATAAAAAAGTTTAAGGAATTTATAATTATTTTGTGCCCCACGAAAAGAAGTTTCTGACTCCGCCACTGCATGGTCTACTCTACACACAAGATATTCACTTGTTTAGATTTTTTAAATCTAATAGTTGTTTGGGAGTTGTACTATTGGGAGAAAAGCAAGGATTTGGAAAAGAAAAAGGAGAAAAGTCTTTTGCTAGAGAGTTTTTTGAGATAGAAAAGAAAAGAAAGAAATAGATTTGGGGAGAAAAAAGATAACTGCATAGTGTCCAAAAATTTTCTCTCCAAATCAGGCAGATTTAGAGAGAAATTTGGAAAAGCCTTACAATATATATATATATATATCAAGATGATCTTATTACCCTCATAATGCTACTAGAACAAAATTTAATGACTTCTACATCCAGTAGCATAGCCAGGAATTTTGGTTGGGGGCAAATTTTTCTCTTTACTAAGGCGAATTTATATTGATGTGTAATGTTAATTTGCTTCGTTATTCTTTACTTATTTTTATATATTATATATAATGCATATGGACTCAATTTCATCATTCCGTATTTATTTTCCTCCAAAAAAACATTATATATTGCATCAAATGTCAACTTATTCATATTGAATGTGTACATTTTATTCATAAGATTTACTATCTATTTTGCCAGTAACATTATCATCGAACTTTGAATTTTTTTCGAAATTTTTTTTAACTTTTTGGTCAAATTCTCAATTTTCTATTCTAAATTTCTAATGTGTTCCATGTATATACTTCAAAAAGCAAAATAAATCAAAGTGAATAGTTAATTACACGGAGGATGTGTTTCAAAAGACAAAAATTTATAAGACTACCAAACAAAAGAGTGATGATATGTTGTTGTTTACTTAATGTTAAGATAATATAATATACCATTTCTCTATCATTACTGTTCAAATTGTAATGCTTCTATCTTTTCTTCAATAGAAACTAAAACGTGATAAAAAGGGCAATATTGTCAAGTGCACATTCTCCATTATTATATTAATACAAATGTTATAATGTTATTTGTTAAAACTTATGATCGAAATGGATAATAAATCGAATCAACCAATTAAAGTTTTGACATATTTATAAGATTTTTCAATTGATTCAATTAGATTTATAAATATTTTTTTTATTTAACTAACTAGAATATAACCTTTGTTTATGTATAGTGAAGTAGAGATCTTATCTAACTATACTTATAAGAAAATTTTTGGAGCAAAACTTTGGGGAGGCAATAGTAAGAATTTAACAAATTTTAGGGGACGAGAAGGGATGTATGAGAAATTAATAAAAAATTTATAAGGTCAAATCCAAGTTTTTCAAAAGTTAGAGGGAGCGGCTACATCCCTCCGCCATTTTCTATATCCAAAACTCTTTCAGTTCTTTCTAAAACTCCCAAAAGACTTCATAATTCCTTCTTCTTTTATCTTTTTATTTATTTATTTATTTAAAAGGTATTTACAGTAGAATTATGAAGAATCTCTACTTATTTCTTGATGACTCTAATCGATGACCATTAGATTGTAGGGAAAGTGATTTAACCTAATTTTTGTTGTCAAATCTTATCTTCTTTTCTTTTCTCTCATAACTTAAGTTTTCTCTTATTTTCTTTTCTCTCATGGACTCCCAAACTAAGCCTAATTGTTATGAAAATTAGGGTTGGCGTGTGTCCCTGAGTAACTTATACACACCCTCCAACCTCATTTTAATTTTTTTAATTTTTATTTATAATTTAGATATAATTTTGGTTTTAATTTTTGATTTGTATTATAGGAGATGGAGAGGTGGGTGACAAATGATGATACATTCAGGAGGTAGTTAAAGGAGAATTGTAGAGAGAGAAAATGATAATGAGCATATTTAATATGTTTGATTTTGGATAGATTATAGTCATTACACTTCTTGGGGATTCTGCCCCAATTTATAGGTGAGGATCTTGGAATTAAGACTGACCCTACCAGCCTAATTACTTATTTGAAGACCCTTAATGATTTTTCTTGCTATACAAGTAATCTAGTTGTGTATAATCAATATCCCTTTCGGCTAGTCCTTCGAGTGTAGACCAACGGAGGATCTGAACTCATAATCATGGAAAGCATAATCAATTGGGACCAACTACTGATCCTCTCATTCAACCAATGAGTAGATCATCCTCTTGAGCTGATGACTAGATCTTCTAACCATACAATTAGCCCTAGTAAAATGATAGGTTGAGCCGCAATCACTTTTATCCCATGATAAGAATTCAAATTTTGAATTTCAAAATTAATTAGAATCTAAACAACCAGTCATTTACACCATCTAGCCATGTATCATCATCCAATTATATTACACCTTTCACGCCTTCTTATTTTCCATCAAAAGCTTCTCGATCACACCTCTTTAGTTTTACTTCAAACCCATCCATTTCCTCTTCATTAAGTTGCAATCTTTAACCTCCTATATAACCTCCCTATCTTTCTATTCTACAATTTTTTTCACCATGAGTTTCCTCATTTTCACATGCAATGTTGCATTTACTACTTTTCAATACTCACTAGCTTACCTGAAATCTCTTGAAATTCCCAAAATTTTACCAAAACTTTGCTTCAATTTGTATAAAGCCCCATTTTATTCAAAAAATCAAACCTATGGTATCCCAGAGCAACTCCGGCAACTAATCTAGTGCTTCCGGCCACTCTGCACATAAATCCTGTTCAACTTAATCAGCCGATCCAATTTTTGACCCCCAATCCTTATTCCCAGTCGAGATAGAGGTATCTAGAATGATTACTACTGATATTCCTAGGATTCGTAGAACATATACTATTCCCAATTCTATTACCTTAATATGTCCAAACTCTCAAGACCGAGCATATCAGCCCCCAGAGGACTGCTTTTCTATATACGAAGAACAACTAATTGTTGGTCTTCGATTTTCTCTTATTTCCATCTTCACAAATTTTGCCAATAATTGGGATATCAATGCTTTCCAATTCAATCCAGACATTATTTGCATGAAATTGGTGGAAGGATATGCCATTTTATGTAAATACTTTGATGTTCGTCTCACTCATTGAGGCTTTAGAGTCATTTACAAATTAGTTCTCAGCTAAGAAGCCAGTTATTGCTACTTCCTAGCCCAAACTGATAGCTGAAGTCTGGTAGAAGATTATCCGACCTCAATCCATAAGTGGAAGAGCTCTTTTTTCTTTATTAAACAATCTGAGATAAAGATGGTCCAACTTATATGGAATTTTGAATTGAAAACCCCCTATAATTCCATTCCTTTTATGTCAGACAACATTCTCTCAGAGGTTGAAACTCTAAGTACTTCTGATCTTGTAGTTAAGTATTCCAAGAAGAAATTCATTTTTGAAGAGGATTTTCTTGCATAGGCTTGGCTCGTGGTGTCCTCTGATCTCTCCGAAGATTATAACCCACGTAAAAATTCAAACACTTGTTTATTCTTTTTTCTTTAATTACTTCAATTTATATATTCTCATATTTCTTCCTCTTAGGCCCATCCCAATCGGCCAATTGGTTCGCCACAAAAAATATAAACTACCTAAAAAGAAAACTAGCATTTCATAGTAGGGAACCCCAAGTTGTGTGCTAAGCACTACTCCATCATCAGATCCAATCACTGATTATCCTACTATCAAAGATGTAGCCACTTCCACACCTGAAGTTCAAATATCCACTTCTTCCGAAGTCATCGGTACCCAAGTTACTGGCTTGGCTCCTTAGGAGCTTATTCAGGTGTTTATGAAAATGTGGTTCTAGTATAACCATCTTCAACTCAGCTGAGCCCTATTCCAACACTCCCTAAAAGAAAGACCACTTCTTCTACTTTGGCTAGGAAACAAGCAAGAACAATTCCCAGCCTGATCAGGCAAGAAATGGTGGTTGGGACGTTTGAAGCTAGCCAACCTCCTATAATAGGTGCAACCGAAAAGAAGACTCATCAATATTCCCTGACAATTAGTCCATCATCTCTTCCGCTAATCTGATCTCCTTCTTCCATCTTACTAGTTTCATTATCTTGATGGGTCCTTCTACCCTTGGTCTTACAAACCAGTAGTTTTTTGTGTTTCTGATAATAACAAGATTCTTGAATAGTGTGAAGCTATCGGTGCTCAGCCTTGGATAGCTTAAGAAGAAGCTTCAGCTAGTGGCTATCAACGCTTGTCTTGGACCCGAAAGATCATCGGTTGAATAGAGGGTCTCGAAGGTCAAGCAAAGTTCATCCCTGTATAGGATTTTAACAACACTCGTGGTCAATGTCCACAAGTAGCCCATCAGTTGATGATCATGGCTTTTTCTCTTGAGCTATTGTTTATGCTGAGAGTTGCTCGATAGACAAAATCAAGAACGAAGCAACCCAAGCGTTTGTCATAGTAAGTACTTTACCATTTCCTTTCCCTTGATTCAAATCCCTCTGTAGCTTACACATTTTTTTATGTGCAGTTTGGTCTCTATCTTCATAACATTAAATATCTCTCTCAATAGCTGGCTAATAAGAATGCTCAGCTAGAAGCCGAACTTCACCAGAGCGTGAGAGAAATAAGGCTGAAAGCCTTGCTCAACTAGAAAGAGAGCTCGAGGCTAAAAAGAACGAGGTTCTAGTCGAGCTTCAAACTAGATTGGAAAATGAAGCCAAAAGCTTGGCTAATCAAGAGAGTAAGCATTCGGCTGAGGTTGATGATCTGAATAAGAAGTTGACCGATTAGAATAACAAGCTGAACATTTGCTCAGGAGAGCTCACTTTGGCTCTGATAGAGATTAATAGGCTAAAGAACGAGGCCTTATCAAATCAAGTGACTGGCATGAACTTTTTCTTCAATGCCCAAGGATGTCAGAAGGATTTGAGCACCTTGAATACCATTTCCGTGAAGATGGGGTATAACATTGCCGTGATTAATGTTATGGAGGAGTTTCTAGAGGTCAAAATTGATGTGATTCTATATTACAATAAAAGAGGCTACATTCGAATTGATTAACGAGATGAGTCAACTTTTTCATACATTCAAGTTGGCCTTAGTCCTTCTTGAGTAGAACAAGAGAGTATTTGGGTCGAAAAGATTTCAATCCATTGCTGCCATGGCTCAAGTGTCTACTGAGGAAGAGTCTGAGTCTGAGTCCACTTCATCTGATCAAGCCCAAGCCGAACAGGGAGAGCCCTACACCTCAGCTCAAGCTGATACTGCCCAGACTGATCTAGAAGAACCAACTACCCATAATTTGAATATGTAGTATAGGTATTCTAGGTTCTTTGTAATGCATTTGATCAGCTTTTTTGATCCCTTCTTGTACTTAAACAAATCAAAAAAAAAAAAATCTTTCTTCTTATCTTCATATCTAACCTTATTTTTATACTTGGACAAATTTCATTTATGAAACTGATCAATGAATAAAATTATGTCTAATCATTGATTACAACTGTATCTTTTGTATTAGTATCCATTATCATCATTCATTTTTTTCTACTTTTGTACGTATTGGTCCAAACCTCGTGAGCACATTGGCGAGTCTCAGATCCCTTCAGCCAACTGAAGCATCGCTTAAGGTGATTTTGTCTCAGATGATCATTACTTTTCATTTTTATCATTTCATTTTTCTCATTCTCTATCTTATCCTTATTTGTATCATCGTCATTCATTTTGTTTTTGTACTTCTAGACGTATTGGCCCTAACTTCTTGAGCACATCGGCGGGTCTCGGATCCCTTCTAGCAATTGAACGCATCGCGTAAAGTGTTCTGCCTCAGATGACCATCACTTTTTTATATGATAAGCTCATAGTTATGCTATATTTTATGCATCATTTATCGCATTTTTGAGTATTGTAAGTAAGATTTGAGTTAAGATTGAGCTTAATTTGATTATTTTTAGTTTTTACAGGATTGAAATGAAAAAGGGTTGAATAGGATGAAAAAGATGGGAAGAAATTCCAAGGACGAATTGTGCACAAGTATGGAGCTAATATGGATGCAGTTTTGTATTTTAAGCGTAAAATTTTGGTCCAAGCTCCAATTGATTTGATTCATGATGGTTAGAAAAGTGAGAAAGAGAGCTATTGTCAATTTTTATGTTTTACACTTTTGCAAATTCCAAGAGTATCAAGGTCAAAATTGAAACCTAAAATGAAGCATAGCATTAGGGCTTCGCGCATATGCGTGACCCTCAAGCTGTCCACATGCATGATTTCTAGAGAGTAAAGTTTCAGCATTACAATAGCATGCACATGCACGAGGAATAGACTAGTAGGGTTATGTAATTTTTTATTTTCGGCAGATTTTTTTGTCCGGTTAGACTCTTTTTCAACCGATTGCACGTTCTTATCCTAGGATAAGGATTGTAACCTAATATTCATTATAAATATCCCGTGTAGGGTGAAGAGAAGAGTATGACATTCTTTTCTTTAGTTTTATTGTGAGTTTTTCACAGAAAATTATTGTGTTCTTTCATGGCACTGAATGCCTAAAACCCTTTGTTTGGTTGAGGGAATTTAAGCCATGGTCGGTTCTATTAAATTGTGAGAGTTTTGTACTTGAATCCGTTCATTTTTTTTATCAAGTATTGACTTATTTTTTTGTATTAATTTTATGATTGTTCTTTTTTTTTAATATGCTATTGCTGCAGAATAGTGAGTTATTAGAATTGATCTATAGCTAGATTATTTTTAACTGCGTGTGTTCAATTCAATCTGTGAAACAACTAAATTTAATAATTGCTCGATTTGCACTATTGAATTTAGGGGAAATAATAAACTAATTGATATAACTGTGTGCGTTTATGTTTAATTAGCCTACTTTTTCTTGTTGGTTTTAATGCTCTATTTATTAATCTTTGGCACGTATCTGGATTAAATTAATAGTTAGGGTTAATTGGATCATTTGTTACAAATTAACCAATGTAGGAAAGATAAAAGAATCGACTTTGAATTGGAATTCAGGTTAATTCTTCAATTTGTACTTGGTATGAAAATTGAGTTATCTTTGGTGTCGATGATCAGTTGATAGAATTTCTATGATGAATATGACCGAAACCAAGATTCTTCTTTAACTGAATTCTCTCTGATTTAATTCCTTGCTTTAATTTTTATTTTAAACTATTCAAAAACCCCTATTTTCCCTTAAAGCACAAGAATAATCCCCGTTTTCTATGGAATGACTTGAACTTACCACTACTACATTTATAGTGTGAATTTGATTAATATGGGTGCTTGTGACAGCACAACCAAAAATTTTGGTGTTGTTGCTGGGGAAATGTTTGATTTTTTTTGTGCCATTAATTTCTGTTTTTATTTTCTTTCATTTTATTAGTATTATTTCTTCCACTAATTGTGTATGCCAGTAACACGATCTCTTGAACAAGTTCAATTTTAATTTGATCCAAAAATTAAGAGGACATTGCACAAATTAGGGAAGGAGTAAATAGAAATATAGCTAGGGGAAGACCAACTTTTAATTTCATTTTTGTTGAAAAACAAGAGGAACAAGGAGAAACGAGCATGGTGCAAAGAACTCTTAGAGAATTGGCAAAGCCTATTTTAAATCAACAACCTCTGTGCATTATATATCCGGAGTTAGATGAAATGTTACTTTTGAATTAAAATATGGAATAATCCATTATGAGACATATATTGGGGTTTCTGAGAACCACATTAAGCTGAAGGCATTTCCGCTCTCACTCAAGGTTGAGGCAAAAGACTGGTTGTTTGATTTACCCTCGAGCAACATTATAACATAAGAGCAAATGAATAGTTTGTTCTTGGCAAAATATTTAGCAATCTCCCGAACTGCAAATATTTAGAAAGAAATTTGTGTGATAAGATAGTTCAATGACGAGTCTTTGTACGAGTATTAGGAACACTTTAAGAAACTTGTGCAAGCTGCCCCCACCATCAGATCAGCTACTTCTTATTGATTTAGCATTTTTATGAAGGTTTGTTGGCTAATGAGAGGAACATAATCGACCCCGCTAGTGGAGGGGCGTTAGATAATTTGACTATTGACGTTGCCCGTGAACTGATATCAAATATGGCAGCACGTTCTCAAAAATTCGGGATGCGATACGAACAACCTCTCAAGCTTGTTAATGACAAAAAAGGTAAATATTTCATCCTTAGAACAACAAATGGCTAGTCTAACATTTTTTGTATGTCAATTGGTTTTGGGACTGCTAAAAACTGTGCAACCTTGTGAAATTTGTTCAAATAAGGGACATCTGACAGACATGTGTCCCACATTACAAGATGAGTCTCAAGAGCAGATAAATGCTATAGGAGGATTTCTAAAGCAATCACGAGTAAATCATGATCCCTATTCTAGCACGTATAATTCTGGGTAGAGGGATCATCCTAATTTTGAGATATAGGAATCCAGAATAGCAATAGCCCCAACAAATTCGATAGAATTTCCAGCTGTATAGGCCTCTATTTGCTCAAAGACAACAAGATAATTCGACTGTTCAATCTTGTAAGTCTTTAGAGAAAATGCTAAATGCTTTAACTGCTAATACTATGCAATTCCAATAGGATACCAAGGCTAGTATCTAGCAATTGCAGCTCCAAATGGGACAAATGGTGACTGCAATTAATCGATTGGAAGCGCAATAACTCTGGCAAGTTTTCCTCTCAAACAATTATCAACCCAAAGAAAAACGTTAGTGCAATTACGTTGAGGAGTGGCAAAGAGGTTGAGGTGCCAAGCAAGGTAGTTCCTAAACATGTTGAGGCCGGGAAGAAGGAGGTCGAAGCTAAAAAGAAGTTGTTCCAAGCAATAACAAAGGCAGCAAAGGTGGAGAAAAAGGTAAATCAATTGTGTGGATAGAATATAAACCTGAGTCACCATTACCCAAAACATTCCAGGAATTTGTGAAAGAGGACACTAACAGAGAGTTATATGAAACTTTTCACAAATGCTAGGTAAAAATTTCATTGTTAGATGCTATTAAACAAATACCTCACTATGCTAAGTTTTTGAAGGAATTGTGTACACACAAAAGAAAGCAAAAAGAGAAGAAAGTTAGGAAGGTAGAGGTTGGGAGAAATGTGTCGTCCATCATTAAAACATCCCTTCCTAAAAAGTATAAAGACCCAGGTATGTTCTCTGTTCCTTCCAGTAAGATAGGCAACACACAATTCAAATAGCCATGCTAGACTTAGGTGCATTATTAATGTATTGCCATATTCTGTTTATGATGCATTGAATAAGACTGGTATGGTAATTTAGCTAGCTGATAGATCTTTAGCCTATCTTAAGGGTATAGTGGAGAATATCTTAGTTCAAGTGGGGAGTTTGGTATTTCCTGCTGATTTTTTATGTGTTAGAAATAGAACAAGGTGATTCTACTGCACTTATTTTATTAGGAAGACCATTCTTAGCTGCTTTTCACACTAAGATAGATATTTTTAATGGCACTCTTAGTATGGAATTTGGTGATACAAGTGTTAAATTTAGCATTTACAATGATGTAGAATCTTTGGACCATACTAAGTTTGTTTTTGTAATTGACGTACTTAAGCTTCCAATACAGGAAATTCATGTACATAACAGCAATAAGAGGGTGGAAGTGAGTAGCAAAGAACATCTTGAAGAAAATAATAAGAACTTATCGCTCAGTACGACTAATCTACAACAATCAGTGGTAGAATTGAGAAGTTCTTCCGAGTCACAGAGGACAAGTAATGCAGGTCCTAACACTTTACCACCTACTGAGGAAAAGTTGATGCTATCTATTACGCAGGGAATAATTCTGGATTACAATCGTCTTTGGTGTGCAAATAATATGCTGTCGAGTTGCAATGCTGTCGTAGGCACCCAAAATTAACAACTCTTAATATGTAGTAGCGGTGAGTACAGGTCGTCCCACAGAGAACGGAGTTTATTCTTGTGCTAAATGGCAAAGGGGATTTTTGAATGCTTTTAAATTAAAACTAAAACAAGAAAATAACTGAAGAGAATTCAATTAAGAAAGATCTTGGTTTTGGTCATATCCACCATGGCAATTTTACTAGTTGATCATGGACACAAAAATAATTCAATTCTATATCAAGCACTAATTGAAGAATTAACCCGAACGAATACCAATTCAAAGATGATTGTTATTTCTTTCTAAAGTTGGTTAATTTCTGTCATCAACACGCGATCCAATTAACCCTAACTATTAATTTAACCCAAACACGCCCCAAAGATCAATTAATAGAAGCATTAAAATCAACAAGAATAATTAGACTAATTAAACATAAACACACGCGGTTATGCCAATTAGATGATTAATTTCCCTAAATTCAATAACACAAATCCAGTAATTATCAAATTCAGTTGCTTCACAGATTGAATTAAACACATGCGGTTAAAACAATCTAGCAGTAGATTAATTCTAATAACTTAATATTCTGCAGCAATAATAAGTTAAAAAGAACAATCAGAAATTTAATCATAGAAAAATAATCAATACTTGAGATAAAAGTGAATAATTCAAGCACAAGAAGTCTCTACCAAGAAAAGGGTTTAGGCACAAAGTGCCATGAAAGAATAAAGAGGAATTTCTACTGCTAAAAACCCTAGCCAAAAGAAAAAATAAAAGTGTCGATCCCTTTTTCTCACCCTAAATGGGGTATTTATAATGCGTACTTAGGGATGTTACAATTAATGCCTGCATATAAGAATATGAAATCGGGTGAAAAAGAGTCCAACCGGTCGAAAAAATATGTTAGAAACTCAAAAATACGTAATTCTGCTACTTCGGGTGCATATGCGTTGCCTATTTTGGGCGCATGTGCTAGCTAGGTAGTGCTGAAAAGTTGCCAGCGCACATGCGCAGCACAACCCCAGTGCATGTGCGCTTGGCTTCACTTTCGGCTTCGATTTTGACCCTGATGCAGACCGAATCTGGGAAAACTCAAAACTTGAGAGTTGTAGATCTATGTCCTATATTTCCAAAAAAATTTGAATCACCTCAACTGGAGCTTAGATAAGAAAGTTATGCTGAATCTACCAAACTGTGTCAGAATCGCTTCTCGCCAGTGCACAATTTTCAACTTTGCAATTTTGAACAAGATGCCTATAGAATCTTGTAAAACTTAAAACACAAAAGCTGTAGAACTCTTCAATATGTTTGTAAATCATCCAAAATAATCTCAATCGGAGTTTGGACTCGAAATATATGCTTGAAATATGAAATAGCGTCCAAAATGGCTTCATACTCATGCACGTTTCGTTCTTAGCATTTTCCTTGATCTTTTTCCATCTTTTCCAGCTCTTTTTCACTTTAACCCTACAAAAACTAGGAATAACCAAATTAAACTCAATAATAACTCAAATCTTGCTTACAACACATAAAAATGTGGTAATTGAAAATATAGTAAAATTATGAACTTATCAGTCTTCTTGGTCATCTTAAATACTCATTTTTGGAGGATAAGGAAAAGGAGATCATCTCAAGTCAACTTAGCAAACTGCAAGAAGAGAAACTTGTTGAAGCTATGAAGGAACAGAAGAGGTTAAATCCATCTTTCTATAGAATGATGAAAAGAAAGATTTTAGGACTCCTCAATACTAAAGTTACGTAAGAGTCAAAGAGCATCAAGTCGAGCCAACGACAATAAACAAAGACGCTGAATGGGAGGCAACCCATGTCCATTTACATTTTATTTGGCTGTTTATTTATTTTTGAAGTTTTTATTTGGACATTTAGTGTTTAGGGTTTTACATTTTTTGTGTTTTTAGTGTCAGAAATCAACTTAAGTTTCAAGTTAAACGGTTAAAAATCATTATTTGTAGGTCTCATATGTTGTTTGGGTTGTTTAGGAATGACAATGTAATGCCTGGAATGGTGTTTTTACTCACATGCGCACCATTTGGTGCGCATGTGCGTAAAAACTAGTAGCTACAATTCCTACCTGACGTCGCGCGAACATGCGCGCTACATGCCTTGTGCATGTGCGCGAGGCAAGTTCAAGAAATGCAGCCACTGCCATCATGCAAATGTGCACTGGGTAATCTGTGCATGTGCGCAGGGTCGTTATAAGGGCCGAAACCCTTGTTAGCCACATTCAATCAACACCCTTTGTTCTTTCTTCTAACTTTTCCTCTTCGAACTCCCTTCAACCCCTAATATACCCCATTAGTTTTTACTTTTCAAATCGCTTCTATTTCATGCAATCTCACATCCGAAACCTTTCTTTCTCAAGGGATAACCATATCAAGGTATGGATTTCGTTCAACTTCTTCAAGTTTTTCTTTATGGGTTTTTCAATTGATTATTAAGAAGGTTTTGATTTGTCATGCTATAATTGATTAAATTTGTCATGAATTGAATTATAAACATGTAATTTGAGTGATTTATATATGATTTGTTGATTGGGGAGTGATTGCATGTTTATTATAGGTAACAAAATTCGTTCTTTATTTATGCATACCATGTGTTTGATAAATTGTCTCAATGAATATAAATGTTAAAACACAAGGCATTAATGCATGAATTTAATTCCTAGAATATGAATTATGTCTTATAAATCATCTTTGTTTGATTATATTGCATAAGAATGTTCTAGGAATGTGTATAGACCTTAGTTTTGGCACTACTTTATGGAATTTACCTTGTGCGTTCTAAGGCTTATGAGTTGGGCTTTGGAATTTTGTATAAGTGTATGGTGTTGTGTGATTATTTGTTGGGTTTCCATGATATTTACATTTATATTTTGTAGGTATGGCATGCACCGACAAGAAAGCGAGTACGGGCAAGAGTGCGAGAGCGTCTTAGTTGTCCACTGCCCAGGGTTAATAAGAATACACGCCGGAGGAGATAGTGGGGCCGCAATTGCTTAACGCAAGAGCCCAGAACAAATACGAGAAGGATATTTCGACAAGGGGTATGATTAAGGAATGGGGCATTCAAGTACCTTTAGCAAGGGTACTCGAAATCAAAATGACGATTCGCGACCGCGGGTGGAACCACTTCACCTTAACTTGTAAAGAGGTAGTTATACTAGTGGTGCGTGAGTTTTACGCAAATTTGGACCATTACATTGACGCTAGGGTATACGTTCAGGGGAAAGAGACAGATATCTCTACCAATGAGATTAATAGATTCCTAAAGGTCAATTGACTACGTCATGATGGGTGGCCAACTATCAACAACACCAATATAGAGTTGAATGAGATCTCACAAGCATTCTTTGAAATGATGCCGTTGAATGGATGTATACTGCTAATAGAAACATGGAAAGGCACTTTAATGCGAATGCGCTTAAACTGGCTTGGTTTGTATGGTTTAAATTTATTTGTGCTCATCTTCTCCCGGTCATCCATCTTGCACATGTCACCCTAGAGCGGGCCAAACTCCTCTCTTGTATTACTTTTGGAAAATCCATCAATGCGGGTTAACTCATCCCCACCAACAAATTTTCTATTCTGCCACCAATAAGCAGTCAGGCTTATCGTTTCCTAATTGATTACTGCTTTGTGTCTTGAAAATGGCGTGATGGTTGTTCCAGTAGAAGAGAAGCTAAAACCTGGGAAACTAATTGATATAGAGGGTGTGAGGGCCCCAATTAGGTGCGCTTGTTTGGAAGCAAGGGACGACGCCGACTCTGAGGATGAGGCCGAGCCACGACGTACTCAAGAAGAGATTCTGGAACAAATTCTAGTAGAGCAGTAGCGCATGCAGAAGAAACAGTTGACACTTACATTTAATATCAGCATGCTTGGCAGCAGATCATGGAAGCTTGCCAGTTGCCGAGAGAGTGGGGAAAGGACTTATCGACTTTCCCGTCGTTCCCTCCCTTTCCGTAGGATTTGGCACCTGATACTCATTGAGCATATGATATTTGATGCCCTATGCTTAGGGTCGTTTTGATGATTTTCTTATCTTTATGTTGATTTGACAGACATTTTAGTTGTTTTCACCTATTAGACACTTTAGCTAATTTAGTTTTAGCCAGGATTAATTTTCATAGTGGCGTTTTTCTTTATTTTTGTGGTGTATTCCTTTAAAGGAATAAGTTTTTTTCCTGATTATTGTAGGATTCAATTATACAGTTTTCTTGTTTTTCTTATTATCTCAAGGGAATTTTCTATTTTGTTTTGTTTGGTGTTACCAACATCGAAGGGATATTTATAGCGGGATACTGCTCCAAACATGAATCACATCCAGAGAAGCTTTTCTTTTTCACATTTTATGCTTTTATTATTTTGCATTAAGGACAATGCTTGTTTTTAAGTTTGGGATGGGTAGGTATCTAGATGTATGAGTTGTTTGGTGTATTTTGCTCAATTTTACTACAATATTTTGACTCTTTTTTTTATTTGAGAGTTTTTCAAAATTTTTGAAATTTTTTTGTGTCGATTAGTTGAAAATTTTTGCTTAACATGTTTTTCCATTTTTCTACATAATAACTCTTTGGTTGAACCATTCATGAATGAGTAGTCAGTGACAGTATTTTCTATTCATGATTTTTAAGAATTTTGAGCATTTAGCCATGAATTAATTTTTGGTTTAGACACTTAAAGATAATTATGTTACTTAATTATATTCCTTCCCAAAATCTTGCCTTATTAAATTTTTGAAACAAATTATTTAGACAACCCGATTTAGTTTAAAGATGAGGGTAGAGTCTTCTTTAATCGTTTAAACCTTTCTGACCAACCCTTTTAAAATTTTATTCCTTGTACCCTGTTTGGGCCTTGAATTGTTATGAATAATATGGAGAGAAACACCATTCGCCTTCTTTTATGTGAACTTATTTTACCTACCCATATTGAGCCTAACGATTTCTTTTAATTTTCTATTCTAAATTTTCCTTAAACAATTTTATTGCACACATAATTTGATAAGGGTACATAAGGGTGGAAAATTATGAAAATGGGTGGTTTACATTTATGGAGAAAAATAGGGTACTGAAAAAATTTTGAATCGAGAAAAAATAAATAATAAAAGTTTTTGATATATATGTGTACTACCTATCACTGGTACCCGTATATTAGAAGGTAGTGCCCATCTTTGATACCTGCATATTTATATGTTGCGGTTAGTGCCTACCATTGGTACCCGTATCGTGAGCGGATATAATAAAAAATATGATGAATAAATGTTCGGAGGAATGTTGGTATGTTTGGCCAAGTCAAAGAAGGGGGATCTCTTTGTTTATTGTTTGTTAGGAATTTTTTATGGGTGTTTGTTATTCAAGTATGGGGTTGTGAATGTATATATGCTTCTTAAGTGAGAAGAAGTTTTATTCTATTGTGCGGCCACCATTACTATAAACCTCTTTTTCTTATTTGTTATATCCTTTCCTTTCTTTGATTAGTTAATACCCTAACCTACATTACGCGCTAAAAAGTCCTACCTAATTTAAATTGAATCGATTGTCTAGATTAGTGGAGAGGTGTAAGAAGAGTGAATTATGGGGTGTTTAGGAAAATTTGGAGGGTTTGCACGATTTAACCTGAGTTTTTCAAATATGAGTTTTTGAATGGTTGCACACATACGCACTAATCTCATGTTCTAGTTTTTATTAGCATTTGAGTTCTTGGGTTCTTGGACTACTCCAAATGATGGATTGGCTTTTGGTTATTTATGTGAATAATTGTTGAAATATGTTGGGTGAAATTTTGATATGCTTAGTTGTTTTAACTTTATATTTGCTCGACGATGATCAAAGGCTAATTGTGGGGTAAATTGATAAGCTCATAGTTGTGCTATATTTTATAGCTACCTGTGTCATTTTATATAAGATTTGAGTTGACATTGAACTTAATTTGGTTATTTTTAGTTTTTATATGTTTGAAATGAAAAAGGGCTGAATAGGATGAAAAAGATGGGAAGAAATTCCAAGGACGAATTGTGCACGAGTATAGACCTAATTTGGACGCGGTTTCGTATTTTAAGCACAAAATTTTAGTCCAAGCTTTGATTAATTTGATTCAAGATGTGTTGGAAAGCTAAGAAATAGAGCTACAACTTTTGTGTTTTTACACTTTTTCAAATTTCAAGAGCATCAAGGTCAAAATTGAAGCCGAATGTGAAGCACAAGATTAGGGCTTCGCGCACATGCGTGACACTCAAGTCGCACACATGTGCGATTTCCAAAAAGTAAAGTTTCAGCATTATGATAGCGCACACATGCACAAGGAATTGGGCGTGTGTGCACCCGACTCAGTATGGTTACATAATTTTTTATTTTTGACAGATTTTTTCTTCCGATTAGAATCTTTTTCAGCCTAATTTCATATTCTTATCCTAGTATAGGGACTGAAACCCTAATATTCACTATAAATACCCCGTGTAGGGTGAATAGAAGAGTACAACATCCTTTTCTTTAATTTTACTATGAGTTTTCGGTAGAAAATTATGGTGTTCTTTCATAGTACTTAGTGCCTAAAGCTCTTTTCTTGATTAAGGGAATTGAAACCATGGTCGATTCTAGTAAATTGTGAGACTTTTGTACTTGAATCTATTCATTTTTATATCAAATATTGATTATTTTTTAGTGTTAAGTTTTGGATTTTTCTTTTTTTAATTTGTTATTACTGCAGAATAGTGAGTTATTAGAATTAATCTACAGTTAGATTGTTTTTAATCACGTGTGTTCAATTCAATCTGTGAAACACCTAAGTTTAATAAATGATCGATTAGCATTATTGAATTTAGGAAAAATAATCAACTAATTGACGTAACTCCGTGTGTTTATGTTTAATTAGCCTAATTATTCTTGTTGATTTTAATGGCTCTATTGCTTAATCTTTGGCATGTGTGTCGATTAAATTAATAGTTGGGTTAATTGGATCACATGTTAAAAATTAACCAGCTTAGGAAAGATATAAGAATCAACTTTGAATTGGAATTCGTGTTAATTTTTCAATTAGTGCTTAGTCTGAAAATTGAGTTATCTTTTGGTTTGAAGATCAAGTGATAGAATTTCTTTGTTGGATATGACCGAACAAGATCCTTCTTTAATTGAATTCTCTCTGATTTAATTTCTTGCGTTAGTATTTAGTTTAAATTATTCAAAAATCCCCCATTTTCCCTTTAAGAACAAGAATAACCCCCGTTCCCTATGGATCGACTCGGACTCATCACTGCTACCTTTAAAAGTGTGAATTTGATTTATTTTTGGTACCCGCGACAACATGAACATTATACTAATAAACAAATCATTCATATAAACATGTAAACAAATTGTCCAATTTTACTTTATTCATGTTATCCTAGATATTAGTTTTTCAAATTTACTGCTTATTCCATATTTGTGATATATCATTTCCATGCTGATTTGCTAATTTGTAGTATCCTGCTCGGTGTGCTTCTGTGATCACTTATGGTCCTTTCCAGCTTAGATCAAGCTTATTGGATTCTTCTATTCGGCTAACTTCATTTCTTCTTTGAGCAAAGTCCCCTAGTTTGAAGTATCTTTACCACACCTTTTTATTATTATATTTAGCCATCTATTGCTTATATTTGATCTCCTTAATTGAGGTTATCAACCTTTCATTCTTCTAACAAATTCAAATCAACAATGCGTTCTTCATTATTATCAATACAATGTTTGAGTGCAGGCGGTCAGCATTCCGATGTCAGCCGGGATTACTGCTTCAAAACCATATACTAGACTGAAAGGAGTAAACCCATTGACCATTCTAGGAGTAGTTTTCTATGATCATAAGACATAAGACACTAAGTAATTCCTCAACCCATTGTCCTCTTGCCTGATCTAATCTTGTTTTCAGACCTGTTATAATTGCGTCGATTCGTTACTTCGGCTTGACCATTGGCTTGAGGATGTCCAATTGAAGTAGTTTGTAAGGTGATTTTTAAACCTGCACACAAAAGCTTTTAAATGGCTCTCCCACAAACTAAGTACCATTGTCCAAAATGAGAGAGTGAGAAATTCTGAACCTATAAATGATATTCTTCCAAAAGAACTCTTGTACTGCCATTCTTGTCATGGATATTAGTGGTTCGGCTTCCACTCACTTGGAGAAATAATCAATGGCCACTAGTAAATACTTTAATTTTCCTAATGTTTGAGGAAAGGGCCCGACCAGGTATATTTCCTATTGTTTGAATAGACATAGACTCAAAATAGTTTTCATATCCACTGCTGAGTTCCTAATGATCATAGCATGTATCTGACAGTTATGACATTGTCGAACCAAGGTGTTATCATTTGTGTGCATGGTCGGCCAATAGTATCCCATGAGCATAGCTTTTTGAGCAATACTACAAGGTCTATTATGACTTCCACTACGGCAAATTCCTTCATGCATTTTTCTCAGCATATATTTAGATTTGCTCGGACCAACACATCTGAGAAGGGGACACAAATATGATTTTTTATGTGAGATACCATCTATGAGTTCATACTTTCTCGAATTGTTCATGATTCCACCAGCCTCCCTTTGATCGGTTGGAAGAAGAACCGAAAATAAGAAGTCTATGATCAACGTCATCCATCCTGAATCATTTTTAATCTATATAGGTTCCTCTACATCAATGGTCTGACCTTCTTGTATTTCTACCAAAAATTCCTAGGTAAGATGTGAATAGATAGTCGAAGCTAATTTAGCAAGTGTATTGGCGTGTACGTTCTTAGCACAAGGGATCTTTACAAACTCCACTTCTCTAAGCTTTGCCTATATTGTTTTACCTTTTGAATGTATTTGTGCATGATGACTCTTTTAGCTTCAAAGTTGCCCAAAATTTGGCTGACTACTAGTAAGGAATCACTATTAATTTTGAGACCTTGAGCTCCCATCGTCTTTGCCAACTTCATTCTTGTTAATAATGTTTTATATTCAGCTGCATTATTCATAGACTTGAACCCAAATCAAATAACATATTGGTGATCAAATAATATGTTGTCGGTCGAGTTACAATGCCTTCGTAAGCACCCAAAATTAACAACTCTAGTATAGTAGTGGTGAGCCGAGTTCATCACACAGAGAATTGGGATTATTTTCGTGCTAAATTGGAAAAAGGGAATTTTGAATTCCTTTAAACTAAAACTAAAACAATAAAATAATTGGAGAGAATTTGATTAAAAACAATCTTGGTTTCGGTCATATGAACCAAGGCAATTTCACTAGTTGATCATGGACACACAAAATAATTCAATTCTATGTCAAGCACTAATTGAAGAATTAACCCCGAATAAATACCAATTCAAAGTTAATTCTTATTTCTTTCTAAAGTTGGTTAATTTTCAACAAGCGAGCCAATTAACCCTAACTATTAATTTAACCCAGACACGTGCCATCAATTTCAATTAATAGAAGCATTAAGATCAAATAAAACAATTAGACTAATTAAACATAAATACAAGCGGTTATGCCAATTAGATGATTAATTTCCCTAAATTCAATAACACAAATCCATTGATTATCAAATTCAGTTGCTTCATAGATTGAATTAAGCACACGCGGTTAAAACAATCTAGCAGTAGATTAATTCTAATAACTTAGTATTCTGCAACAATAATAAGCTAAAAAGAACAATCATAAAATTCTTCGCAGAAAATAATCAATACTTGAGATAAATTGAATAAATTCAAGCACAAGAAGTCTCACAACTTTGTAGAATTAACCATGGCTTCAATTCCCTCTACCAAGAAAGGGGTTTAGGCACAAAGTGCCATGAAAGAATAAAGAGGAAAATTTTCTGCTAAAAACCCTAGCCAATAAGAAAATAAAAGTGTCGATCCCTTTTTCTCACCCTACTTGGGATATTTATAATCAGTCTTTAGGGTTACAAATAATACCTCACAAACAAATAATAACGTGAAATTGGGTGAAAAAGAGTTCAATCGGCCGAAGAAATCCCTCAAAGACTCAGAAACACGTTTCTGCTACTGGCCTCCGCGCACATGCGTAGGCTCCTTTGCGCGCATGTGCACGCGAGGCGGTAAGTTCCATCCGATTCTGTCCTCCGCGTACATGCCCAGAGACCTTAGCACGCATGTACGCATGAGCTGCTTCTGGAATTTAAGCTTCTGGACGTAGCGCACATGCGGTGCACAGCTCCAGCGCATGTGCGCTGACTTCCTCAATTGTGCTCCACCTTCGGCTTCGATTTTCACCTTGATGCTTGCATTATTTGGGAAAATTCAAAACATGAAAGTTTCAGCTCTATGTCTTACCTTTCCAATGCTTTTTTAAATCACCTCAATTAGAGATTGGTATCAAAAGTTATACTTGAAATACAAAATAGTGTCTGGAATGACTTCGTATTCGTGCATGTTCCGTTCTTAGCATTTTCTTTCATCGTTTTGCATCTTGATTTCAACTCTTTTTCACTGTAACCCTACAAAAACTGAGAATAACCAAATTAAGCTCAATAATAATTCAAATCTTGCTTACAACACATAAAATTGTGGTAATTGACATATAAAATATAGTACAATTATGAACTTATCACATATGTAAAATAATTTCCCTCAGGAGCCCTAATGATAATATCAGCTCCTAATCCTGATTCACATGATATTCCATCCATATAAAGTTCTCACACTTTGTAATCAGCTTTGGGATTTTTACTTTTTAACACCATTACCTCCTTAACCATAGAGTGTTTGGCCCTCCATTCGATAAGAAAGTCTGCAAGAGTTGTGACTTGAACATACTTCTTGATCGAAATTCAATATTAAACTCCAATATTTCTACTGACCATTTAAACATCTAACTAGACACATCAGGTTTTCCTAGAACCGTTTTAGAGGAGCATTAGTATAAACAATGATCTTATAACCTTGGAAATATGGTCTCAATTTTCTAGCTGCTACAATGATTCCTTACTCAAAGAGAATGCAACCTTTTCAATGGCCACATAGCTACATTTAGGGGCTTGTAGAAACTTACTGGTGAAGTAGATCGACCTTTGAAAACTATTTGTTTGGCCACAAGAACCGAACTAATTATCTCCTTAGAAGATGAAAGATAAAATTATGGCTCCTTCCATTCTTTAGGTGCTATCAATCTAGGAATAGTTCATGAATATTGTTTTAATTGTTCAAATGCTTGTTAACACTACTCGGTCCATTCAAAAAAATTTCCTTTCTTTACTTCAAAAAAGGAAAAGCTTTATTCAGCTGATTTTGATAAGAATCTGTTTAGAACTGCTAGGCAACCAGTTAGTCTTTGGATGTCCTTGACCGATGACGGTGGTTTCATATTTATAATTGCTTGTACCTTTTCAAGATTAGCATCAATCCCTTTCTGTGAACTGTGAAACCCAAGAATTTTCTTAAAAGAACTCTGAATGTACAGTTTAACGGATTTAATCTCATTTTAATGCTTCCCAAGTACTTCAAAGATTTCCCTTCGATCATCTATAAAATTCAGCCGATCTACTTTTTAAATATCTTATTGACTAGTCTTTGATAAGTTGCTCTAGCATTCTTTAACCTAAATGACATGATTTGGTAACAAAATGTACCTTTCAGTATAATGAATGCCATTTTTTCTTCATCTTCTTTTCTTAAAAATATTTGACGATAGCCTTCTAAGCATCTGAAAAGCTACCAAACATAAAAGTCACTAAAGAATCAATAACTATATCAATCCAAAGCTAAGAGTAACTATCCTTAGCACAAGCTTTATTAAAATTAGTAAAATCAACACACATACGCAAGTTATCTTGTGGTTTTTTTGCTACATCAAGCTTTTTGACCAGAACAAGATTACTAAGCCATGCAAGGTATAAAGCTTCTTGAATAATCAAAGTGACTAACAACTTATTTACCTCGGTTTAATGATTGCACATCGTTTGGGTCCGAACAGACGTTTTTGTTGTTCCACTAGATATGTGACTTGGGACAATGCTTGTGCTATATTCGGCTATGTCCCTCAAAATTCCTAGTATATCAGTTGTTGACCAAGTAAAGATATTTTTATATTCAAAGAGCAATTGAATCAGATTGGTCTTTAGTTTAGATAGTAGAAGAGCACAAATCCGAAACTTCCTATTAGGATATTCGGGTACAAAAGATATTTCTTTTATCGGCACTCTTGCTGCTGTCACAATTTTTCTCTTTTCCTGATTGTCCAACGGTTCTGGGGGCTTGCTTAAAGAACCAATTTTTTCTTTAGGTAGATCCTCAATTGTTAATGTTCGATTTTTGCTCTTTATAGACATGAAGTAACAATCCCTAGCTTCTTGTTGGTTTTCCCAGATCGTTCTTTATGATCCATCCCTTAAGGAAAACTTGATGCCCAAGTGAAAAATAGAAGCTAGGATGATGAATGCATACTGAGAAGGTCTCCTAAGATCATGTTACAGGGAGGTGAATTGTTTGACATTACAAAATTGTATAAGCTTTGTTTGGTTCTTTGGTGGTTCCACAAGAGTTAATGGAAGCAAAATTGTTCTTTCTAGAAAGTCAGAAGTGATCACTGCTATAATGCCCATTCTTTCCCAAGCATGCCAAAAGATCACATCCACCGAACTACCATTATCAACAAAAATCTTATGAACCCTATAGTCTCCTATCTTCACGTGAATAGTGATAGGATTTGCATAAGGAAACTGATCGGATAGGGGATCATCATCGAAAAAAGTGATATTTAAGTTCAGCTTTGGTTTTTTCAGAAAGTTTTCCCCCTCAAGCTTATATCTATCATATCTTTTTCTAGACTGGTGGGAATCCCCATTAATCAAACCACCAGCTATCACATTAATTACTCCCGCTATATCATCATTATTAGCTGGAGACCCTCTATGGTTGTTGTTGTTTTTGATCAGTCGGTATGGGTACTGATTGTTGTTGGGTTGGGGTAGTTGATTGTTCATACGTCTCATGTTGTTTGTAGTTCAAAAAATAGCATATTCCTGCAAATATCCTTCTCGTATTGCCTTTTCAATACCTATCTTCAAATGATTACAATCTTTTGTGTCACGTCCATGATCAGTACAATAAGCACAGTAGCAAGACCGGTCCTACTTGTGCTGTTTGGTTATGAATGGTAGAGGGGGTTGTAATATACTAGTATTTCTTATCTCAAAAAAAAAAAAAAAACCAAATCATATCATGATGCATTTAAAGGAGTGAAATCCTCATTTGGCAGAACTCTAGTTTGGGTAGGGTTAAAGTTGTTTGATCCCAGATATACTACCCAATCTTCTAGCAATTTAGGATTTTTGAACAATCTATTTGATGGTTCAGATCGACCAATCCTTATTTTCTTTTATTTTTTTCAAATCTTCTCTCTGATCCTTAAGCCTTATCATTCATCTTTCCTTTCTGTTTAAAGTCCAGCAACTCTCTTTTCATTCTGTTTGACTCCTCTCATTTCATTAGTTCAGAGACGGTCTTGGGTATGTTAGAAGCCATTAACATATAGATCATGATTAAAAAATCCTATCTTTAAACCATTACAAAATGCTTCAATCATCAATTTTTCATCTGTCTTAGATTTCTACTACTTTATTAAATTGTCTAATGTATTGTCTTAGGGTCTCTTTAGGTTTTTGTCTTATATTCATCAGATGTGAAACTTTCTTTTGGATAACTTGTCTGCTCAAAAAATGTCTTAGGAATTTTTTTGCCAAGTCATTGTAGGAGGTTACCGATCCCTATAGAAGTTCTTTATACCACTTTAGAGCCGATCTTCTAAGAGTGGTTACAAAAAGCATACATTTAATTGCATCAGAATAGTCATAAATCCAAGCTATAGCTGATACATGAGCAACATGATCTGTTGGGTCAATATTTCCTTGATATTGATTGAAATCAGGCTGCTTGAAATTAGGTGGAATCTATTCCAACCTAATTGCTAGGACAAATACGTCACGATCAACGTTTAAATGATTTGTTGGCCAAACTTATTTTGTTTGAATAATTGTTGAATTTATTTTATCGAAGTCCCACTTTAGCCATAATATCTGCATCAAGTGTCAATGGTGGTGGCCTTGGAACTTCTTCATGGTGTTCGATATTTGGCCTTGCGTATACCGATCGTGCACTGATCGGGACCTCTGTCTACTCATAGTTCTAGTGACTTGAGGTCCATGATGGCTTATTCTTTAAGTGTTGCTAGCAATATCCTCTTCTCTACGTTCCACTCTTGGATTTTCAATAAATCTGATAGAGATGTTTTCTTGTTTATTCATCTTTACAAATTGTTGAATAACTGTAAAATTGTCTTGAAGGAATTGTAGCATTTGTTGATGTGGATGGGCTTCTCCTACTTGAGAAGTTTCTTTGTGAAACTCTGCGATTACCATTAAGTTCTCGATCAGCAAGGGTTCGCCTCTACTATTTCCCTTTCTCCTATTCTTCATGACTGATGGGTAAATTGATTGGCTACAAATGTTGAGGTTTTAGTTTATTAAGGAACCAAAGACAAAACTGATGAGAACAGATTTTATCGGCTTTTTGTTCGATTCCTATAGATGGCTCCAATTGACGAACGATGATACATTCAGAAAGTAGTTAAAGGAGAATTTTAGAGAGAGAAAATGATAATGAGCTTATTTAATGTGTCTAATTTGGATAGATTGTAGTCATTGCACTTTTTGAGGATTGTGCCCTATTTATAGGTGAGGATTTTAGAGCTAGGACCCCTTCCTACTAGCCTAATAATATTTTTGTTCTTAATGAGATTTCTTGCTATACAAGTAATCTAGTTACATTTCATTAGTGGGTGCTAAACAAAAAATGGAAAAGTAATACTTAATGTGCTATGGTGACAGTGGGTGGTGGTGGGTGAGGAAAAGACAAGAAGAATTGGACTTTTGCAAGAAGGGAGGAATGAAAATGAGAAAAGGTTTTGTGGATGAAGAAACAGAATAATTAGTTAATTATAAACATCCGAACAAGAATGAAAAGTCGCATGATGAGTTTGAGAAGCTTAGGCAATAGTTTATAATTGCAATGCAACTTGAAAATTAGAGATCAAAGATCTGAAGCCTTTTGTCCTTACGGTTCATGGAGTTAGCACAAGTAAATCATTGAGCTATTGCTCAATATTGTAAGGGTATTGAACAATTTTGGAGAAAATTTTAAAATAGATCCGATTCATATACCAAGAGTAACTTGATCAAACATTTATGACTGCCCTAGACCATCTCATTTGACCAGTTTTCTTATAACAACAAGCTTATTTCTGCCATTTGAAAGCAAAAGGACTAATTCCACTCTCAAACTTATAATTAATTTTCACCCCTAATTTTAGTTTTGGATATTTTGCTCTTTCAACTTTCAAATTTGTCCTATTTCAGTCCAACTTTTAATACCGTCAACAAAATTAATAGAATCATTGCACGTGTACCCACGGATTATCGTACATCTTGCTAAATTTGTTGTACATGAGTAATGATTGACGGTGTTGAAACTAAAATAGGTGCAAAGTGAGAAGTATAAATTGAGGGGTGCACCAAAGTGGAATTAGTCACAAACAAAAGGGTTAACTACAATTTACACCACTAGAGTATCAAGATTTTACACTTTGCCCCCCAAAGTACCAATTTTAATCCTCATTATTTTTTCCAAGTTCCCAAAATGCTTTTATTAACACACAAACTCAATTAGATAAACATAAACATAAATACATACAAGGCACTACATTTTTTTTTTTTAAGAAAAAAAAAAACACCCTCTAAATCCCTTAGTGACTCAAACCCATGACTAATTGGTCATAGAAAAAGTGTCTTACTACTTAATCTTCACTTTGTTATCATACAAGGCACTACGTTGAGTGTAAACTTGTGTGTGATAATTGGGCTAAGTGCGTGTTAATAAGTAAACTTAAAAAAGTTAGGTAAAATAATAAGGGTATATGGGCAATTAAAAGTGTTAATCGATGCAATGTGTTGGAAATTAAAAGTTCGATAGTTAATAGATAAAACTAAAACTTTGTAGTGCAAAGTGAAAAATCATCACAAGTAAATTAGGGGTGCAAGAGCAATTAGTGCAAAACAAAATAGGAAAAAAAAAAGAGAAGATATTTACTCATAACAAACACACTTCAGCCGTTACAAGACATATCTCCTTTGTATGGAAAGGAAATTAATGAGAGACATCTCATAAGTGAGATTAAAAATCACTGAAAAGGAAAAAAAAATCAATTTCTGTAATCCATTTAGATTAGTGAGAACGACAATTAATGCTTTCTATTTTGTGGAACTCCAACAATATGTCTTATAACTAGAAAATGAATTTGGAGAATCTATACCATAACGCGCAAGTGCGCACACACATATATATAGAGAGAGAGAAAGAGGGGTTCCAGAAGGCTTTAGAAACTCGGAAAACATAAATGTCTAAGCGGCATCATATCTACCTTGTGAAGATTTTAGTTGCGAAAAACATGAAGTCAATTGTTGTATCCCAGGTTAGTAAAAAAAAAAAAACAGTAAAAAAAAATTATTTATGTCCTTCAAAAATTTTAATTTCTAGTAGCCTTGAAATTTTTTGTGACTTTGTATTATTACTTCAAAAAACCTCTGTAGCCCTTTTGAATTCTTATGGCTATAAGATTTGTTTTGAATGTTATTTTTTCTAATGTAAAATCTTATACCATAAAAACTATACTCGTAGATAGTTATATAGATCATCTGCTCTGTGAAATATCATGAATTCAAGAAAATTTTTCTTTAAATATATGTTTGTTGATGCAAAAACTAAGGTCTCTTATGTTCATTCGAATGGTGTTCGATTTTTTAACTTGTTTGACTTAAGTTATTTGACTTTCGACTTGAAAATTTCAAAGTTAAAGTCAACTCATATAAACCTAAAGTCGATTAAAGTCGAGTCGTTTAAATTCAACTTGTGTTAGTCCCAAAGCAACCTAAGAAGAGGGGTCTAATTAGGTTTCTTAAAAAAATTACTTTGCAAAATATGTACTTATTAAATCTTTTGCACTAACAAGTAGATTGATAGAGATAAAAACTAATTAAGCTTATTTTAGAAGCATAGGAAAGGTAAAGAAAGAGATTAAACAAACAACACTTCCAAACTACCAAGCTTGAAGTGTTCATCTACTAGAATGCTCCTCAAATATGGTGAGCCAATAATCTCAAATGTACACAAAGTAGGACAATCTCTACTCACACTAATTCTCTTTAGTTGAGCCAAGGATTTTACTCTCAACCTTAGTTTTGTACAAGATTATCACTCCACTCAATATTTTGAATAGCACTTCTAAAGTACACACTAATACAATTTTGCTCAATCTCTAATTTGCACTCAAATTGCTTTTCTTCTTGCTTGTATTCAATGTGTAAGATGCCTTTTACAATATCATCAGAGTTGGTATTTATAGGAGCAATAAATTGGATTGTAACCACCTTCCAACGGTTCAATAATAAATGCTCAAAAACTAGCCGTAATGGGTTTCAGACGTCCGATTTTATTGTTGTGCATCCGACATAGCATCCAATCATACTTCGGATGGTATATCTCGTCCGAAAGAGAGGTTTAATGCTTTATCAGGGAATTTATCTCTTCGGACAGTCTTCTTCGTCGGATGAAAACTTCTTTCGAACGGTTGGATGCATCCGTTGTAGAGTTTTAAATTCTTGATTCTGCTTCACTCTTTCGGACAAAAAAATACGTCCGAGGAATATTCTTTCGGACGCACCTGGCATTCATTGTAGGTGCATGAAAAATTTGTTCCTGTCTATTCGTTCGGACAGTGAATTAGGTCCATTGTAATCTATCAGACAATCCTGTTCGTCCGAGAAATGTAGTACTGTTCGGACGTTGTGCTGCGTCCGAAAGCTCTGTTTCTATCAAATAAAATAATAGACTTGCACAGCTTGGTTTAAGAGGTAAATGGATATGTGATCATCAAAATAAGGTTTGTGGATCATCAATCTCTCCCTTTTTGATGATGACAAACCATGAATCAACAAATACAAACAACTCCATCACAATAGATACAAGTTCCTACTCCCCCTTTTGACATCATCAATATAAGCTTACAATGCTGTCTCTTATACACCCCCTCACGTATGTAATGGAAAATAAAAGAAAACCAAATCATTTAACCAAATCAGGTAAGAGGTACAAATTAACAATGATGTCAACCAAATAAACAAGAAGTAAAACTAAATAAGAAGTACAAATAGGAAGTACGAATAAACAAGAAAAACTAAGTTGAGTCGTTTTTCTTTTTGGAGCGTTTTTCAAGCTTGCGTTTCTTGGTGGGTACATCGTCATCGGTAGCTTCACTGTTATGAGCATCAGTACCTCGTCGTTACATGATGTAGTTAAAAGTGTTGTCAACGTCGTCGTCCTCATCATCATCAGCACTAGGAGCAGTGGATTTGTCAAGATTGGTGGTGCCAATAGGGTCCTCACGATCGTTCTCCTCAGGAATGGAATGATCACTATCATTTGTGCCATCATCATTACTTTCAGAAGAAGATTCGAGAGTGTACTGGGACTGGATATTGGCGAACTGGACTTGAGCGGAAGCAGACATGCCCAAGCTAAGCGCCTCTTGAAGCAGACAATTGTTTGACGAGTTTCAAGGTGTTTCAATTTACGATTGGTGTGATGCTAAAAAGAGCTCATTTGATCGCTTAAAGAAGTCAGAAGGTTGCAAATATAAGAAAGGGAAGGTTCAGAAGAAGAGCTATAGGGATCATGGGATGGTGGAGGTGTTTGAGGAGGAGGGGAATGAGAAAGTGCTCGGCTGGAGTAGAAGCTTGAGATTTTGACTTCTCAATTTCATAAGCTGCTTTTGTAAACCATTGGTCATTAAAAAATCTCCAACCCTTACGTTCAATATATGCTTTGTTCAAGTAAGGGGGATATTGTTTTTTTTCTAGTAAATGGAAATTCAAAATGATAAAAAATTCTTGTAGGAAATTTTCCAAAAGGTATGTTGCGATGAGTATCAGTTGAGAAAAGTTCCCACAATGAGCAGAAAAGATAACCAAAGTCTAGTGGAATGCTTTTAAAAACATTAAAATAAATAGAGTTGCATTTTACCGGGTTCAGTGCGGTGCCCATCAGTTGGTAATAAATAAATTAGTGACTAAAGTGTAGAGACTGTTAAGTTCAGGAGTAAGCAAAGTAGTTTTGGCTTTCGAAACCTGTTTAAAATTGACATTAAAAATTGCTCGAACCTCATCGAGTCAAAACGCGTGTCTAAAGCAGTCCATTTATCCAATGAGAAAAAATAAGAAACATCATTAGGCAAGAGAACCTCACATTCAAAAACAGAGTTGATGACATTGGATGAAATCTCAAGGTTATTGTTATTCCCATGAGATATCAATGTGTGAATAGTGGGACCTTTCCTAAGATTAGCAGTGAATTAGAGTACCATATCATGATAGACTGGTAAATCAATGTGTACCAAATGACCCCAATTTTGATTTTCAAAGCAAGTTTTCACAATAGGCAAATTAAATTCATCAAACAGACCTTGGGAAATAGGTCTTTGAACAATGATGGACTTGCTAAGAAGAGAAATGTACCTCTCAGATGCCTTGGCATCAATGAATTTGGGTAGAGAAGGGTCTGTTAGAGGATTGAGGATTTGCGGACGATTGCCCTTGTACCGGTGCCTTTCCCTTTGATTTACATCCACGAGTAGCTGTTGAAAAACTGCCTCAAGATCGAACCATTGTAATTTTTGAAGAAGAAGAAATGGGGAAAAGTGGCATTGAGGAGATTTGGGAAAAAATTGTAAGAATGGATGAAATAAAGTTCAATGGAAATGAGGAAGGTCTTTGAAATGAGGATTTCCAAATCAATTTGACAGGAGAAGGAGTGGGTTGAGAGAATTTTGAGAGGGAACAAACTTCGGCAGAGCTAGGGTTCGGAGGATGAGAAATGTCCGATAGGAGGAAAATGAAGAGTTTTAAACGGGAAAAGCAATCGTTCAGACGGTCGAACGATTTGTATGCGTCCGATGGTTCGTCCGAACGCAGATGAACGGACGGCCGAAGCTCTGTACTATACGTCTGAGAAAGTTTGACGATAATAAGTGTCCGTAGGAATTTTAGAGAGTTTATAAAAAAAGAGGGAGACAAATTCGAACGATTATAAGCGTCCGAGACAGAGAAGAGGATTTTGGACGTTTAAGAGCATCCGATAGAATATATGGTTCGAACAGTCATGTGTGTCCGAACTCTAAGTTTATATAGATGTCAAATTAATGATACCCAAACGAGTTCTGAGATATTCAAAACGATTTAAAGCCAAGGGTTTAGTGAAAATATCTGCAAGTTGATCTTTTGTACATACAAATTCAACACAAATTTCCTTTTTGCATACAAGATCTCTAATAAAATGATGCTTGACATCGATGTGTTTCGTTCTAGAGTACATGACAGGATTTTTTGTGAGATTAATTGCACTAGTGTTATCACATTTTATAGGCACACAATCAAAAATGACACCAAAGTCTTTTTAATGTATGTTTCATCCATAGAAATTGAGCACAACAGTTTCCAACAACAATGTATTCGGCTTCTGATGTAGAAAGTGAAATAGAATTTTGTTTCTTACTAAACCATGACACTAGACAGTTACCCCAAGACGTGACACATACCACTAGTATTTTTTCTATCAATTTTACAACCAGCAAAGTCAGTATCATAGTAACTAATTAGCTCAAAAGAGGAGGGTTTTGGATACCAAAGACCAAAATTCATTGTGCCCTTTAAATATCTGAAAATTCTTTTTACAGCAATTAAGTGTGATTCTTTAGGACAATATTGAAATCTAGCACACAGACAAATAGCAAACATAATATCCGGACTGCTAGCTGTTAAGTAAAGTAGGCTTCCGATCATATCTCTATAGTGTTTTTCATCAACACTATTACCTTCTTCATCTTTGTCTAGTTTGATTGAGGTGTACATTGGTATCCCAACTTGTTTGCAATCTTCCATTCTAAATCGCTTGAGTAGCTCCTTTGTGTACTTGATTTGTGTAATGAACGTTCCTTCTTTCGTTTGATGAACTTGGAGTCCAAGGAAAGAATTGTAATTCTCCCATCATACACATTTCAAATTCTTTTTGCATCAAGTACGACTGAATTCCTTGCACAAGCTTTCATTAGTTGCTCCAAAAATAATGTCATCAACATAAATTTGAACAATTACCAAATCATTAGAATTAGTTTTGGTAAAGAGACTGGTATCAACAACACCTCTTTTAAAACCATTTTCAATCAAAAAACCATTTAGCCTGTCATACCAAGCTCTGGGGAGCTTGTTTCAAACCATACAAAGCTTTAGAAAGTTTGAAAACATGATTTGGAAAATTTTTGTTTTCAAAACCAGGGGGTTGTTCAACGAAAACTTCTTGATCAATAAATCCATTTAAAAATGAACTTTTGACATCCATTTGGAATAATTTGAAATTGTTAAGGCATGCATATGCAAGAAACATGAGAATGGATTCTAAATGAGCAACGGGTGCAAATGTTTCATCAAAATCGATGCCTTCTTTTTTACCATAACCCTTTGTAACAAGACTAGCTTTGTTCCTAATGATTTCACCTTTATCATTTAATTTATTTCTAAAAACCCATTTTGTTCATCTACTCGATTACGGGATGAATAGATGGTGTTTCAACTAAGGTCCATACATTATTTTTCTCAAATTGGCTAAGTTCATCTATCATAGCAAGGACCCAAGATTCGTCATTCAATGCATCACCCACATGTTTAGGTTCAATATGTAAAAGTAATGCATAATTACTATTCAAAGGTTTATGAGATCGAGTTTTTACCCCATCTGATGGATCACCTATGATCAAGTCTTGAGGGTAACTAGAGACAAATCTCAATGCTCTTGGAAGATCTTTTGAAGTATCTTCGTTCTTCTCTCTTTCTTCATCCAAGTGATGGGTGTTGTCCTCATTGTTTGACGTGATCTCATGATATTCTTCATGAATAGTGAACTTTTCGACATCCTTTTGAATACCTACATCTTCATCTTCACATACATTCTTGGAAATAATATCATTAGTTTCATCAAATGTAACATGCACAACTCCTTCAATTAAAAGAGTTCTTCTATTGTATACTCGGTATGCTTTCTTGTCTATACACTAGAATATCCTAGAAAAATTTCTTCATCTGATTTTTTGTCAAATTTTTGAAGACTTTCTTTGATTTTTAAAATAAAGCATTTACAACCAAAAACTTTGAAATAGCTCACAACGGATTTTTTACAAAACAAGAGTTCATAAGGTGTTTTATTTAAAATAGGCTTTAATAATACGCGATTCTTAACATAACAAGCCGTGTTAATGGCTTCGGCCCAAAAATATTTTGGTAAATCACATTCACTAATCATAGTTCTAGCTGCCTCTTGAAGTGTTCCATTTTTCCTTTCGACATTCATATTCACTAATCACATTCACTAATCATAGTTCTAGCCGTCTCTTGAAGTGTTCTATTTTTCCTTTCAACAACACCATTTTGTTGAGGCAATCTAACAACCGAAAATTCATGTGAAATACCATTGTGATCACAAAATTCGGGAAACCTCCAAATTTAAACTCAGCACCATTATCACTTCTCAAATGGATGATTTTTAAATTCAACAAAGAATCTCATTTTGAATTTTGGAAAACACTTTCACAAAATTTCAAAGGTTTCATTTTTGTGAGTAAGAAATAGCACCCAAGTATACCCAGAATAATCATCAACAATCACAAAAGCATATTTACAATCACCTAGACTTACATGTTGAGTTGGACCAAACAAGTCCAAGTGTAATAATTCTAAGGATTTGGAAGTGGACACACAATTTTTTGGCTTAAAAGATATTTTAACTTGTTTAACAAATTGGCATGCATCACAAATTTGTTTTTTAAAAGCTTCAATTTTGGCAATCCTCTCACCAATTCTTTCTTGCCAAGGTTTTCAATTAAATCCATGTTGAAATGACAAAGCCAAGGATCATCTATAGAAGCGGTTAGGCAATTTACATTGCTACTACTAATATTATCAAGATGAATCACATAAACATCATTGTACCTAGAACCTTTAAATAAAACAACATAATTTTTATTAAGAATAAGACATTCACGTTTGGTAAAAATTACATATAGATTATTCTTTATCACATAGTTGACTCACACTCAATAGATTGTAACTCAACTTATCAACAAGAAGCACATTTTCAATCAAGGTCTCACCATTTTTACCTACATCACCAAGACCAATTAATTTTGCTTTCATAATGTCCCCGAACGTCACCTTTCCACTACTTTCGGATATGAGTTTGGTGAAGATATATGCATCACCCGTCATATGTCTTGAGCACCCACTATCTATGAATCATTTGGTATCCTCGGTGATATTCATTTCCTACACAAGAAATAAAGTGATAACTTTTGGTACCTACATTTTCTTGGGTCCATAAGAGTTAGTAAAATGACTACAAATCCATACGGTATTCATACCAAGTTTTTCATTTCTCTTGACATAGCAATTATTTTTCACATATCTATGTTGTTGACAATAATTACAAATAACATTTTTATTCTTTTTCATATCAATAATATTTTTCTTTTGTCTATACAAGAGAATATTCAAGTCATCCAATCTTTTTTTCAAAGATGAGGCTTGTTCTTCTTTGATCCTTGTTTTCACATGCGTTCTTTTCTTCAAATCTCTGTTTTCTTGTGATAACCTATTATTTTCATTCACAAGTTTAGAGTTAGCATTCAATAAAGCACTTGATTTCTTTATTAATTCCTTATTTCTAGCATATGATTCCTTTAAGCTATCATGCAATTTTAAAATGAAAGGTTCAAGATCATTGTCATCATTTTCATCATTAGAATCACAGTTAGAAGTTACCTCATCATCACCAATGGCCATAAATGCCATTTGTGTCGTCTCCATTTCTTCTTTAACTTCTCCTTCGGAGTTACAATCATCCCATGTGATTTGAAAATTGTTGAAGTGGGGCTTTCTTCCTTACTTTTTCTTCTTGGAAGGACACTCATTTGCAAAGTGTCCGGGTTGACCGCATTCAAAGCATTTTTCATTTGCTTTTTCATTTCTAGCTTGGTGTTCCCTTTGAAATTATTTGAGTTGATAGCTCCACCTCTTCTATGAAAGGCATTCTCTTTTTATTGATATAGTGTCTGAAAAATCCTTTGGTGCTGAGTGCAAGATCTCCTTCATCAAGATCTTCATCTTCTAGGTTGATGGAAGCATTTTCATCTTCTTCTTGAGAAGTCTTTAATGCAATGCTCCTTTTTGGTCTTGCTTCTTCATCATCTACCACTTTAGCCTTTAGCTTCAATTCATAGGATGTAAGAGATTTAATTAAAGACTCAATCGGCATGGAATTTAAATTTTTTGCTTCCTCTATAGTGATGGTTTTGGCCTCCCACTCTTTAGATAGAGCATTCAAGATTTTTTTGCTTTTCTCACCCAATGAGTATTCCTTTCGCCAGGCTTCAAGATCCTTGATTATAACATTGAATCTACAATACATTTTATCAATGTTTTCATGTGGCTCCATCTTAAAGGACTCATATTTGGCAACAAGTAAGGATTTCTTTGTTCTCGAACATCATCGTTCTCTTCATGAATTTCTTTCAACTTGTCCCAAATTTCTGTATCCTTAGCGGAAATGCATCCTTTGACTCGAGTTGACTCGTTGGCATCCAAGGCATTGTATAGCACATTCATAGCTTTCGCATCTAAGGTCAAGTTTGCCTTGTCTTGTGGAGTGAGCTCATCCCTTGTCTTTTCTCTTCTTCTATTTGTGTGATCATCAATGATGGTAGTTTCAAAAGGACTTTCATTTACAACATACCACAAGTCAATATCAATGGATTGCAAAAATATTTTCATTATATCTTTCTAACTAATAAAGTTTATCCCATTAAACATAGGGGGTCTTGTGATAGATTGGCCCTCAAAGAATAAAGCATTATTGGTTTCCATAATGGATCTTTACTCAAATACAGTCTAAGTACAATAAAGAGACCAATGCTCTGATACCAATTGTTGGTCCCAAAGCAACCTAAGAAGAGGGGTGAATTAGGTTTCTTAAAAAAATTACTTTGCAAAATATGCACTTATTAAATCTTTTGCACTAACAAGTAGATTGATAGAAATAAAAGAGCAACGTAATTAAGCTTAAGAAGTATAGGAAAGGTAAAGAAAGAGATTAAACAAACAACACTTCTAAGCTACCAAGCTTGAAGTGTTCATCTACTAGAATGCTCCTCAAATATGGTGAGCCAATAATCTCAAATGTACACAAAGTAGGACAATCCTTGCTCACGCTAATTCTCTTTAGTTGAGCCAAGAATTTTACTCTCAATCTCAATTTTGTACAACATTATCACTCCACTCAATATTTTAGCACTTCTAAAGTACACATTAATACAATTTTGCTCAATAGCTAATTTGCACACAAATTGCTTTTCTTCTTGCTTGTATTCAATGTGTAAGATGCCTTTTACAATATCATCAGAGTTGGTATTTATAGGAGCAATAAATTGGGTTTTAACCACCTTCCAACGGCTCAACAATAAATGCTCAAAAACTAGCCGTTAAGGGTTTCGGACATCCGATGTTTTTGTTGTTCGTCCGACCCAGCGTCCGATCATACTTCGGATGGTATATCTCGTGCTTCGACAGGTTTAATGCTTTATCAGGGAATTTATCTCTTCAGATAGTCTTCTTCATCCAATGTAAACTTCTTTCGGACGATTGGATGCATCCGTTGTAGAGCTTTAAATTCTTGATTTTGCTTCACTCTTTCGGACGGAAAAATACGTCTGAGGAATATTCTTTTGAACGCGCCTGTGCGTCCGTTGTAGGTGCATGAAAATTTTGTTCTCTATCTATTCGTCCAGATAGTGAATTGTGTCCGTTGTAATCTCTATCGGACAATCCTGTTCGTCCGAGAAATGTAGTACTGTTCGGACATTGTACTGCATCCAAAAGCTCTGTTTTCAGAAAATAAAATAGCAAACCTGCACAGCTTGGTTTAAGAGGTAAATGCATGTGTGATCATCAAAATAAGGTTTGTGGATCATCAACTTGTTCGATCGGTAAGTCGAACAAGTCGAATAAATCGAACATTTAATCTTCTTCCATTTTATATGCTAATTCTAAAATTTAACCACAAACTTTTCCATATCATTCCACAAAAGTGTATTAAATTTATATGTGTACAACTTATTAATGTAACACTTTTGTTTTGATTATTTCAAATTTTACATTATTATCTTTATATTAATGTGTGTACAAAAAATATAATTCATAATACACACGTATACACAAAAGTTTTAAATCTTAATATACACACATAATCACAAAAAGTTACAACTTTTAATATATGAATGTGATTAATGTATATATTATATATAGATATTAAACTTAATTTATATACTCTCAAATTCAGAATCACTTACCAAAATCAATTCGTATAAAAAAATCTTATTGAATCACCAACCCCTGTTAAGTTATATCCTATAAGTATACAAAAATATATATGATTACTTAATTCCATCTATACTAATAGTAAGTTATTAATGCATTTAATATACTTGTTAATAATAAAAATGTTATGTTAATAAGAGATATAATATAACTGTATAAGTATATAAATTAAATGTTATGTAAAACATATTTTTTGCATTACAATCATAAGTTATACAAATCTTAATATATGAACATAAGAATGTATAGATATATTATACATAGATATTTCATTAAATACTTTAGTACATATAACTATTTAATTCTAGTATCTGTGTATTAAAAGGAAATTGTTAATTCATTTAATTAGTTATTAAACAAAAGTGTTACATTAATAAGTTTTACCCTTACATTAACGTATAAGTATGAATTGTACATAACACCAACAATTATGCAAAGAAATATATTTAAGTATTAAGAAAAAATAATAATAAGTTATTAACATATTTAATCATTAAGAATTAAGAATATTATGGCTAAAATATTATGTACACAAATACATTAATATATTATTATAATTGTAGATCCTCATATATATATATATATATATACACATATATATTTGTTCGACTTATTTGACAAGCCAGTAAATTAGTCAAACTAGTCAATCTATTGATTGGTATTCAACCGGTAGTTTGACTCAAAAGTTGAAGTCAAAGTAAGTCCGAGTTGAGAAGTCATTTAGTTAATTTGACTTCAAGTCAAAGTCGAGTCAAATTTTTTTTGACTTAACTCGACTCGACAGTTCGACTTGACTGACTTTTAAACACCTCTAGTTTAAAGTCCAAGTCTAAATGTGTCCAAGTAATAAAAATTCTCCAACACAAAGGTTACAATGCAGGCTTCTCACAAAATGAATACCTGAGATAGAAAATAAGGGCTGCAGGGCTTTGTCCCCCGGAATAGCATCTAACGCTTAAGTTAGAAATTGCCGACGAGGAGAAATAGAGAGAAAATGAAAGCTAAAAAAGGCAAGAATTTTTGTAATGAAAGTTGTGTTGTGAGATTTTACTTTGCACATTGCTATTTATACTAGTAATAGGTGGGTTTGAAAAAATTCATGGGTTTAGAAATAATTGGTTGGCCCCTAAGGACCTTCAATGGACTGTAAACCCAACCAGTGGCCCATGGAGGCCTTCAATTTCTTAAAGAGTCCTTTGACTTTGAGCTCATGTAAGTCAATGACCAAGTTGCCCTCATGAATATTTGACCATATTGGCCAACTTACCTTATGCCCTCAACTCAATAGGTGGTACATTTTATGTATTATCATTTCTCACCCACTCTCAAGTCGAGTTTATCTGGATTGAGAGTAGCTGGGTGATCTTCAACCTGTTGTTTTGGCCAGAGCCTAAAAATTTTGACCGGAGCCAAATTTTGAATTTTGAATGGTTCCTCGGAGAGAAAATTTTTAAATTTCATCTTATAGGTTCAAAACCAAATTTGAGTAGTGGAAATTATTTGGCATGGTGCTTTGGTTATGTAGTGAGTAAGAATTCTCCCAACAGTTTTACCCTTTTTCAAAAGGTTTGAACTTGAACCTACGATATTCACACATCCAACCTAGGTTACTTTGCAAAATATTCCAAGGTCTTGAAATTGTACCAAGGCTTCTTGAACCAAGCATACCTCATAAGTTACAACATACTCCAACCTACGTTGCAAGCACTCCACAACCTAGGTTACTAAGGGAAACTTTAATAACCTACGTTGTTACTCTCCCACAACCTAAGACCACTTCCCACAACCTAGGTTCCAAGTCCCACACGACCTAGGTTCCAAAACTTCACAACTTAAGTTCCAAAATTATACAACCTAGGTTGTTTTGGAGGCTTCTCCAAAGCCAAGACTTGCTCCGTTGGGCTCTTATCTTCACATTTCCCCAACATTTGCTCCAAGTAAGTTACTCTCCTTTTTATTTCATCTTCATTCCTCTTCATTTCTCTCTTTGGTTTTTATCAAACACTTAGTATGCATTCTTAAACTCTTCACTTCCTATGAGTTTGGTTGATGAAGGAAATTCAAGTAGCTATCCCTTTGGTTTAGAAATTGACATGGAAAAAGTGAGAAAAAGGAATGAAAAAAAGGAAAAGTAGACAAGAGAAAAAAAGTGAAGGAGAAAAAGTTTAGGACGAAAATAGAGTAAGAAAAGAAAGAAGAGAGAGCCAAGAATAAAAGTAAGGTAGAAGATTTAGAGAAGGCATGCAATCACCAAAATCAATTGAAATCTGAGATTGACAAAGGGAATTCGAGCAAGAAGAAAACATGGGATGCCATGGACGAAACCTATGAAATCAATGAGCTGCTGCAAAATCTTCCTCAACTGTACACCTTGATGGACAGAATATAGCTATTCAAGCCTCCCATCAGCCATTGCAACCCCATTCTAGCAATGCAGCCACTTCCAAGCTTTACCACACCACAAATAATGTCCCAGCCATTGGGAATGAAGATACAACGGCTGCTTCTTAACAACGAGCAGCAAAGAAAGCTCAAGGAGATGATTTCATTGTAGCCATGCATGTCCATGAGAGGTGTTGTGCATCTGCAAAAACCAAACAAGGCAAAGCCACGGTCACAGGTGGTGTGTATGAAGCTGCACCTATCTCTTTAGATTGTAACCGTGAGCCTCTTATTGAAGAAGTTGTAGTTGTCAAAAATGAAATCAGGCTTGGAAGGGACAATGATGCTATCAACTCTCCAAGATAGACGCTCAAGTGGTGCCTGTCATTCCTGCAGCCATGAAAGATAAAATTTCGAGGAAGGAATCCTTGGTTAATGACGAAGTTGAACAAGATTCCCCTCGAGGGCAAGGTATTAAAGACTTGGATGAGCCATTGAAGGTGGTTGAAGATCCTTTGCATAAACCACTTGAATCAAACTCTCCAATATTGTCCATAGAAATAATTGTGCTAAATGCCAAGGTGTTGATGAGTTGTATGGCTTCAAACGAAGTTGATAATGCATCTCCTGAAGAAGAAATACATTATTTGATCAAAGGGCCTAGACCAAGTGTGCTTAGCCAAAGCTTATTCGGCGGTATTCCTTTGCATGGGAAGTCTTCATCTTTTAGGATAAGGGTGAATTTGCGTCGCACTAATACTCTCTTTGCAGGGGTGCCTTCTGAATATTCCCATTTGTATCAAGTTAAACAACATCATTCTATGAGAGCTCCTATGAGTAGTTTCTTTGTTGAATTTGAAGATGTTAATGAACCTTGAGCAAAAAAGTTTTAGTGAAGAAGTCTCAAATGAAATTGTAAATGAGAATTCTAATGATGAAGTTCCCTTAGGATACTAGCAAAAAGAATCTAGTGAAGAAATCATAGCTTTTCTTTTGCAAAAGAAAAAGAAACAAGCTAAAATCCTCTTTGGAAAAAGAAAGATAACCAAGCTAAAGGTTCTTACCGAGACCTTGAGTATGTCTTCCCCGAATTATCTCCTTCAACCGTTGACAAGGACCTCCCAGGAAAATGGGTGAATAGATTTAATATTCCCAGTGGTTTCAAAGTTAAGATTCCTTCTTCTAACTACTAACCTTGTGTGGATGCCTTTGGATATATATATCCATGTACTTGGCACACTTGGAAGTGGATTTGAGATTTCCAATACCTTTCTTCTTTCAAAAAGTGTTGGAGCATTACCAAGTTGGGCTTGGTCAACTTCAAGTTAGATCAATTCGGAACATTAATGCCTTTGTTATTGTTTGTGCAATATTTGAAAGTTAAGTCATCAATTCGGAACATTAATGAAGGACTAACATGATTTTGATTGAAGATATGACTCCAGGTCAAAAGATTAGAGGACAGAGTATTTCTTGATTTCAAAACCTCCCAAATGGAAAATTCCCACAAGGAACTTTAACTTAAATATTCCCAAGCCAATGAGCTTATCCCTCTTAATAAGGTAGAGAGTGCTTCTATGTGTATGCTTGAGAATGCTAAGAGACTCCATTGGAAAGTTGTGATCCGTGAGCAAGTTTTAGTATCAACAGAGTTAAGCCCTGCTCTTCTTGATTCTTCCACTTCTTTAGGTTAATATGCACATACATACTCTTACTCTATGTTCTTGCATAGGCCTTATTTTGAGGATGTAACTTTCTATAATCTATTTTCTTTGGACTTTACTTGTTATCTTGCTTTTGCAGTGGACGCTTTGTCGAGTACTATTCATGATTGTGCTTTGGAGCAAAGGAGAAGTAAGCATAAGGATTTATTTGACCATGCGTTGGATTGAACTTTCATTGGGACTGAGGATACCAAGAGATCATATCAACTAACTCTTATACAACCAACAGGTGGGAAGAAGTCTAAGGTCCCCTTTGAGTCTACTTTGCCTCCTTTGCCTTCAGTTGAGGCTCTTACTAAGGTAGTCCTTCTCCAATGGTCGTTGCCCCTGTCCACCTCAAGTTCCCATTTTGCCTCGATATGAGGGTCCTTTATCCTCTCGCAAGATTTATGCTCCTCGATGGGAGGTATACAATGACTCTATTTTAGAGGAAGTGAATCGGCCTTTGGTAAAAGTTTTAGCATTGCCAAAGGAGCGACAAGAAAGAATGGGGAAACCCTTGAGCTCTACTTATGTTGTAGATGGCGAAGCAATGTACAAAAACATTGTTCAAGTAAGTTATTATTCTATTCCTTGAAAGTCTTGTAGCTCATGTTTAGAACTAACGGTCTTTTTTTTTTTGCCTTGTCCTTAGATTGGAAATCTTCACCATCATTTGTAGCAAGGGTCGCTTACGAGCAACACTTAGCCAAAATTTTAGAGTTGGAGGACAAATTTAATGAGGCAGTCATGGCTAAGGATAAACATTTTAGCGCTTTTTTCTCAACTTTTGAGAGCAATAAGGAGTTGATTGAAGAAAATGCCAAATTGAAAGACGATATCAAGAAACTTCAAGAATCTCATAAAGAGGAAATGAAGAAACTATGGTATCCCACAAGACTGAGCTTAAGGCTAGTAAGGAAAGGTCAAAATTTGAATTTCTCGACTCTCAAGACTATCAAAATCCTTTGAAGAAGAATTTGGTTGATTATTGTGCTAAAAAAGAATTTGATAATATGGTAGATGAGCGAAGCATGAAACACTTTGATTTGGGGTATGATGAAGTTTTATCTTTTGTGTAGAAGAAGTATCCAGACTTGGATATTGATGACTTCTTTCAAGGCATAGTTCCTTCTATCCCCTTTCACCCTAGTACATCAAGGGCACCAACTGAGGATGGAGTAGTATCAGTAAGCGTAAAGTTAATACGAGGGATGCTACTCCAAAGGTTGTCGAGGAGAAGGAGGGGGGTTTAGATGAGCTCTTCTGCCACAACACTAGCTTTGCTTAGAACTTAGTTTAGCTACTTTCTCTTTTTGGAGACTATAGAGCTTGGGTCTCTTATATGCATGAGCTCTACCTTCGAATGTATTATGTTATTTACGTTCCTTATTATTTTCTCAGCTACACTATACTTGGATTTGAGTTGGGCCTTTCCTTATACGAACTCTACCTATGTTATGCTTTCCATCCATATATGATATTACGCCTTTCATTTGCTATTTTGCACTTATGTTTGCTTTTAAGCGTTCTTCCATCCACCATCATCTCTTTAGACACTTGTACATTTTTCAAGTGGCAAAATTGTTTTGTCGAGTGATTGTCTTTATCCTCAAGTAAAATTTTCTCATCCCCGAAGAGTAAGCCGTGGTCTTAGTACCAAGCTTAACCTAGGTATCAATTTTTCACCCCTGGAAGCCAGTTTAATTTAGGCATAAAACTCGGAGGGGTAAACCTTGGTCTTATGACCAACCTTAACCTAGGTACAAAATCTTTTGCCCCTGGAAGAGCTTAACCTAGGTATAAATTTTTTGCCCTTGGAGGGATAAACCTTGGTCTTGTGACCAATTGTAACAGAGGTAAACTATTTTTTGCTCTTGGAAGAGCTTAACCTAGGTATATATATTTCACCCACAGAGAGGTAAGCCTTGGTCTTATGGCCAACCGTAACCTAAGTACAAAATTTTTCACCCTGGGAAGAGCTTAACCTTGGTATATTTATTTTGCCCTCGGAGGGATAAACCTTGGCCTTATGACCAACCTTAATCTAGGTACAAAATTTTTCTCCCCCATGAGAGCTTAATCTATAAATTTTTCGTCCCTAGAGAGGTAAACCTTGGTCTTATATCCAACTGTAACCTAAGTACAAAACTTTTCGCCTCAAAAAAGGTTAACCTAGGTATATATTTTTTGCTTCCGAAAGAGTTTAGATCTTAACCTAGGTATAAAGTTGTTTCCCTGGAGGGATAAACCTTGGTCTTTTGACCAACCACAACCTAGGTACAAAATTTTTCACCCACGGAAAAACTTAACTTAGGTATAATTTTTTCACCCCAGGTATAAACCTAGGTGCAATTCTTCTAGGTATACCTTAGCCTTGGGGATAAGAATACCATAGGCACTTATCTCCTAGGTATGTTTTGTTTTACCTCTAGAAGGGTTATGGTTGCTCTTTTGAGCATACTAAACCCAGGAACTTCTTTTTCAAGGAAAAGCATATTTTTATCCCCGGAGGGGTTATTCTAAGTACAAATCTCCTAAGTAAAGTCTTAGTATTTGGACTAAGGTTATTCTAGGCACAAATCTACTAGGTAAATTTTATTTTTGCCCACAAAAGGGCTATAGTTTCTCTGTTGAGCATACTTAACTATGGAAAAACTTATTTTTGCCCCCGGAAGAGTTATGCCAACTTCGGAGGGTGGTCTTTAATTTTGATTCCCATAGAGAATATGGAGGGAGTAAGTGACTCTAGAGAGTCATGGTATCCTAGATGATATTTTAGGTGGGGGCATTGCTATTCTAAATAAAATACTGTGCAATTATATATGCAAAACACTTAGAGATTTTCATTCACAGCAAAAGAAAATATTTACAAGTTGCACAACCTTGTTTCACCTCAAAAGATGTCGCTTGGCTTAGGGAATTTCAAAAAACTAAAGCAAATTAAAGAAAGCTTAAAAGCAGTACTTTTTCAAATTTTGAGCATTCCAAGTACAAGGTAAGAACTTCCCATCCTTAGTTCTCAACTTATACACACTGTTGGAGTATTCTTCAACTACTTCATAAGGACCTTCCCAATTTGGAGTATGCTCCAAGTACAAGGTAAGCGTGCCTTATCCCTTTCCTCCTCGCATAAGTCAAGGTTAGATCTTAACCCTTCTTCATTTTTCTCCAAGCTGAAATTGTAGACACAAAAACTCGGCATACCAATTTCTAAGTGTTTCAGTTCCATAAGAAGTAAGGCTGAAAGGAGTATCCCCGATAGCATTCTTGTAAGTAGTACAATGACCACAAAACACTTGCAGGATCTTCAATCCATTTTCTCTTAACATCATCAAGTCTCTTCTTGATTCATTCAAGAATAGTGCGGTTAGTTACTTCTACCAAACTATTGCATTGGGATGGCTCACTGAGGAGAACTGTTGCTCTATACCCAAGTCTTGGCAAAAAAATTTGAATAGCATTCCTTGAAATTGTAAGCCATTGTCTGAGGTAAGTGCCTTGAGTATTCCGAAGCAATATATAACATTCTTCTAAAGAATTATATGATTTGTTGATGAATAATGCTTGCCAAAGCCTCTGCCTCAACCCACTTGGTAAACTAGTCAATAGTTACTATCACAAACTTCTTCTTTGCTGGAGCTATTAAGAAAGGACTCAAGATATCTATGCCTCACTGAGCAAAGGGCCAAGATGTTAGAATTAAAGTAAGTTGTTTCATTGGATGGTGAGGTTGATTAGGAGTAGAGTTGACATTTTTCATACTTTCACACATAATCCATGGCATCCTTTGGCCCTAAACTCTGAGCCACATCACGAAGCCTTCTTGAATGTGTTGTACTGAATTAAGCCCGTCTTCTTGGCCAATAATAACCTTGACTTTGTACTTTTTTAGCAAGAGCTCTTCCTCCAACATGATGTCCATAAATTCCCTCATGCACTTCAGCTAAAGCATATTGAGCTTCGCTTGGACTTAAACATTAGAGATAAGGCATTGAGTAAGACCTTCGATACAAAGTTCTTCCAATGATCAAGTATTTGGCTTACCATCTTTCTGTCCTTTGAGCCTCAATCTTATCATCGGGCAACTTTTCTTCTCTCAAATACTGAATGATTAGGGTCATCTAATTTGGAGTAGAATCTATATTCATGACCTCCCCATGATCTATGCTTCTTTCCCACAGAACCTCTAAAAACATTTCTTTCAACACGTTGGAATGCACTGACCTTGCAATTTTTGAGAACATAATCTCAGAGGTATCTACCTTCTTATTTTCATCTCGAATCATATATACTATGTCAAATGTTTTCAAAGTATGAGAGGTCAATTCTTTCACCTTGCTTAGGTAAAATTGTAGGAATGGCTTCCATACTTCATAGTCTCTTTTAACTTGTTGAACCACAAGGTTTGAAGCCATATTTACTAACAAGTTTTTAACATTCAACTCTTTGACTAGCCTAAGTCCGAAGACTAAAGCTTCATACTCGACCTCATTGTTGCAAGTTTGAAATTCAAACCTTAGGGCATAGCTTGTCTTAAGTCCCTCCTGAGTAGTAAGAACAATACCCACTCTACACCTTTCAACGTTGCTTGCTCTATCCATATGCATTTTTCATAAAGGTGAATCTATGTCTTGCCCCCCTGAGGAGGTAGATGCTTCTTAGGTTTTCTCATTAATTGGCTCTTTTGAGTTCTCCTCTTCCACCCCTTCTAAAATGAAATTAACTAAACCTTATGCTCTAATTTCCACCCTAAGGATTGAAAATGGATGTCATACTCACTTAGTTTTACTGTCCATTTTATCAAAATCCCCGAGACCTTGGGCTTCAAGAGGACGAACTTGAGTTGATGATTTGTAAGAATCACAATGAGATGACTTAAAAAGTAACGCCTGACATTTCTCGCTGCCATCGTCAAGGCTAGGGCCAATCTTTCAATGGTAGGATACAGAGTCTCCATATCACTTAACAATTTACTCACATAGTACACCAATTTTGGACCTTGTCCACTTCTATAAGAACGGCATTCACCGTCATGGATGAACAAGCCAAGTATAGGTAAAGAGTTTCTCTGGGTTTGGGTTTAATTAGGAGTAGGAGAGAAGCCAAGTATTCCTTCAACTCTTCAAAATTTTTTTGGTCCTCTTCTGTCCATTGAAAGTTCTTAGAACTTCTTAAAGTTTTGAAGAAAGGAAAATTTTTATCACCGGACTTGGATAAGAAACGACTCAAGGCAGTAAGACGCCCCGTATACTTTTACACATCAGTCTTTAACTCCCTCGAGAGGTTCCATCTCTTGAATTGCCTTGATTTTTTTGGGGTTATCTTCAATCCCTTTATGAGTTACCATGAAACCCAAAAAATTTTCCTCTGAAACTTTGAAAGCACATTTCTATGGGTTAAGCCTTATCTTGAACTTCCTCATATTAGTAAAGGTTTCCCGAAGGTCCTCTACAAGGTCTTTTTTAAACTTAATTTTGATAAGCATATCATCTATGTAAGCCTTTATATTTCAACCCAATTAATTGGTAAACATTTTATCCACCATTCTTTAGTAAGTGGTTCTGGCATTTTTCAAACCAAATAGCATTACCCGAAAGTAATTCGTGCTGGAGTCGGTGACGAAGATGGTCGTAGCCCGATCCTTATAATTCAGTAGGATTTGGCAATATCCCTTGTATGCATCCAAAAAAAACATGACTTTACACCCAGAGGTTGAGTCTACAACGGTATCTATTCGGGGAGTAGGATAGCAATCCTTGGGGCAAGCTCTATAGATGTTATCAAATTAGTGAAGTCTACACATCCTCCATTTAACCCGGGTTTTGGTACCATGACTACATTGCTAAGCCATTCAGGGTATTGGATAACTTCTGTGATATTAGCTTCCAAGAGCTTGTCTACTTCTACCACTACCTCTTAGCTTCTTTCTCTACCAAAATTCCTTTTCTTTTGAATGATAGGTTTAAAATTCACGTCTACATCAAGGGAATGCGTAGCTAAGTCAGTGTCAATCCCGCATGTCTATGGGATCCCAAGCAAAGAGATATTGAATTCCCCTAAGTAAAGAGCTGAGGTTGTCCTTGATGTCCCCCAAGAGGGACTTTTCCATTTTTACCAATTTGCTAGGGTCATCTTCATCTAAAAGCATTTCTTCAAGCTCTTCGGCTGGCTCACCCGTTCGGTTGAGTTCCTCTCTTTCTTCTTAGAGTTGAACATTGTAACTATGACTAACCTCCTTTCCTTTAAATTTTAATAAAGCTATGTAGCATTGACTTGTCGTGACTTGATCTCCCTTTATCTCTCCTACTCAATTCTCTGTTGGGAATTTCATTGTCATGTGATGCGAAGAAGGGATGGCACCAAGTGCTCCAACGGTAGGTCGGCCAATAATGGCATTGTAAGGCGAAGAGGCCTTGGTGACTACAAAGTCGACTATGAGTAAAACATCTTGAGAGGGTGTGCCAAACATGATAGGAAGGGTTATTTATCCAAGTTGTTCAACCACTTTTCCAGCAAAACCAACCAAAGGTAAAGTCATGGATTTTAAATCTTTCTTATCCAACTTCATTTGTTTGAAAGTTTCATGAAAAAAATATTTGTTGAACTTCCATTATCAATAAAATTTCTCTTCACATCGCAATTTACAATGAGCAAGGTCACTACCAAGGGATCACTATGAGGGTAAATTACTTGTTCCACCTCCTTCGCAGTGAATATTATGTCTTGGCACAATCTAGTCCTCTTCATGCTAGATTGGACCAAGTTGACTTGACAAGCATAGGACTTGAGCGGGATGATGAGGAGTCACTACTTGTTGCTCCACCAGAGATAATATGCATGATGATTGTTCATTAGTTTTCTACCCCTGCTACTCTTTCTTCTTGAGGCAGGCCTCGATATCTTTTATCTAGATTTTGAGCTTGGTCTTGAGGTGATCTTTCCTTATCCACTCCTTAGACAAATTGCTTAAGGTAACCCTTTGTCCAATATTCAACTAATTTTTTCAAGGAAATGCAATTGTTGGTCTCATGTCCATGATCCTTGTGAAAGTAACACAACTTGCTCTTATTACGCCACTCTAGATCACTTGTCATGAGTCCAGGCCATTTGACATAGAGTTCGTTCTCAATTATAGCCAAAATATGCAAAGATTGAGTATTAAATGGGGTATTCACTTTCAAAGGGTCGAGACTCCTCCTATGAGAAACGGTTACGAATAACCTATCCCTAACATTAATCTTCTTTGAAGGTTTTGTTACACTAGTTCCTCCATCAGTTTTTCTTTTCTTCCAGAGGTATTTTCACCCCTGAACTCTCTCTTTCTCTTTTCCGCTTCACCCGCTTGATCGAACTCTTCGGCCTTACAACAAAGTTCATTGAGGTTGAAAGGTATCCTCAAGATAAGATCAAATTATAACTTTTTGGGCTTGGCCCTACTTTGGAATGCCATGATTTGTATATCTTTTATAGCCCCTTGAATCCCAATGATCTCCTTTTGAAACCTATCCACATAGTGAATGAGGGATTCTTCTAGTCCTTGCTTAAGAGTAAGCAAGTGAGTCCTTGTCTTAGGGATTCTCTTATGGTTTCTAATTTTGTTTAAGAAAAGGTCTACAAGTTGATCAAAGCTTCTTATATCTCTTTTCTTGTACTCCCTAAACCAATCTAAGGCCGCGACCTAGAGGGTTCCAGGGAACCCTCAGTATAGGATAGCATCTAAGGTACCTTGCAAACACATCTTGGATCTATAAGCATCAAGATGCTTCTATAGATCCAAAATTTCATCATAAGAGTCATTCAAATGAGGAGTTTGTCAACGTCTTAGGAGGGATTCTCACATATCTCATCAGTGAATGGCAAGAAATATTTGTATCTTGTAGCCACCCCTTCCTTGTCATCCATCCTATCTACTTGAGATTGGAGCTCTTCCAACTTTTTCCTTAGTTCTTCCTCTTTCTTGGGTATCCTTTCCAAGGTATGCTCCCTATCACGTGGTATTCTCCTCTCCCTTGCTACTGAGACCGCCTCGCTTGGATTCATTCGTCTAGCTTCACTGGCCTGAAAGAGGCATCTCGTCTTGACTTATTCCAGGCGGACCAGCCTTCGCGCTCCTATCGGGCGGACTCGATTGGAGTTACTTCCCTACCCCTTTAATTATCCTTATTGATTGCACAGGAAAGTCTCTTATCCATGGGTCCTTGATGCGCAGAGTGGACAACCTGGAAGTTGCCACCAAAGTTGTGTGACGGTTCTCCTTCTCCTTTTCAAACTTGTTGCTCAAACTGATATTTCATAAGTAACTTTTTTCAACATAGCATTCTATTTTCTTAGCAATTGTATCTCCGCATTTCTTTCACAAACTTGGGGATTGGGATCCCTAGCTTGCTTCCTAGTTGATTAAATACTCTAATTGATTGATTCGACTGATGTTGGGAGATGATCTCCTTTCTTCTACCTTGTTTGTTGCAATGAGCATTGCACGTGCTAAGAGCCATAGCTGAAGATGACTTAGCATATCTTCTTGTTCAATTTCTCATAGACAGTGCCAAATGTTCATGCGTAATAATTTTTAGCACCAAGGTATAAAAATTAAGGTCTAAAGTCCAAGTCCGAATATGTGTAAGTAATAAAAATTCTCCAATGCAAAGGTTACGATGCGCGCCTTACTCACGAAATGAACACTTGAGATAGAAAATATGAGCGGCGGGACTTTGTCTTCCAGAGTAAGATCCAATGCTCAAGTTACAAATTGCCAACAAGAGGAAATTAAAGAGAAAATGAAAGCTAAGAAAGACAAGAATTTTACGTATAATGAAAGTTGTGTTATGAGATCTTACCTTGCCTTTTTGCTATTTATACTAGTCATTGATGGGTTGGATAATTCATAGGTTTAGAAACAATTCAACGGGCTATAAACCCAAGTAGTGGTCCATGAAGGCGTGTCCTTTGACTTTGAACTCACGTGAAATGACCAATTTGCCTTCATGAATATTTGACCGCATTGGCCAACTTGTCACATGTCCACAAGTCGTTGGATGGTACATGTTATGTATTATCAATGTTATTTCAATCTAGTATGCATCCAAAAGTTATTAATGGCTCCGTTTGGATGCTTTTTTTTTGTTATTCTCAAAATAATAATTTGAAATCATTATTGTTAAATATTGTCGAATCACATTTACAACATTATTATTATTTTTTTTTTTCAATGTTTGAATGAAAACACGAGAAAGTAATTTTTATTGTAGGATATCCATATTCGTGGCCCAAATTGGTTGGAATGGAAGGAAATCAAGCCAAGGCAATAATAGAGAAAGAAAACCCGGTGGTGACCATTAAGCTGATCCAATAAGGCTTTATACATCTTAAGGGTTGGTGTTGCAACCAATAGGGTGTTCATAATTTGATTTAGCTGAATAAATTGGCTGAACCAAAATAGTTTGGTTTTCAATTTTGGATAATTAATTTTTGGATGAATCGAATAAAAAAGATTAGTTATGTGATTTGGATTTGTTTATTGAAAATAAAATCCGGATTACCGATAATTTAATAGTTTTAGTTTTTAGTTTTTTAGTAACTCAATTCCATATTCTATTCATTTAACACTTTGATATTATTTTCCTTTGTTACTTTTAGTTTCTGGTGTTAGTTTTAATAGTCTTAAGTTTTTGTTTATTAATTTGATTAGTTTAGTATTTAATTTAATTTTAAAATTTTAAATTAACTAGTGAACTTTGGTTATTCACATAAATCAAAAAAAAAAAGTTTGGTTAACCAATCAATCGAAAAAAATTTTGGTTCAAGTTTGGTTTTGATTTTAAGCCTTATACTGAAATACCAAATTACTAAAAAATTTTAACCAAATTATCGAAAAACTGGCCGATGAACACTCAATCATATTGTTGTTTGGCCAACAATGGAAATGTTGATGTTGCTCCAATAGTTGGACAAGAAAATCCAAATAAAGTATGTACTCGATTTAAATAAAGGGACCACTCCTTAACATCTTCATACTTTCATATTCTTTTCCTTTTTCTGTAGTTAAGAGTTGAAAATTCTATAATGTAGTTAAGGTAAGGCTTGAAAAGTATAAGTATTCATATGATATAGTACCATACAAGTATTTAAAATACAAAAATATGATACTCTAACATACTTATAAAATTTTTCATTAATAAGCTGGTTTGGATTTTTGAATTAACAAGTAGTCAAATTATGTAGTTAACCCCCCAGACATAGCAGAAACACTGCACGGCTTCAAATGTGCTTCAGAAACCATGCTTACTCCTTAATAATTTGTAAGGTTTACTAATGTACGACATACCTCGAAAAAAATTCAATTTTCACTTCGACTTATTAGTAGATTTTAAATTCCTAATCAAATCTGCCGAAGTTCTCTCATCAAAACACAGCCCACAAAAATAACGCTAATTCAACACTCTATTTCAATTTGGTAACATGGTTTAGTTCTCCTAAGAGAACACAAGGAATAGACGAGCATTTCGAGTTACTCAATATAGACATCAAACAAGGGCTTGTTGAAAGCAAACATATTTTCTTGCTCATGTTATCTCTAGGGGTGTTCATGGACCGAGTATCTGGTCAATGAGGTAAAAAAAAATACCCGACCCTCACTAACCGGGTCAAGAAAATTTTGACCATCTACCCAGTCCATACAAAGTGGGTCCCGGCCTATCGGGTACCCGCGAAAAAGGGTCGGGTTGACCGGGTACCCGACCCTCACTAGTAACAAAATAAAAAAATTTAAACAACGATAGTTAGACAAGTTAATTTCATAATTAAGTAAATAATAATTAAGTCTAAGCCACAAGATACATCCCAATGATTACAACCCAATAGCAACAACCTAACAAGTAGCAACAAGTCAATAACAACAATAATTAAATCACAAAATACATCTCAACAGACGATAGTGTGAGAAATGATGATGTGAAGAGAAAGAGAAAGAGAAAGGAAAGAGATGATTGAGGAGGTAGAGGAATGGGAAGACAAGGAATTGAAAAAGAAGAGGTGAGAAGCTGCCAATAACCCTAATAGGTATTAATTTCTAATGAAACCCTAATAATCAAATTTACAAAATTACCCCTGAAATGGACAGGGTCGGGTGAGTGGGTCACAAAAATGTGACCCGCTACCCGACCCTCTATCTGATCGCTTTCAAAATACGGTTCGGGTACCCTCTTTTCTGGTTCAGATCTGCTGATTTTTCGAGTTAACGGATCAAAATGAACACCCCTAATTATCTCTTCTGAGAAACAAAGTCCGAACCTTTAATGAATTAAGCCTGTCACCAGAATATCAGGATAACATGCATTGGAAATCCACAGATCTAGACTGATGGCCGACATTCTTAGGATCCCATCACATTGGAAATTCATTTTAAAAAAGAAAACCAACATCAAATCAACATAGTATTTACCATAAGACAATTAAGAGTAATTAATCCCACTAATACCTCATTGAAAATGAACTAACAACTTTTCTTTACTAACGACATATTATTAAAATCATGTAAACTAAAGGGTAAATTCAAGTTACACCCCATGTAATTTAATTGTTTTCCACGTAGCTCCTTATGGTCTAAAAACCTATAAACACACCCTTATCGATTTGGTTTAAATGTCCGAGTAGCAGAAAATTATTTAACTAACGAAACCGTTAAAATAATCAATCATACCCTTGTGCCTTACCTTTTTTAAATATTATGATCTTATATTAAAAAAACAATAAAAATCAGAAAAAGTAAAAAATAAAATTAGAAAAAACAGAAAACTCATGAAAAGAAATAAATTGAAAAATAAAAATAGAAAGGAAAAACATTGAAAAACATTGAAAAAATATTTGAACAAAAATAAGAAAAATGGAAAAAAAACAAGAAAAAAGAGAATAAAAGTAAGAAAATGTTTTTTATGTAATGAAAAAGAACAAAAAAGAAATGATGGAATAAAAAGAGAAAAAAAGAATGATGAGAATTTTAACAAAAAAATTAAAAAATTATAATAAAATGGAAAATTTATAAAAAAAAAAAAATAGCAGATAAATTAGTTAGGGAAGTGGGCTAAGAGACATCTATTCTCTACAGGGTTGATGGAGGGATAGTGTGTGGCATTAGAGATTATAAAGAAAAGGGAAATATAACATCTGGGTGAGTATAAGAGACAGAATGCAGCATACCCTGGGTTAAGGTGGGGGACAGGAGACCCTCTAGTGGTCCCCCCCACCCTTAGGGCGGGGAAAAGTTGCAATCCGGATTTTATTTTCAATATGGGATGCTGTGGGGGAAGGATGAGGGTGGTCAGGGAGCAGATGGGGATGAGTAGGATTGGATCTGGAGGGGTAGAAGGATTGGGTGGGGTAGAAGGATTGGGGGTCGTGGGTGGGGTGGAGCTTTAGGTACGGTGGTTATGGCTAGTTGGGATGGATGAGAGGTGGCTATGGTTGTTGGGGAAGAAGATGGCTTTTTTATTTTGAATTTGGCCCTAAAATTTTGTTTAATTCTATTTTGTTTCTGAAGTAATTTTTTACGATATAACTTTGATTTACTAAGGGTAATTTGGGAAGAAAATTTTGTAAGATGGCAAAATTTTCAAAATCATATGGATACTTAAATGCATGGCAGCCAACTTCAATCAATAGATGAATTTTCTATCTTTTGGACATTAAAACCACAGCCATAAGGGTTTTTTGTAAGTTTTTAAACTCTAGGGGTTATGTAGAAACTATAAAAATATAGGGGCTATAAGTGGAATTTGTCCTAAAAAAATTATTAAAATTACTGAAATCTTTTAGATAGTATTTAAAAAATTATTATGTTTGATTTAATAATCTTACATTAAATCTATAGTTGACTATCTTAAACTATACTACATTGAATTCTATAATTGAATAACACGTTAGCAAAATCTGTTTATTCAGTAACATAGCGCATTATCGTATTAATTCATAGGTTGATTTAACCCAAGTTGTTTATTTTTGTGTCATAAATGAGTTAACGTAATAATGATCAAATAAATTTCAAGTTTTATGACCTATTAATTTCCTGTCGTATCATTATATCGCGTGAGAAATTGCTTAGGGCTAGAACTTTCTTCTATTGAGAAGTGGGTGATATGGGAGAGTACCATTTTGTTTAATGAGATTGTTTGCTTCTTTCCCTAGCAAATAGTCTAGGATGAGTTATTTTTAAGAGTTCATAATATTTTGCGAAATGTTCTATACGATCGTCAACAATGTTAAGCAGACTGATTTGGTACGTCTACTATAGTTTAGAATGAATATTAAAGATTTTGTGCTAACACTTTTGTATATTTTGTCAAATTTTGGGGACGTTTATTGTATATTTTGTTAAATTTTGGTGACCAATTTTATACAATTTTCTTAAATCAGAATATCAAATTTTGTTTTTAATTTTTTTTTTCCTTAACGGTCACGTGACCCGCATGTGACTATTTCTGTTGATATTCTCAATTTTTCATCAATTGTCCCTATTTTAGCTAATAATTGAAATATTGGGGATTAAATTTATTTTGTTCGAAACATTTGGGCATTAATTCATTGAATACCCCAAAGAATGAGGACCAAAAATGCATTTTACTCTATTTAGTATATGAATTGAAAGCTTTGAGTCAATTTACAAGGTAAAATACAATTTCGGTCTCCAAAATTTGAATCGTGGTCCAATTTGGTTTCTAAAGCATCAGACAAATTACATTTAGTCCTCATAGTTTCTGATTTTAACCGAGACAATTTAAAATTTTCATTAATTACAAACAGAAAAAGTCATGTACAAGCTATGTGACTGTTAGCTCTAACCTAGGGTTAACAACAAACCAGAAAAATGCAATTTTGGTTCCCAAAGTTTGAGTCATGGTCTAATATGGTCCCTAAAGTACTCAAACAAAGCACAATTAGTCCTCATAGTTTCTGATTTCAAGAGATTTAGGACAAATTTAGAATTTTTATTAATTACACACACAAAAAAAAAAATCACGTGCCAAACACATGACTTTTATTTTTAACTTGGGGTATAATAACAGAGCCACTATAGTTAAATCTCTATGAATTTACTTATCACTTTTTTTTTTTCTTTCTTCTTTTCAGAAAACTAAAACTATAAAAAATTGCAATTGTTGGTAATTTGCCAAAAATGGAGGTTATGCATTGCCAAACAAATAATAAATCAAGTTCCTGTACACGAAATTGCAAGGCATTTAGAGTGCAACAATCAATTGCATAAAAGTGCAAATAAATAGAGTTAGGTTTGTGTTCAAATCAATGGTGACAACACCAATTGTAGGTGCAAATTCAGAGATAAATAGACTATACGTTGGATGGATGATAATCATTAAAAAAAAAAAAAAACCTTACACATTTATAGCCTCTACAACGTCAAATTACAGAACATTAATATCCATAAATTACAAAAAAACTTAAAAACTAGGCAAAATTAATTATAAACTTACTGGCCATTGCAGACATCCATAGAATCTTCTTACAGGAACTTTAGCAAATTACCAGTAATTGTAATTCTTAGGGTTTTAGTTTTATGACAAGAGGAAAGAAAAATGAAAGGGAAGTGAGTAAAATCTGATGGATTTAATTATAGTAGATCTGTTGTTATACCCTTTAAGTTAAAAGTGACAATCACGTGTATTTGCACGTGACATTTTCTACGTGTATTTAACACAAATTCTATATTTGTCTTAAATCGGTTGAAATTAAAAATTATGAGGATTAAACGTGTTTTATCTGATATTCTGAGAACTAGATCAAACCACGTCCACGACCCAAACTTTAGGGATCAAAAATTGTATTTTCCCCCATTTACAATGTATATATTAATTGAAGAATTAACTGATTTATGAAAAAACCTTAAGGACTAATTGTCTATTAAAGTTTGGTTGAATTCACTAAAAGGACAGGGCAAAACTTGAAGAAGATCAGCAGATACTACTCGAAATCGTGGGATTCATCACCAACACATGGATTATTATCAAGGAAACTATTGGATTTGGTTCTAGTGCATTTCACTTGTTAAATATTCGTATGATTTTAGTTTGGCTTGATATAATGAATTTTGATATTGGGTAATAAAAAGGGACTACCCCACTTAGTAGGTGATTGCTCCAAAAAAAAAAAAAAAAATTTTGATATTGGGTAAATGACTCTAATGGTCCTTAAACTTTTACCAATGATTATATTTAGTCCCTCAACTTTTAAAAGTGTCTATTACATCTCTAAACTTTTAAATTTAGTTCTAAATGGTTCCTCAATGTAAAATTTAAGTATAGTAAATTTACTTTGCCTACTAAAGGTTTGGTTTATTGCTAGGGCAAAGCTAGATAGATGGGAGGGTGGGCAAATTCCCCCCACAACTTTGAAAATTTGTATAATAGCTTTGAAAAATTTAGAATTTTACTATTGTAATAGTTGTATCACAATTGCCCCAATTAAATTTCTTAAAATTGGTCTTTTTCCAAATTTTTTGCCCTAAAAAGTTAAAATATGTTTAATTCTACCTTTATCACAAAACAATTATAAATATTTCATATACAAAATATGCTAATTAATCATGAAAATATATTAATAATAAATAATTACCATAGTAAACACTTATTATAACTTGCCTTATCGTAAATTTAATCAACTTATAATTTATCAAATTTATCTATTTGTATGTATTTATTTTTTTGTTATTAACAGATTTTTTGCACTTACTTTACTTTAAAAAAATTTTGCCCTTACTGACCTTGGGGTCCTGGCTTCACCCCTAATTTATTGTCAATTCGATCCTTCTAAGTTAAAAAATTAGGAAAATTTATTCCATTTTTATAGGTTTGGATAAATACTCAACTATTGACTGATAACTAAAAAAAAATGACAAAACTAATATTTTAACTCATGTTATCCAATCATGTATTGTGTTCATTAATAATATTTAGTTAAGATTATTTATTCAATCATATATTGTTAAGAATATTATTATTTTATTATGGGTTAATCAAGTTATTTGAATTTCAATTACAAATTTAGTAAAATAGAAATAACTATGGAGAACTTATACAAATAATAAAATAATAAAACAAATAAGGAAAAACTTTTATAAAAAATTAAAATGGGGATAATTGTTTTGTTATCTTATGTTAGTTCTATAATCAATATTTATCATAGTATATATCTTGAATTTACAAAAGTATTAGACTGATAAAATAAAAAATATTATAATTATTACCTTATACAATATTGTTAGAAAGGAAGTGTTGTCATTTTCCCTTAGTCAATTAACACTATTTAATGTTTAACCAAAAATATTAAATAGTGCTAAATGCCTTATTCTATAGACTTAGAAGAAGAAAATAGTAGGGCTGGCAATTTTTCACACAACCCGATAATACGACACGAATACGATACGGAATTAATAGGTTATAATATGATAGGTCCGAAATTTATCGGGTCATTATTGAGTCAACTCGTTTAGGACACGAAATTAAATAGGTTGGGTTAGATTAGGTCAACCCATGGGTTGACATGATAACTCGTTAACTTACTATTTGAAAGGATTTTGCTAAAGTTTTTTTTTATTATAATTTAATATTATATATTTTAAGATTGTGAATAATAGATTTAATATAAGATTATTAAATCAAACATAATAATTATTTTAAATATTATTCAAAAAATTTCAATAATTTTAATTCTGTGTTTTAAATTACTATGATAACAAGGATAATATTAATTATTTTTTAAAATATTAAATAATTAAAATTTGAGATTTTTACTCAAATGGATCGCAAGATATTTAATTTGTCAGATAGACTAATACTTTCCGTCAATAGTAAACGGGTTAAACACGAACTCGGCACAAACCGGAATGGGTCATATACGAATAGGACACGATAAAAAATGGGTCACACTTGACACAACATGATAACCTGACAACCCGATCCATTAACATCTCTAAAAAATAGTCATTAAACCAAAATTTCGGGGGGCAAAGTAAAATTTACCGTACTTGAATTTGACATTAAGGGACCATTAAGAATTAAATTTCAAAATTTAGAGATTTAATAGGCACTTTTAAAAGTTGAGAGACCAAACAGAATTATTGTAAAAGTTCAAGGACTATTGGAGTCATTTACTCTTTAAATATGAAAAACGTATTCTGAATGGAGTTTTCAGTTTGATGATTCATGAATGAATTTGGATCACTATTTCTTGATGTCGTCGGGCTCTACCGTTGACTTGGAGGAAAACAAATAGAAGAAGCAACAACTAGGGTTTTAAGGGTAATCTAGGAGTTTCCCCAATATGAGACCCACTAAAATATAATGGTCAATGTTAATGGATTAATGGTACGGTTGTAATTGTTGTTAACAATATCCAGATAAGGTATCTTTTTGCAATATGACCAAACTCACAGTTTGATTCGTAATTTGGACAAATCTCTAGGGCTCCAGTCTCATATAATTAACCCAAAAAATAAGGACTTAAGCATCTAAAAAAAATGAAAAGTCATATGAAGAGTTTTAGAAGCTTGCGCGGTAGTTTATAATTGATACGAGTGGGAAATTGGGGAGTTTAGGGTGAGAATCGGTTAATTAATCGGTCAAATAATTCAATCGAAATTTGGAAATGAATTTTAAAATTATTAACTAATTTTAATTTTGAATTGAATTCGGAATAAAATTTAGTTAACCAAATTCGAATTCGGTAATCGATTTTGAATTTGATTAACCACATTAACCAATTGGACCCATTACCGTTGGATTAAAATATTTTATATAAAAATTTAAAATCCTATCAAATACAAAATCTAACTAGTAATAAAATACTCCATAATTTCATACCATCAAAATTATATTATACTTGAATGGATGTAACGTTTTCTTAGTTCTTTATATATATAAATTACACGACATGATTGAAACACATAAACTGTAAACATACATGTATTTGTATTGGCATTCATTGTGTGATTAATTTATATGCATAAATTGTATATAAGTGCATTTGTATTCATCTATACATATATAAGATTATATATGTATTTTATAAGTAAAATTGTAGTATTAGTTTGTAAATCCACATAATATGAAAAGTATACTTGAAAATAAGATACAATATTGCAAGCTAATTATTAAAAATTTTCCTTAAAAAGTCTTTATCTTCGTCAAATACCGAATTGAATTCGAAAATTAGTTAATTCTGAAATCAAAACTCGGTTCCAATTTTGCAATCGATTTTCGATTTTAGAATTTGGTCAAACTAATTTATTAACCAAATTCTAATTAACCAATTTTAAAATTTTAATTTGAAAGTAAAAACAGTTACGAATTCAATTAACCGAATTTGTGTTCACCGCTGTTGGAGACCAAGGATATAAAGCCCCCTATGGCTCACGGAGTTAGCACAAGGAGATCATTGAGCCGTTGCTCAACATTTTAAGGGTCTTGTACAATTTTTTAAAGGAAACTTTAAAATGGATGTTATGGACACTTTTAAGTGATGGGAAAGATTTAGGACTAACCCGGGCAACCAAAGAATCTACCTAGTTATCTTATGACTGCAAGCTGCAAACTTTCGTTTGCACCCTCAAACTTATGCTCTATTTTCAATTTGCACTCCCAATTTCCATACTGAATATTTCACATCCCTGACTTTCAAATTTATCTTGCTTCAATCTAATTTTTAACACCGTCAAAAAAATTAACGAAATCTTTGCATGTGCACCAAAAAAATTGTTGTGGATTGCAGTACATCCTACTGAAATTGTTCTACTCGAGAGAAGATTCTGTAAAATTTGGTGATGGTGTTAAAAATTCTATTGAGTGGAATGAATTTGAAAGTTGAGGATGCAAAGGGTCCAAAACTAAAATTAGAGGTGTAAAGTGAGAACAAGGTATAGGTTGAGGGGTGCAAAGAGGAATTAGTCCTAAACAAAAAGGTTAACTACAGTTTACACCCCTAGACTGTGTATCAAGATTTTGCACTTTGCCCCCAAAATATCAATTTCAAAAATTAACCACCTCCAACTTCTAATCCTTGGCACATTACACCAGATGAACTTTATTAGTGACTCGTATATTCTCGCTATTTTTTCCAAGTTCCCAATATACTCTTATTAACACATAAACTTAGCCATATATCACACAAACATAAACGCATTCAAGGCACTGTTTTGTGAGTAAACTGGTGTACGTTTATGTGTGTGATAATGGGGGTAAGCGTGTGCTAATAAGTGTACTTTAGGAAGTTAGATAAAATAATAAGGATATACAGAAAATTAATAATGTTAGTCGGTGAAATGTGCTGAAATTAAAAGTTTGGTGGTTAATGCTAAAACCAATACATTGGAGGGCAAAATGAAAAACCATCATAGTTTAGGGGTGCAAAATGCAATGACCCCAAAACGAGAAAGGAAATAAAATAAAGATATTTTTCCTCATGAGAAACAAACTTCAGCCGTTACAAGACAAATCACTGCCGTATATGGAAAGGAAATTAATGAGAGACATCTCATAAATGAAATTAAAAAACAATGAAAAGGAAAAAGAATCAATTTCTGCAATCCATTTAGATTTAGTGAGAACAGCAATTAATACTTTCTGTTTTGTTGAACTCCAACAATGAATTCGAAGAATCTATATATAGAGGTTCCTGAAAGACTTCAGAAACTCAGAAAACAAAAATGTCTAAGCGGCATCCATATCCACCTTGTGAAGATTTTGGTTGTGAAGAACATGAAGTCAAATGTTGTACCCCAGGTTAGTCAACAAATGAAAAATAATAAAGAAATTATTTAAGTCATTCGAAAATTTTCATTTCTAGTAGTTGAAATTTTCTGTGATTTTTTTTAATATTACTTCAAAATACCTCCATGGTGGTTCTAATGTAAAATCTTATGCCATAAAACAATACTATACCTGTAGATAATTATATTTTATTTCAATCTAGTATGCATCCAAAAGTTATGGTTCCGTTACTGCGGATGCTTTTTTTCATTATTCTCAAAATAATAATTTATAATTATTACTGATACATATTTTTTAATCACATTTTATCTCACACATATCAGATTTTAAAAAATAACATCAATATTAATTTTTTCACAGTTTGATTTAAAACTCTAGAAAATGATTTTTATCGCAGGATATCCATATTCGTGGCCCAATTTGGTTGGAATGGAAGGAAATCAAGCCAAGGCAATAATAGAGAAAGACAACCCGGTGGTGACCGTTAAGGTCATCCAATATGGCTTTATACATCTTGAAGGTTGGTGTTGCAACCGTGTTCTGGTGTGGCTCAACGACGATGGGAAAGTCGAGGTTGCTCCAATAGTTGGATAAGAAAAATCCAAATAAATAAAGTATATGGCCTTAACAACTCAATTTAAATAAAGGGACCAGTCATTAACATCTTCATACTTTCATTAATTATTTTTTTTTCTCTTTTTCTCTAGTTAAGAGTTGGACTTTCTATAAGTTAAAATAAGACATGACTTGTACAGTACAAATATTTAAATGATATAATACTATACAAGCATCTAAAATAAATCTTTACGGAACTATAAAAATTTTCATTAATTAACTCGTTTAGATTTTTAACTTAGCAAATAGTCAAATTGTGCATTTAACTCCCCCAAGACATAGCAGAAACACTACAGGGCTTCAAATGTGCTTCAAAAGCCATGCCTATACCTTAATAATTTGCAAGGATTACTAATTCACGACACACCTCGAAGCAAATTCCATTCACACTTTTACTTATTGGTTAATTTAAGATCCTTTATCCAAACTCAACCTAGAAGAATAACGCTATAATTCAATACTCTATTCCAATTCGATAACACGGTTTAATTCTACGGAGAGAACAAAAGACATCTCTTCCTTAATGATTGAGCATTTCGAGTTAGTATATGTATACCTCGAACAAGGGCTGGCTGAAAGCAAACGTATTTTCTTGTACATGTTTTCTTCTCTGAGAAAAAGAGTCCGAACCTTTAATCATAAGGCTGTCACCAGAACATCAGGATAACATGCTCATTAATTCTAGAAGCACACTGAATTTGCCCGAGTATGAAGCAGGTTTATGCACAATTATGGAATATTCATACCTATTAGTAAGCTTGCAATTATCTAATCATCAACAAACAAGAGCACGGTGGCAAAAACAAAACCTGTTGGAACTGTTTCTAATAAAACTTTTGAGTAAAGAACCTTGTACTTGTATTACGGCCAAAGCAAAAAAAAAATTGCCTTGGCCTATCACCTAGAAGGGATGCCAAGGGATTATATATTCGTCGAGGCTTACAACTCAGAAGCAAGATCAGCATGCGAGATCTGTTCATGACAGTACAAATTTCAAAAGAAGTTGCAAAAGCTCAAAGGCCAGCAGCAAGCAGGGCATAGATTAAACTAGCTGTGTTCATCTCATATGCAAGCTTAACTATCAAGAACGTCCTATTTCTTTCCTCGCTTACATAAGGTGCTGAGATATTGATAATTGTTAGAGGTGTACACAGAAAAATCTACCTCAAGATTAGAGGCATTACTCTCATCTTATGTGGAATCATAATGTTCACTGCAGTCAGATGTTTGTTCCAATTCCAACCACATTGTTGCCTGCTGCATGCGAACATTATAGTCTAAATCCGGTAATCACTTTGCTAAAGACTTCTTATCCCTGCTTCTGCTGATCCTGTTATCATCTACTACGTATCAAAAAACAGGGAACTCGTCCACATTGTGTGATGGTAATCCATAAGTCCAACAATTGATTTCTGAATCGTGATAAAACAATTAGTATCACCAACTTGTCATTGAAACCATAAGCAACTTGCATTCTTTGCTAACAATCCAGTTGTGTTTGGATACTTGACTGAGAACTTAAAAAAGTTTTCAGCTCAAGTACAGCACAAAGACTCCCAGGGACACGCAGTTCTTGGCTACTCACTCCGTAATGCAGAGTGGGTATGACAGCCGTTGAGATGACTGAAAAGTAAAAGAGTCTCACCAGCTTTTCAATCATCCAACCGCTTGCAATACTCACTCTGCATTGCAGAGTGAGTAGCAAAGAATCTTCTCCCGGGAACTTGCCCTTCCTTGTCACTCCAAATCCACCAATCTATGGTCGACATTCTTAAGAGCCCGGCCACCAAAATGGGAATTCATTTTAGAAAACTACATCACATCAAAATAGTATTTACCATAAGACAATTAAAAGTACTTAATCTCACCAATATCCCATTGAATATGAACAAACAATTCTTTACTAGAACATGCCAAGCACCTCTTATCAAATAGTGACAAGCCACAGAGAAACAAAAAGAAAAGTATAAGAGTTTGGTCATTCTTTTATTAATTGTAATTCTTTTCGAGTATTTACTTCTCCCTACTATATTGATTTATGTCGCAAATTTTGGTGTTAAAAGTAATAAACATCTTGTTTTCCAGTATTTACCTTATTCTTCCAAACACTCCAAATCTTTCCTATAAAAATCAAACTTAACTTATTTTCTTCGAAAACACAATAATTTCCACTAGTTTTAAGCACCTAAAAACATTTAATCAAGATCATAACTTGTACTAATATAACTAAACGACCAAAAAGGAGAAACAAGTACTGATAATTTAAAAAAAAAAAAGATTGATCAAACTAAATCCTCCAGAGAAGTTTTCACAATACAACTTTAATCTAAACAAATAAACATCAATAACAAAATTTACCAACTTTAGCAGCTCAAGAAAAAGCTTCTTTAATCTATTTCTTGACAATCTTCATATCCCTTTTCAAGCTCCAACTGGCCACCAAAACTTCCACTCATCATCACAATTTCTTGATCCAGAAAAGGCCCCAGAATCCATTTGAACCTGGGTTCGACAAACCGGGCAATTGGGCTTTTTCACAAGCCAATTATCCACACAATTTAGGTGAAATAAATGGCAACAATCAGGCAGTTTCCGGCAAAGCTCCCCTCCTTGAAACCCGCGAAGCAAATTGAGCAATCTGTTGTTGTTTGGGACTGATGCAGAGTAGATGAGATGAGGTCCTGGAGGTCATGCATGGAATACAATGAGTTAGTGGGGGGAAAATATTAGCGGGTTGGGCCGCAAGTCGGTGGCTTATACACATCTAGTGGTGAGGAAGAAGTGGAGGAGGATCACGGCCGCGAAGCCTATAAAGATTAGGAAAAGGGAGAGAATGAACGTCATAATGATCCACTTGAGGAAGAGAAAAGGAGCTTTCTTGGGGCTGAGTGTGTATTGAGTTTCGGATTTTGAAGTGGTTGTTTGGGTGGCGCAGGTGGTTGTTGAGGGTTGCTTTGGGTGTCTGCATGGCGGCGCCGTTGGTGGTGGTGGTTTTCTTGGATGATTGGCCTGTGAGGGTTGGATTCTGAGGATTGTCTAAATTCAAGATTTTAAGAAAATTGGAATAAGAATGAATGATGAAACTTGCAAATTTGTTGGCCTATAAATAGTAAATATTTAGTACTAGGAGAATGGAGGTTGTTTGGATGTAGGCTAATTTTTATATGAACCAAAGTTTACATATATTAAAACACATAAAATGACTTATTATGTACATGAGTCTCGTGATTTTATCTTTTTGGGTACATATAGTGAAAGATCGATAGGAAAAGATTTGGAATTTTAACCTTGGTAGGGGATTTAAGGATCTTGTTTAATTTTGGTGCTTGAATGTTGCCTAGTTTGCTCTATAAAATTTGTGATTACATATAACTTTTTCAAGTAAAATATATATTAATTGAATTTTGTTTAAGAAGTAAAATAATGTGTTATAAATTTGTATGACAAAATTCCGTCATTTTGAATATAACAAACTAAAGAATTATAAACATGTGAATGTGTTTAATAAAAGGAAGAGAAAATGTACATGTCAATTTTGCATCTAATAATATAATTCGTGATAAGTACATGATTATTTCAATTTAAAATATGATAGGAATTAAATTTCAGGGTTGATAATATATTTTGAATTTGTGAAAATAAAAATGCATTATTATTTTAAACTAGTCTTATTGGTATATTCAACGTGTGTGCAGAATTGTACCAAAATTTTCTAAAAATAAGCAAAAACTAAAATACAAATTAAATTAAGGGGTTTGTATGTAAAATTTTAAGATGAGTTGGGAAGTTATTTAATAGTAGGAGTGGAAAGTTACAATATTGAAAAAATAAGAGTGAAAAAAATAAATTACACCAAAAATCTCATATATCATATAAAGTAGTAATATAATAAAGTAAAAAGTACAAACACAAAATATAAAGAACTATTAATACCATTCTACCATTGGTAGATTAAAAATTTGTAAGTTAAAGTAGTGGTGTTTGATCCTTTAAAAAAAAAAAAGACCAGTATTTGATATGCCCCAGACTATAAAACTCAACGGCTGCTAGATACCCTTTAGATTGCTTCTGTGCATCTTTAGTATCTTATGTAGTAATCCCTTTATTCTCTTTTTTGTGTCATTTTACTAATATCTTATGTAGTAATTCATTCATTTCTTAATGTTTTAATTGTCATTTTAATAAAAAAAAAATTTGTTTCATTTTAAATGACACTTTACAAATCCCATGAAGTATTAATTATTTTTTTACTAATTTTATCCTTTTCTCTTTCTAACTCTATTAATTTCACAACTTATAATAAATATTGAGATTCTTTTAATTTATTACTAATCAAAAAGACAATTTAGTCATATAAAATAAATTTTGTCAAAAATTTAAACTACTTAATAACATTTGTAATCTTTGTGCTAAACACAAAAGTAATACTTAAAAGAGAACCAAAAGAGTACCAATATTGGTGGGTTTGGGTCTTTGGGCATTAAAAGATCTTTCACGTACTTCTTTAGTGTTGTTTGGGCACCAAATACACTTCTAAATAGTAGTAGTACTTTTCTAGATAGGATACCAGCATGGCAAGATGCAAGAGGGACTAAACATGCATTGATATAATACTACCATAGTTATTCTATATTGTTACTAGGAGACCTTGGTCGTGTAATGCACCGGTAGATCCTCTGTCCACTATTTTTTCAAAAAAAATTGAAATATTTTGTTAGTACAGATGTTGGAACACAAAAAAAAAAAAAAAAAAAAAAAAATCAACCTCTACTACTGCTTATATTCTTCATCATCCATCCTCTATCTGAGAAATATAGATATAAAAACCTCCATTAAACAACTACACATTTAAAATATAATTACCATACAAATATATAGAGAAACTATCAACATCTTTCTTTTTTCTCACAACACAATTTAATTTGAATACAGAACATAACTTCAAAAGTAGCGTTCTCTAACCATTTGGACCAATCTTAGTTCAGTAAAAATAGTAACCACTTGTTTACATAGTATACTCTTATATAACCCAAATTACAATTACTTGTTTCTTTGAAGGTTCTTTCACCCAATAATCCTTTTCCATTTTCAATAGTATCTTTTATCACTAAAGTACTTATTTTCCTCAAAACTCGACATATTTTGGTCTTTTATGCAAATAAACTCGTATCAGGTCATTTCAAATGATTTAGCACAAATCTTTCAAAAAACATCAATAATTTATTATTCTGATTCGTGCTGTCTATTTGAAGGCAACTGTTAGTATGTAGATCATGTCGTATTCCTATTTTTAGGCATCATTTAGGCAAGTAAACAATATAACACAGGGAAGTTGGAGTCGAGGAACGCAAATCCACCCTTAGAGATGAATAGGATATTTCTAAACAAAAATGCCAATTTGATCATGTTATTTAAATTATATAATTAATGGAACTGGTGCCACCTTATATTAGAAGCTAATAGCCTTAAAATGGTTATCTTATATCCTAGTAAATTACCACAATTAGTTTTGCAGTTGACAGCACTTTTTTTTTTCAATCCTCATCCTTGTCCCAAATAATATTGTTATATTTTTAGTATTTTGATAAATTACAATCCAGCTAAAGAAACACCTTACACTAACTACACTAACTTTAATTTCATGCAAATTTTCCACAATTAACAAAGTGGCTAGATATACCATACGGCTTCATAGATCTTCAAGCCTGCAGGCACCATAATTATCACAAAATTTGGATTAAGTCAAAATGGCTCCTATACTCAAAAACATGAAAACAGGATAACTTCCAAAAATAAATTAAACTTGCCTCCGAAGATGTTCTTATTGATAAACTTCTAAGAGAGCTACAAAATCAACAAAATAAAGAATCAGCAATGCTAATCAAACATCCTATGCTTCCAAATCAACAACTATGGTAATATAAGATTATCAACTTATCTTAAGCAGAAGCAGATATGATTTCCACCCCATTTTCATATCATGTCAACAAAATACATGCTCAGAAGACAGAACCATTAACATGTAATACGTGGGTATTAAAGCTTCAGTAATGAAATATGTAGATTTTCTTTTTTATAATGAACAAAATCAAAGCACAATTCAAATCTCATTAAAATGAATAAAAAAATATGGATGATACTAAAAGTTAAACTATGGATTTGGTAATTAGAGGTAGACTCACATTTCAGCACCTCTATTAATAGTAAAAGTTAAATTATGGATTTTTTTTTTATTTGGGCCCGTTCTATCTTTCCTTCTAGATAATAAATATTGCTGGGTACTGGAATGAATGCATCAAATTATCAACAGTTAAGCCAAAAGTTGAAGATTTTACAACTATATAATAGAGTTGAGAGAAAAGGAAGTATAAAAAAAATAAAATAAAAAATCATTTAAAAGAAGATTAAAAAATGATTTCTTATCTAAAAGAAGATTAAAGGCCAAATTACAAGATAAAATCATTTTTTAATCATTTAAAAGAAGATTAAAAAATCATTTAAAAGAAGATTAAAGGCCAAAAAAGTTTTAAAAGAAAATATAATTTTAATAAACGAATTATTTTCAGACTATTTTTTGACAATCCTACATCTTTCATCTTTTATGATTTTATCTTGCAAGGGAGAAATATACATAAGTGAGTACGAAGGAAAAATCAAGCAATATACGTAGATAGAGACGACATGCCAGATGCTCCAGCAACCAGAGTTAACAAACCATAACGGCGCCATTGATGTCAAAGATCCGGGACATAATTTAAGTTATCCATCTCACTTGTTTTAACTCCTTCAATGTCATATTTCCCATACAAAATGTGCGGCTTCACTAACATATTTCAATATATATTGAAAGAAATCTGTCAATCAATAGCAAGGAACTATTTTATACATATATATGAGATATTTTTACACTATTTCTTTACTTCCTGTATAAAATGTGTATGGCTTCAACATCATATTTCAAGACTGAAAGAGCTAAATCAATTAATGATAATGAGCTATTTCTACAAAATAATCTGGTGCGAAAGATTGGACTAAAGACAATACAATCTTTTATGTGTGCATTGTCTTTAGTCCAATGAGCTCTATTTTCCCATAAAATTCAACCGTACCCGATTGATCTTTCAACCTGCAAAGACAAAATACAAATAATCAATTACGTTTTAATAACCATTTATATAAACTATTTGACAGGTATGGTCGAACTAACAATTCATTAATAGTAATACTTTTTTTGGCTTAATTTGTCTACCAATTCAGTCGAAAATTTCCAAGGCAACAAATTACCTCTACACTTTTAACAGCACAAAGTATAAATCAACCAGCAATAAATAATCTGCGAGGAAAAAAAGGTAGAACTTTAAACGATTTTATACGTCGGTAGACATGGTACTTGATAAAAACAAACAAAAGAGGAATGGAGAGATGAGAAAGGAGTACTGTACCTGATCGCTGACTCCAAAAAGGCAAGTCTTAATTCTGCAATTGAAAAATATATCATTACTATCTTTTATATAGGTATAGGTATTCTTCTTCTATATCATGTATACACATTTTTGTTGTACAATCAGATGTTTTGTATCTATAGAAAATTACAATGTTTCAACTATAATTTCTTTTTAGGTAAAATAGTGGCAACTGCATATACTCAAATGATGTATAAAACTAACCATCATGAAATAAAAGAGTTCTAAAGAAAAGAAATGAAAATTTAAAGCAAAGCAAAAGAGTGATAGTAACAATGCACATATTTTGAAATATCAATTAAAAACTTAAATATGACATCCCTTCAAAAACCATTAAACTCTTCTCCATTTCTAATTCTAAATATGTTTAAAGAATCTAGCCATATAAAATCCACATTTCCTATTCACACATTAAAAATGCATCAATTAAAACGACATGGCTATGGCAGCAAACTACAAAGAGGGAACACCAAGTGGTGGATGAGATCTAATGGCCTTATTGCAAACATTGGGAAATAGTAAAATATTTGTAGTTGGAGACTCTTTGACATTTGTGTCTGAACCAAGCCATAATGTGCATGAAGTTTAAAAGTCAGATTTTGATGCCTGCTTGACAAATAACTCAATCTAATCCTACTCCGGAGAAAACACTGTCAAATCTCTTACTTCCTCGGGAAAGAGATACTTCATCAGTGGAACACTTGGACATTGTGACAAAGGAACGAAAATAGGAATCAATATACTTGCAGAATCTACAACCACCACTAGCCACTACTCGATTCCTTTGGAAGCCACTCCATCCTCCCTGACACCAGCAACTCCTTTGGGTTCCCCAAATGCCAGTCCCATCAGTTTCCCCTGTTCCATCTCTACTCAAAATTGCAGCTCCTACACACTCTTCTAAACTATCCCTCTCCGTATCATCCTACAAGTCACCTATAAGCAATCCATACAAGTCACCAGCTATTAGTCGTGCATCATCACCTGGCACTCTTGTTGTTGAATTCCCTGCAACTCATCCATTTTCCTTATGCTACTTCACCATCTACCATACCCTCATTAGCTAACAAAATTTATGTGATCACTGCTTTCACAATGGAGTGGGGTTTATCATCGTGATGTTAATGACACTGAAGTTTTCAAAAGATTTTCTTGAGGAATGTTTGTTTCTTGCTAATTTTCTCTCCTCTGATCTTTCAATTCTCCTTGTATCAATCATTCTTCGAATTTTCATCTATGGGGTGCATTCAAAAGATTTACTGTTTCTGGCTTATAGTTTTAATCCATCTTAAAAAAACAAAAATATTGAAGTTACAAAGTGTTTAATTGAGGTAAAAAGGCATCTACTAATCAGAAGCCCATTTTAAATTCTAAAAGTCTGATTATTAGGAAATTCTTTCTCGCAAATCAAATATGTGCTTCAGTATAGCTAATTTCACTAAACTCCACTTTAAAAAAAGTTAACTCTAAGCTTTCAAACAAAAGCAAAACAAAGAGTCAAACAATAAAATGGATCAAAATAAACTCTATAACATCATGAACAAAAGAATAGACACAAATCTAGATAATAAAATGAAGAAAATATAAAGAAAATAAGAAATAAACATGTTATGACGAACTTGGGGAAACCATAAGGTAGAACAGCAACCCAAATCCATGCAATCTACAAAGAGAAACCTGCAAAATCCACAAGTAAACAAAACTTTCATTACTCAAGCTGTTTATGGAATTCAAGAACACAAAATGAAAAGGGAAAAACAAACTTACTGCAAGAAGAGCAAGAAAGAGCAAAAACCTTCAATTTGGTCGGTTGTTTGTGATTAAAAAAAAAAAAACATTTGCTGATTTTTGGAAAAATTGACACCAAATCCAACTCGGGTAATGAAATTAACGTTCAAAAATGAAAATAAGAAAAACCCACCAGGATTTTTGACAGGAGAACTTCAATATCCTTATCAAATGAGATATCTAAGGCTCTCAAAAGTTTGACAAGAAAAAAGTTAATCCCTAAAAATCTGCAAAAATACGGGGTATTCAGTAGAGTCGTGGAGTTTGAGAGAAAAGATCTCAATTCTGTTGAAAATCTGGGATTCTTAAACCATGCCTGATGATTTGGGCATCAAATTACAATTCAACCCCTACACAGTTAAGTAGCATTATTCAATGAGCTGGGCCAAAAGTAATTTTAACAACATCAGATATTTCACATTACTATTTGCAGAAAAATTATAGATCTTCCATTTCCCATGACTTGTTCATACCATACCATAATAACCATTAAACAGCTTTGGACTGTGCAGGACTAAAAGGACAAACATGGGAATTTGTCCCCAATGTCATAACAGTAGTATCTATATTATGTTACTAAGACTATAAGATAAACTTTAAATAAGGTAGAATGGAATTCCAACTTTCTATCGTTTAATGCAATTGAGGGGTAGAAGTGTTGTTGGATTTCAGAACAGATATGACCTCCACAACGACTTAAATTCATTTCATGCAGTTCCGAAGTTAGGATAGATAGCAATTCATCCTGAAATAAAGTCACAATGTTCATAAACAATTTGTTAAAAAATTTATTGCATGAATATTCAAATCCCTCAGTCAATTGTTCTAGAATATCACAATCCATTTTTTATTGTCAAATAATCCTTCATGGCAACACATGTTATAACTATAACATACAATAGGCAAAAATGCTGTAAGCTTAATATTTAGACAACCTAATAAAATTTGAAACATGATGAATTTTATTACACCCCAAGCATAAAAAATCTATAGAAGACATTTACACAAATTACACGAGTCGATGACAATTTGTATTGATAAATAAATAGACTGAAACAACTATGATAGAATGAGGGTAAATTGTTAATTTTCACAAGACGTGGCTATTGATGCTTCGCTAATGAAAAATTTAGATTCCTTTTTCCTAATGAACAAAATCAATGCACCATTATAATTTTATTACAATGAATTAAAAAAGATCCGGACACTTGGATAGTACTAAAATCAAACTATACACCACCATGGCTGTATCATTGTGTCATTAATGGGCCTGAGAGTGAACTCTATTTTTTTACAATATATTAATCAAAAAATAATCCAAAAAAAGAATTAAGTAAAAATTATTCAATTAGGAACAAAATTCTTATTAAAAGAAATGTTTTCCTGTGAAGAATCTTTAACTACTTGTAATTTTCACTTACTGTGAAACCCAACAATAATTATTCCATGATTACTCCAAAAATGTTGGCCTGCCCAAGATGCTTGCAAAAAAAGGTACTCCCAATGAAAGCTCTATCGCCTATTTTCATCATAGCAACAATACAACACATATTAGTTATTCAGACATATTAACAAACACCTCATATAAATTTCATGAGAAACAGTAGGAATATAATCATTGAGTCAAGATCAACCCAAAACACACAAATAAGAACCCTTTTTTTCGCTCCAAAAGCATCCCAATATCCAAACAAACATCATAGTACAATCATTGTTTAACCAAAGAAAGAAGCACCTCTTGTGGTATTTAATTTTTCTTTTTTTTTTAACACCGGCTAATGGAATTAATGGAGTCAAAATGTCAAATGAACTAACTAAGCCAAAAGCTCAAGATTTAACAACTACGTAATAGAATCGAAAAGTATCAATAAAGCATGAAAACATCATTTTTTTTTTTTTTTCATATTCTCTTAAACCCCAAAAAAAAAAAAAAAAATCAATTAGGACATTATACCTTTATAATATCAAATTTTAAACCCATCATCCATCACCTATAAAGCAAACAATGAAATTGAGGCAGATCATTTCTATTAGCATGAACCTCAAAAGTTAACCAAGAAAAAATTGAATATTCTTGCCTTTAAGAAACCATGAACTTTTATTTTTTTAATAGTCAAGTAGATGAGTAAAAAATATTCAAATTAACAGAAAAATCCTCAACACCGACAGCCATCCTTTTCAGTCCAATGATCTCTCCTTACAGCTGTAGAAATGACCAAGTTAGCAGACTTATAGAGATCTACTGAAACTGAAAGTCGGAAAAGCAACCACCGTAAACAACCCAAATCATCTTAAAAAAAGAAGTGAAAATGTAAAAGATAATGAAATTTTGAACAGATACTCGGTAGAAAATGAAGACAAAAAATGCCAATGAAATAACCTGTAAAGTGAAAAAAAAAAAAATTGGACCTTTGTTTTAGTTTCCCTGGGGTTCTTGCAGTAGCATCAACCTACCTAAATTAAAACCCAAATTTTTTTCTTAAAAAAAAAAAGAAAGATAAATCCAACCAATACTTTCTTGAAATATTTACTAAAAATATTCTAATGCCACCTCTGCGATTTTTTTTAAGACATGATATCCCTCATATATTCTTTGAATTTCTACGCTGTATAATTTTAGGGTGAATTTCGTGTGAATACTTTAAAAAGAGTCGAGGGAGGCATGGGAAAAATGAGGGAAAGATCCGGAGCCTCTACTGGAAGAGGGGAGAAGGAAAAGAAGAATGGTTAAGGATTTTTTAGAGAGAGATTGAGGAGAATTTTCTGGCAAAAAATTTGGTACTGACCAAGTTAGTATGATTAAGCGGTCAAGATCTAATCACAGTACACCAACTAAAAAATCGTACGGCAATGAGAGAATTCAGCAAAAAAGTTCTTGGCAAGTTAAAAAGGATGGTCCTGTCATTGTGTCCATCATCAATCAACAATGAAAGGGAGATTCCGGAGAAATTTAGCTCAAGAATGTGGTTAATTGTCAAAAAAACCCTTAAACAGTATCTTACTGTTTATAATTTAAAGGGTAAATTTTGGAAAATTAATGTAAAACCATAAAAGTTGAAAACTTCATAATAAAGCCTTCCACGTCAACAAACAACTCAGACGTGGCATATGGAGAAGCTGCTACGGGAATCCAATTGCTTTCTTATATAGCTGTTATTAGATTTGTTGGTGCGTACTAGAGTCATTTTGGCATCTTGTTCATCAAATACCTATGAACCATCCAAGGAGGACTAAAATACAACTACAATTCATCAATATGACTAGCTTACATGAGAATTCTTGCATTGTTGGTGCGCATTACAGTTATTTTGGTGTCTAATGCGTGCATGAATTTTGAATTTTTTTTTTTTTTTTTCAAACTTGCAAGTCTTGGTCCATCTTAGGTTTTAGCTTGTTCAATTTCATATGGACTCTTTACTGTGTCCATTGGGAAAGAACACATATGGTATACGAGTTAAAAGGGAGTTGTTTTGTTATATTATGTTGTATAGAACTACAGAGTAGGATTAATAATTGTTTCTAAATAATAACAATAATTACTTATTTTTGAAATGAGAGATTTACATTTTTAATAAATAGAGGGTCATTAATTTCAAAACATAGGGTAATCCACCTAAATGGAGAATTCCAATTGGTTCAAAAATTGCTAGACATGTCCATTAGTTGCTGATAACTCAAAAATATAATAAAATTCACTAAACGCAAAAACAAATAAATAAAACACATGAACTCAGGGGTATTATAGTGTACCCTACTCAACTTATTTAAAAAATATTTAACTCTCGTCATTAGTGTTTTTGTGGCAAAATTACCATTGTCATATTAACTTCTTATTTTTATTTTTATTTATTTTCTTCTTTTATTTCTTTTGTTTTTCCTTTTATTTTTTTCCCATTCTCTCTTGTCACAACTAAACAAGATATTATATTTATAATTTGATAAACTAAGACTTTAGTTTTATATAATTGTCTAAGTAATATAATTTCTAAATTGAACTTTATAATACAGTTAAGTAATATATATTTTATTTAGCATTGAAATTTTATTTTTTTATTACTTATTAGTGCTAAAATCAACGAAGTGTAGGTTAGGTGGTAAGACGCTTCTCTTATGATATATTGGTTATGGGTTCAAATTACTTGGATGGGGTTCAAGTCACTATTTTTAAAAAAATAAAAATAAACAAACTATATAAAAATTATAGAACTGTTGGTCCCAAAGCAACCTAAGAAGGAGGGTGAATTAGGTTTCTAAAAAAGCTTTTAGAAATATTAAGATTTTTCAAATAAAAACTGATATAATCAAATTAGTAAAATAGTGAAGTAAGAAACAGAGAAAATTAATCAGCCAATACTTCCAAACTAACAAGATTGAAGTATCAAATTATTAAAATGCTTCACACGCTTGGTGAGCCAATAATCTTTACAAAGTAGGGATATTCTTGCTCACACTAAAATTCTTTTAGTTGAGCCAAGAATCTTACTTACAACCTCACTTTCGTACAAGATTATCACTCTTCTCAAAGTTGAATTGCACTCTAAACTGCACACTAGATGAATACAACAAAGCACGATAGCCAATTTGTACTCAAATTGTTCTTCTCTAAGGCTTGTATTGAATGTATTAGATGTTATTTACAGAATATCAAAGCTGTTATTTATAAGAGTAATAAATTGTGGTTGCAACTACTTCCTAACGGCTAAATAATAAATGCACAAAAAGTAGCCGTTGGGGTTTCAGACGTCCGAGATAGATGGGGTGCGTCCGACACAGCGTCCGATCTTCATGCAGTTAGTGAAGAGTTTCGTGCGAACGTCCGTGCATGAGTCCGTTTCTTCGTCCGATAGAGACTTCATACGGTCATGTTCGCCCGTTTGGAGAAGTAGTAGGATTCTTCCTTCTGCCTGGTCGTTCGGACGGTGGAATGCGTCCGAGAAGCTTGACACAGTTCGGATGGTACAGTGCGTCCGAAAACCCTGTCTCTAGCAAAACAAATAAAAAACCTACAAAAACTTGTTTACAGAGTTAAGTGTTTATGTCATCATCAAAATAAGGTTTGGAACAACATCAAGAATGAGTCAAAGTAATTTTTTAAAAAAAATCCTAAGTATAAAAACAAAAATTGTATGCTGGGCCTTTTAGGATTCATATACTAGCTAAACTTATCGCACCTCTAGTTATGTGTTAAGCAACTATAATATTTTGTTAATTTTGTAATAGTTACACTAGAAATAAAAAGTTCTACACGAGCTTTTTATGATTTTTATAATGTTTTTTATGCCAATAATATGGATACATGTCAGCCATACAAAATTAACATGATAAATACATGAAGAATAACTTAGGGTGTAAAGATTTTCAAAATGACGATTTAAGAAAGATTAATGATATCATTAAAATATATATTTTTCTTGCATTACAAGGCATATTTAATATTAAAAAATAAATTATTTAGGCACTGAAAAAATATTAAAGTCTATAATTGATGAAATTAATATTACTATAATTGTGTACTGGCGATAAGAGAGAACGGAGAAAAAAAAAAAAGGGAAGAGCAAGTAGAAATAGAAAAATTGTAAAGAATACTTGAAACAACATGGATAATTTTGGCCTAGAACGGGAAGGGATTCATTGCTTATTAGATAATATAGAATCAGTGCATCTAAACAAAGTGATAAAATCACTAAAATGTCACTAAATTTGTAACAAAATAATATTTGATCAATTATCTATAATCGGGAGTTGGTGATCTAATTTGATTTTCTCACGTACATGTATCGGTCTTGAAAAGTGCTTTTTAGTTTGTCACTTCGTAAATAATTTTTCATTTGGAAAATATTTAGGGAGATTTGATCTATGGACTTATTCGTAGAGCTTGTGACTATTCAAGAAATCACATTGGTCATGAAATGTCACATGACATCATCTAACACTGCATGATTTATGTATTTTCTTAAATGACTACAAGATATACGAGTAGATTTCTAAATCAAATCTAGCTAAGTTTTCCCAAATTATGTGAGGGAAGTAAATTGCAAGTGAAATGAAAATTTTCATGGGACCTTTTTGGATTTAACTAGTTTATTAAGGACTTATTGCATTTTGTACTCTTTAATTTATATTGATTTTCACTTTGCCCTCAATTCTTTGTTATTAGTGTTTTCAATAAAATTTTTAATGCCAATTTTAGAATTAATGGATGTTTTGTATATGTACACCATGCAACTGTTTATGGACGTCTCTTATTATTTTTGCACTCTTCCACTTGTGAAAATTTTTTAATTTATATCCTTAAATTCAAAATTTTGGATACGTTATGCCCTTTAACTCTTAAATGTGTCCTACTTCGGTTTAATTTTTAATACCAACAAGAAATCTGATGAATGTTTCACTTCAAATGGTGCATGTATATAGTTGGAATATTCATTAATTTTAGCAAGAGTATTAAAAAAATAGATTGAAGTGGATAATTATGAAAATTGTGAATTTAGTGTGTTCAAAAAAAAGGGGTTAAATGTAAAAACTCCTCTGAACTTATACCTCAATTGCAATTTGCGCTTTTTAACTTATTTAATAAGTAATTAACCCCGATATTTTATGTTTTGGGACAAAATTATCCCTATTATTTTAATTATTACTCCCTCTATCTCACTTATTTTGTCATATTTTGACTTTCTTGGTCAATAAGATCAATTTTGTAATCAATAATTCATATAGATTTATTTGATTTTTTATGAAAATTGGCAACAAAAATTAAATTTATATAAAGTATTATGACATGAAACCTAAAATTTATTAAAAAAAAAATTTAAAAATCTACAAAATATCGAGTCTTGAAAACTTGACTCGTTGACAAAAAATCAAATGTGACACATATATTGGGATGGAAATAGTAGAGACAGATCTTTTTTCATCTTCTCTTTCCCTTCTACTTATTTCTCTCTCTTTTTTTCCTTTTATTTTTTGTTACCACTCCTTTTGCTACCACTAAATAGTTAAAGTATTATTTTTAATAATCGAATAATTGAAATTCCAACTTTTCACATATATCTAAATAATTTAATTTATATATTAATTATGCTTTAATACAAGCAATATATCTAGAAATTATTTTAATATAACTTGTGTCATTAATTATTAATAATAAGATTAATAAATAAACAAAGTACCATAAAATTTTTGAGCCAAAGAAAAAAAAAATTTAGTATACAAAATAAACTGTAGAATGAAAAGTTGTGTGCAGCCTTATATTGCTAGCGTAGTAGAAGAAAAATCTAGCAACAAAATATAATGGCCGCCTAACAAAACGTTTTCGAAGCTACAGTAACTTCAACTAAATTATGACACAAATTATCTAGACAAAAAAATTTAGTTTGAATACTTAGAATAAATATTTTGTGATTTTTACTAATTCATTTTTTTATAGTTTGT